>OX104116.1:57501423-57874062 GCA_944474755.1 Limnoperna fortunei
GCGTAAACATAATAAACATGACGCGGTATCAAAAATAAGACGATTCTTACCAAAATGGGAATAAAATTTTAAAGGCGACATTAGGTGATTCTACAAAATGATAGGGCGACTTCACTTCGCTTTGGAAGATGATCGAGGGCGAAGTGGGACCACGATAAAGCGACTTCTTCGCCCGAGTCGCCCTCCAATGCGAGCCCTGACTATATTAGTATCCTATTACAAAAGCATTCAAATGAAGTTGCAAAATATTTATAAATAATTTAATTTAAACGGCTTGTTCGAAATTGCTGCGACAATACAACTTGGGCGATTCTACAAAATGATAGGGCGACTTCACTTCGCTTTGGAAGATGATCGAGGGCGAAGTGGGACCACGATAAAGCGACTTCTTTGCCCGAGTCGCCCTCCAATGCGAGCCCTGACTATATTAGTATCCTATTACAAAAGCATTCAAATGAAGTTGCAAAATATTTATAAATAATTTAATTTAAACGGCTTGTTCGAAATTGCTGCGACAATACAACTTGAATAGGCTTGTTTGTTTGAATGTTGTTTAACGCCACTTTCAGCAATTTTTCATGGCATCCAATTTTTATTTGGGGAGGCTGTGTCATTGCTAAACAATTGCTACATCGCAAATGCTAATCCTAAGTAAAAGTGCAGAGTCAATTTGGTTTAAAATGCCAGTGTGGCGAAGACAAAATATTTACAAGTTAAGTAATATAAAAACAATGGAATAGCTTGGTATGGTCCTGTATCGTTTCCGTAATTTATGCACTTCTGATTGGATCATTCGTAATTTGGTAATTGAAAAGATCTTTTGGTTGACATAAGGACAAAACAATATTCCTACACTGAAAAAATATATAAAGTGATTTAAAATTTTTTTTAAACTATTTTTAATCAGATTGAAAAGGAAAAGAAGAAAATGCCAAATAAAGTACTTGATTCATGCAAGTATGAAGTATTAAACATGTACCTGCAGGAAATTACATAGAATAAATACATTATATACATAAACCACTTATATGTTGATACAATATTGTTGATGAACATGATTAATGATAATTTATTACAAGTGCCTAATGATAGATATATACATTTCACATAAATAAGACTGGAATATTTACATCCTGTATTTAACTACTATAATCTCATAATTGGGTAATGCCAAGACCATAAACTTTTGTAAAGGTTTACATATAAAATTTACATTATCCTGTGACTTAAAGGTCTGATTTTCAAAATTTAAAGAATGAAGGATACAAGACAGGATCTAATATACATGATATAAGTATTTCCAGTCGATTAATGTACATGAAATTTAAGTTACTATAGAACTGGTGTATATCTAGGTTTAAATGAAAGATGAAATACCACTTCATCTTTCATCACAGAAATTTATGCTTCACTATAAGAGCAAAAAGCAAATACTTTATAATTAAGAAAGTGTTGATAATGTACATAAATAGGTAGAGAGCAACGATATATCAGGGCACATATTTTCTACATTATAAACTGTAACAGTTTGTTATTAAAAAAACTCTTTGTTCTTGATTATGCCAATTTATTTTACTTCTCAGTAAAAATACAACAGTGATATTAGCACAATCCAAATTGCAATCCTACAAGCTTAAAGCTGGTAGAGTAATATGCCTAGAATAATCAATTGACATTTAATACTGTGACATGAACAAGTAACACAATAATTAAGCTGTGATTTATCGTTGCATACTCTTTAATAAATATGAATTTTCCCTGTACCAGCGGTAGCTCGAATAACAGAAAACAACCGAAAACAAGAGGAATAACAGAAAACAATTAAAAAAAATGACCGAAAAACGCATTAACATTAATGTTTTTTGTTCAAAACTGTATGTTTAACGTAAAAGAAACGCTATGCAAAAAGTTTTATGCAAAAATATTAATGTATGACAAAGTTATTACCGTCTCCCATGGGAGACGGTATACATAGTCAAATGATGAACAGTATACGGAGTAAATGGCTATCTGTTACTTGATTGGATGGTTCACCAAATCTATAAATATCTTTGTCATATCATTGGTTTACGTCAGGATCGCACTAGTATGTGTACTAAAATTTCGATATATTCTTGGGTTGAATCGGGGTTGTAATCAGTATTTTTGTGTAGTAATGTTACGTTCCACATATTGACTTCTATTTCATTCAGTGCATTGGTCAGTTAACTATTAAAAGGTAAACATTGCACCAAAATCTCCCTACTTTTAAAGCTATTTGGGAAAATACTGATATTTTCGTTCTGATATTGATGAAAATAGAACAACATATATTTTTCCCGCTCATTTTGAACATTTGTTCAGGGAGTCAATTTTTGTTAAATTATTTATTTTTCAAAAAAACACGTGTGAACTAACGACAGTTATTTATATCTCTCACGCACCATTGGTTAATAGTTTAGCATAAACAATATCCTCAAAAGGTACATTGCTTACGCTAACAAGGACACCATTGTTCGTTCGATTATAAGGGATCAAGGAAAAGCGCCATGTTTGATTCTGTACACCGATCAGCAATTAGAGGACATAAAGAACATGTGCTGCACTGGCCAATCAATATTAGGCATAGACAAGACATTCAACCTTTGCGATATGCATGTTACCGCTTCATGCTACAAACAGATGTCCGTTGTGATGGAATCGACAAAGGAACCGCCGATTTTCTTAGGACCCATTTTCATTCACGACAGCAGCGACTTTGAGAGTTTCAGTAACTTTTTTAACCATCTTCGCGTGAAACTCATCAATACCAACACAGACAGGCTAATTTTCGGTACCACGAGGAGCAAGCATTGGTTAATTCCATCACTACTTCATTTCCAGAATCTGGACATATTCTGTGTACGCGACATATCCGAGAAAATGTAAAACAGAAGTTGGTGGATGACTGTATCGATAAGATAAACTTTCTTCATAAAACTAAATACTAAAGTATTTCGCGGACTACGACAGATATGCCCGAGCCTCGTGCAGGATATCTTAGTAGTTTTAAACTTTCTTCATAAAACTAAATTTATTTCGCGGACTATGACAGATATGCCCGAGCCTCGTGCAGGATATCTTAGTAGTTATAAAGTTTTTAATAATAAATTATTTAAAAAATAACTCTGGGTTACCATTTTATTTTAAAGGATTAATTAAATCTTTCAATCAATAAATTTTATTTAAATGATTAAAAAAAAAGACATCTTTATTTTCAAATATCAAATGAAAACATTTTAATTAAAATCTCAACTAGAACCAGATGGAATTAAAATTATAAAATTGTTTAATTTAAGGGGGTTAATGCAGCCAAGGTATTTGTTTTTACCTTGCAAGTCACAAGCCTTGAAAAATGCAGAGTGACCACTTTTAAATTATCTTTAATTTACATTTTTACATTACAAGTTATGTTAAAATACTTAAAAACAATGTAGAAAATTTTATTCAATGAAATTCTACTTTTCATTTCAGTCATCAATCATAAAGCGGATCACAGCATTTGCAGTATCGAATCACGTGATATTCAGTCGCCCTATTGAATAAACGTATATTATCGTATTTGTATGGCATGAAGGAAAAAGTGCTATAACTTTGTCATACATTAATATTTTTGCATAAAACTTTTTGCATAGCGTTTCTATTACGTTACACATACAGTTTTGAACAAAAAACATTAATGTTAATGCGTTTTTCGGTCATTTTTGTATTGTTTTCGGTTATTCCTCTTGTTTTCGGTTGTTTTCTGTTATTCGTGGTACCCCTGTACCAGTGTAGTTAAATATGAAAGCAGATTACTATAATAAGCTTTACCTCTCCTCTTGACTTGACGAATAAACTGCAATAATAATAATTTTATGACATAGGTATAAACTAAATTTGCAATTCAAAACAAAATATGAGATATAAGGAAAATATTTCTTGAACTTCATAAGTTCTGTTTTTTGTAACTACAGATCAGTACACGGGGAATGGCCACCACCACCCCCCCCCCCCCCTTTTCCCCATCATTTAAAATAATTTGAATAGGAACCGTCAGCCCAAAGTAGTATCATTAATAAAAACATTTAAAATGTGAAATGTAAGCAACCTTCTTCTTCAGACTTTCCCAGGCATTGCGAACAGTTTTTCTTGGCATGTCGAGAGCTTAACAAGTACTATCTTTAAAAAAGATAACCGACGCAGTAAAGATATAAATTGAGTTATGCATTGAACTAAGAATCGCCTTTATTGTCATACAAATTCCCCCGTTTCAATAGAGCAGTAATGTTTGATGGAAATTTTTTGGGGGAAGTACTGACGGACAATTATTACTACGTGAATGAAATCATGAACCTAAATTAACACCAGTCCCAGGTGAAACGAGTTTGAAATTATTCATTTATACATGTGTGCCCCCTTTTATTTACGTGTTTTCGATATTAACAGATTTACCAAGCATACAGTTAACTTAAAATTGATAATGTACATACAACTACATGTACTTTGCTGTACATGTACATGTATTCCAGAAAGTTTATTGTTTTGAAACCCAATGCCTAAGATATAGAAATGAAGTTTTTCTGCGAGCACCAAAGCAGTTATACAATAATGTAAACAAATTGAATATTAGAAATTTTTTAATAAAATGTTTATAGTTTAAAATTTACTGAATAAGCAAAATATAATTTACAATTAGAGCCACAACTCTCTATCTATGTGTGTACTACGACGGACGCCCAAGAACAATAGTTTAAAATTTACTGAATAAGCAAAATATACTTTACAATTAGAGCCACAACTCTCTATCTATGTGTGTACTACGACGGACGCCCAAGAACAATAATAAATTTGATTTAATATAAACATGAATATAAAATGATTGTTAATTTGTATTTAGAAATTAATTAAAATTTCTTCTCTTCGTCTTTTTTACCCTCCATAAAAGCCCGCTAAAATCCAGCGTGTTAATATGCATTTAATTTGCGCTGTACTTCAAATAAAAAATATTTAACATTTTTGTACAAGTTGTTTGATATAAAATTTTACAAACTGCAGCTCATCTCTATCGTTCTTTATACTTAAATTGCACTATGAAATAATTTTATAAACAAACAGACGGCAAAATCTAATAATAATAGTACACAATTTGAAAGGTGAATTACACCCTGTTCCGAGCCCCTGTCCAATTTACCTCCCTGTTCCGAACCCCCGGCCAATTGGTTTTTAACCAATCAAGAAACAGAATTACCAAAGGTGAAGTGTCATGAGGTCAAAGGGTAAAAAGTGAATATAATACCGACTGCGTCGGAAAAAAAAATGCTGCTGTTGGGACCACGATGATTAGTTTTAGAGAGAAATACAGGAAGAGGGGAGCGATACGAGATTTCATCATATGATTCTCCACTCTCCGGCACAGAGAACATAACTGATTGTGGTTGACGTAGGATACCCAGAATCCTTTGCGTGGAGATTGATGATTCTCGTTTTTGAATATTCTAAATAAAAAACTAAAGTCCGATACGACCCCCTACAATACGGTTATTTGACCATGCTCTCATGTACCGAATCGGAACATGTAAATACCTCATTGCAACGGATAATTATAGCGTGTGTCGCTATTTATTAGTCTCGATCACCCAGACGCATATATAATAGCGTCTGGGATCACCTTATTTTAATTTCGCTACCAATAGGTGGAGACAAACAATGATTCTATTTTTAGAGCCCTATTTTTAAACCAGGAAAACTACAAGATACAAGATGTTTTATTTGCAAATTAATGCGCCCATTTCTGAGCAGAATAATCATATTACAATAATAATAATAATAATAATGATACAATATCAACAAAATATAATTGAACTAAGCATAATATTGATTGTAGTCATTGGTTTATTAAACATAAAGGGAAAAAATGGGAATAATAAAAAAGAGAACAGCAAATAAAGAAGGAAAAGAAGAGAAAATACACACAATAAATGTTAACTTAATATTTTATGATATGATATTAATGACTTTCAACAGACACACCAGGATCCAGACAACCTAAAGACTCTAACATTTGTTTTCTCTCATTAAATAAATTTGCAACAAGCTTTTCACACGGGGGGGTAACTTGGTATATATAGGGTAATACGGATGTGCGGCCCGAATAGGTCACCTTTTTAGCCCTCCAAAATATATGAATAGGTAGCTTTTTTCATTGAAAAATATATCATTGGGTAGTTGTAAATTATCTAAATATATTCCATGCCTCAATTCTCATCTTAAGCATGTTAAGCCTATGTAAACCACAGTGATTTTACAAACAAAGTGTTCCATTAACATCAATTTATCAATTTGGTAGTAAATGTACTATTTTGTCAATGGGGATGTGCAGTAATAAATATATGAATAGGTCTGATTTAATCATTCAATATATGATTAGGTCCTGTTTTATAGTGTCCGAAAATATATGAATAGGGTGGGTTTTCAAATGTCCGTCCGCACACCTGTACCTAAAAGTATCCTTAGTGACCCCCCCGTGGCTTTTCAGTGATCTCAATAACATATTTATCTTCAGATAGCATTAGCCATATAAATTTATTTTCATTATTTAATAATTCATAGTTTTTATATTTACTTTTGATTTTATCTAAATGCAATTTACGAATACATTCATAACTTGGACATTTAAGCATAAAGTGTATTTCATCTTCTACATTATCTTTACAGAATTTACAAAAACGTTTATTTGCTTCAGTCCCAATATATCGACCTCTTTCAATTTCTAATGTATGGTCACTTATTCTAAATTTTGTAAGTTGTTTTTTAAGGTCCTTATTTCCGTAGTTTAAGTAATTTTCAAATTCAAATTTTATTTTAAATTTTCTGTATGTTCTTAACTTATTTCCACCGTTCTTTGTCCTTTCGTCATTAAATAAGTTAAGTTTCCATATTTCTATAAATTTTATTTGAAAGTTTAGCTTTAACTTGTTTTATTATAAAACTAGATTTATAATTTTCATAGTTGTAAAAAAGTGTTTCTAGTTTAAGATATTTAAAGATTTCTCTAATACAGCCATACCAAGAGTCCTTTTTTGATATTGTCATCTGTTTTGAAAAATTAAAAGCCTCAAGTAATAAAGAGGAACCATTTTGATCTATGTCTTTTACTATATGACACCAATATTTAATCAAATTTAAAAATACAAAGTATAAAATTGGATAACTACCAAGTTCACCTCTACATGCATCATTTGAGGACCTGCACCTTACATTTAGTGTATATTTACAAAATTTTGTATGAAGTTTCTCCAGAATAAGTCTGTCTATTTCTTTATTTATATATTTTGACATATCATGTTTCAATAGTTTACTTGGGGGAAAATATCCCCATATTTCTGACCCATATAATAGAATGGGCCTAATAGTATGGTTAAATATATGCATTAATGTTTTCGCATTTGGAGAGGTGTGTGTAAAAATATTTTTTAATTTGAAGAATGCTTTAGTTCCTTTGTTATATAATTCTTGCTTAGCTGTAGCTAGATTTCCAGAGGCATTAAAGTATAAACCAAGATATTTATATTGATTAACACATTTTATAAGTTCATTTTTAAATTTAATTTTGATTTCTTTTTTTCTGCCTGATTTGTTGAAAACTAAGACTTTAGTTTTTTCTAAATTAACAGTCATTTTCCATTCATTTGAAAATGATTCTAATTTATTTATACAATTTTGAAGCCCTTGTTCAGATGTTGATAGTAATACTACATCATCTGCATAAAGCAGACTATTGAGTGGCTTTGTTAATAATTTGACCGGATCACATGTCTGATCAAAGTAACTAGGAAGATCATTAACAAATATATTAAACAGATTTGGGGCTTAGATTATCTCCTTGCCTCACACCCAGACCACATTTAAAGAAATCAGTTCTGAGTTTATTTACTTTTACACATGCATAAGAACTTTCATACATGTTTTTAATTATGTTATAGAACTTTGAACCAACACCAGTTAACTTTAATTTATATAATAAATGAAGATGGGACACAGAGTCAAAAGCTCTTTTAAAGTCCACAAAGCAAACAAATAGTTCTTTGGAATTATTTTTAACATATTTTTGAATCAGATTTTTTAGAACAAACATATGATCACTTGTTCTGCAACCTTCACTAAATCCAGTTTGTTCTGGTCTTATGATTTCTTTTTCTTTTAAAAAATTTGAGAGTCTATTATTAAGTACTCTATTTAATAATTTTCCTATATTATCTCCTATTGAAATTCCTCTATAATTATTTGGATCATGTTTATCTCCAGATTTATGCAATGGATTAATATAGCTAAAACCCCATGATTTGGGATAAATTCCAAAAGAAAATACTAAGTTAAATATTTTACAATAAAGTGGTAACATTTGGCACTGGCTATATATTTTATCATTTCATTTGATATTTTAGAGAAACCTGATGCCTTTGAGTTTTTCAATTGTTTGATTGCCTTTTGTATTTCATTTTCGGTTATTTTAAAATCTAACTCATTAAAAACAGTTACTTTTTCTAAGTCTTTCAACTTATCATATATGTATTTATCATTATTTTTAGCATTAGACTTATTTAAATCCTCAAAATATTTATACCAATTGTCCACATCAATGTTAGGATCTGATTGGAAGGAGTTTTTATTACCATTTTTAAGTTGTTCAAGCAGATTCCAATATGCCTTTGGATTCTCTCCTTGTAAGGACTCTAATTTTCCCATTAAATCATTTTGAAATTGTCTCATTTTTATTTTCCTGGTTTTCCTAAAAATTTTCAAATGTTTATAGAAGGAACCTCTTATATGTGGGTCTTTATTATATTTATGCATTAATGCACATTTATTCATTAAATCTCTTTTCATAGATTGTAAACTTTTATCAAACCAAGGTTTATTTTTAATTTTATTTTGTTTGGGGTTTGGTTTATTTTTCCTACACTTGAGAGATTTATCTGCTGCTGATATCAATATGTCATCGAGATCTTCAGCCAAAGTATTTACTTCTTCTTTATCAATTATTTTATCCTTCAATTGTTGGATTTTACTTTGTATAAGTTGTGAACTTAATGCTGCTTGGAATAAATCTGGGGACTTTTCTTCCCAAATATATTTATCTGGCATGAGTTTGCCTTCAGATTTAATAGGTGATGGAAAAAATCCACATTTTATTAAACAACTAATTTGACAATGATCTGAGAGATGTGGTTGAAATTTATGAACATTAAAATATAAAATAAAGGGCATTAAATCTTCTGAAACTACCATATAATCTACTACACTGCTACCTAAGGGTTGGTAGCATGTGTAGGCACCTAACAAATCTCCCAATTTTCTCCCATTTAATATATGTAAATATGATGAGATGCATAAAGTCAACAACTGTCTACCTCTAGAGTTTGCTATTTTGTCATGATTTAATCTAGACAAAGCCTGAATCTAATTTATAGGAATCAAATAAAGGAACATGTTTATCAGAGTCATTTATAATACATGTATAATCTGGTTCTTGTGAAGTCCTGGCATTAAGATCACCAGCCAATAAAACATGCCCATATTGTGAATACTTGTTAATATCATCTTCTATCAAATCAAGGATATCAAACTCCATCTTCTTTAAATAACTGGAGTATTCTGGGGGATCATAAACAAAGCAAACATATAGATCTTCCATAAGACCAAAAAAGGATTTGCACAATTTTAACCAAATGTAGTCCCTCGTTTTATGATCTAAAAATTTAACCCCTGCTCTTAATTCTTTTCTGATATAAATAGATAACCCCCCACTTCTTTTTTTGGTTTTATTAGATTTTGGTCTTATTAAATGAACAGGTTTGGGAAAGTCTTTTAATTCTAAACAGTTGTCTAGATCGCAGTGTGTCTCTTGAAGACAGAATATATCTTGTTTTTCTATTTTTTCTAAAAATTCAGAATCCTGAAATTTATTAAACCCTTTAGTCTTAAAACCATTTATATTCCAAACAGATATTTTCAAATTTGTTTTCTTAAGACTCATGAACTATCAAAATTCAAAGGACAGGATCCCATAAGGGCTAAAAATGGCCCATCTTTCAAAATTGATGAAATTTTGAGAAAAGTATCATAATCAATCAAGATTTTATAAAAAAAATTTTAAACAAAATTTTCTACTTGAAATAAGCGAAATAGGATGGTTGGTTTCCATGGTGACTAAAACATCAAAAATGTATCTTTTTGCTTGATATAATAAGTGCATGATTTTTTCACAGCTGTAATTTACAATAATTTACAACTAAAGTGTATTATATGCTTTTAAAGTTTCAAAAATATACTGAAGTAACTACCCATAATTAGGGTCCCGCCGATTAGTGGCGGATGCCCATAGTGATCAGTCTTGTCCATCCGTCCAGGTGTGCGTCCGTCCGTCCGTCCGAAGCTTATCGTGTCCGTGCTATAACTTTTTCATCTTTTGAGGTAGGCTTTTGATATTTGGGATGTGGATAGATAATATCAAGGGAATGTGTGGTATAACATGGTTGATGACCTTTAAACTTGACCTCAAGGTCAGCGGAGCCCACAGAGATGGATATCATCTCAGAGATATCTAGTTTTCTATAAGTTATGGGTACTTACTTTAGGCTAATTATTGGTTTATTTTAAAACTTTAAAAACATGGAATACATATAATATATTGTCATGTATAAAGTACTAGAATTTCGTGTTCTATTGTTTCTTATTTTTTTTCTGTATTTTTGTGTTTCCTCTGCTTTTGTTTGTTTGAGTTGTTTGAAGCTATACATTTTTAATTTTAGCAAAGAAAAATGTTTGTTTTGAAGTATTTCTGTTTATACTAAATCTATCTTTTGTTGAGGACTTAAATATCTTGGTAGTTAGTCGTAACTATCAATTAAATATTGGCTTGATAAAGCAGGTTTAGAGTTTAAGCCATGTTTTGTTTCCTGGTACTTGACTGCAACCTTAATTTATCACATTTGCCAGATTTCGTGCCAAAGCTTGAGCAATCTTCCAACAGGTACAACTTCCCTTAAAAATGAAAAATGTATATCACAAAATAGGTGATATTGCTGAAAAACATACAATTTTATCTAGCAATATGAATACCCTATGAGTTCTGTAAAACATTGTCTATGCTAAATTTCTTATTATGTTCCCTAAAATAAAAAAAAACTTATTGTGCGCAGGGTGAGCTCGACTCCAACCTTACATGCAATTGACAAGGACTGCCAGTTTTCATCGTACTCGGGCTTCCTCCCATATAAAAAGTATGCCACGATACAGCGGAAAAAATTGCTGAAAGTGGCAATAAACCAGAAACAAAAAATCAAATAAATAAATCTTGATATCCTCAAGATGACCTTTATTATTGTTATTTCAATGTGTGTAGCTGCAAGTAAAATTAATATTTAATCAGAATCTGAGCTTTCACTAGAATCATCTATTACATCAACTGGAAGATGCGAGGCATCATCAATGTAGTCAATCCAAGATTTTTCGTTTGGTTTTGTGTTATCCTGGTGTCTTCCATTACTAAGGAACCATACAACTGATGCAATGTGTGAACACATTCCTACCACTCTTGCCCCAGCCTTACATTTGCAATACCACCCAATAATGTTCATGTCATTGTATTGTATCCACAAATCATATTTTTTGGCACTTGTATGTCTGCTTTGCAATTTAATGTGAAGAAGTCCATCTTCTATTTTATGAAGGAAAATTTGATACTCCCCCTCGCTGTCAAAGTGTTCACGAGTGTATGACTTGGCTTGCTTTATTTGGTAAATACCTAATGTTAAATTTCTGAGATCTTCTTCTGACATAACTGGAAAGTCTTGCACTGAGTTGTCGCCTTCAAGAGGGTCCCAGTTTACGGAAGAACGCTTGTCAAGATTCGATTCTTCCACTTTGGCTTGCAGTTCATTCTTTTGTTTTGAAAGGTGGAGCATTTTAGCAGCTAATAGTTCATCATTTTCCTTCTCACTTGAACATAATGGTGGCAGATATTTATTGCAAATTGAAGAAATAATACGAGTGTAATCCCCAATGTATGGAATTAGGCAGAACATTGGAAAGATATTTCCATTGTTTAATTCTTCCATTTGCTGACTCAACAATCCAACGTACTTTGGTCACTAATCTTGATTCGTTTGCCTCTTCTGTAGTATGTTGTTTTTGTCCTTTTTTTAAACCAGGAAGTAATTTCTTCAACATTAGTTTTCATGGCATGAGTTAATATACTTGCATCATTGTTTTTTCTGTCTGATAAATATGGCCCCAGAACACTTACTATATATCCAGTAGTTGTAACAGCTAACATAGGTTTGACAAGAGGGCGCTGTTTATGTGTACTAAAAGATCTTCTTTGGAAGTAATAATCACTACTTTTCTGTATGTATATGTAGGTCCCATCTAGTACTAGTATGGCTGTGTTGTTATCAATTGTTCCGAAAAGAGACTGTGCCAAATGTGTTGTATGCTTTTGAATAACTTCCTGTCTTGTTATGTGATGAAAACCAATATATTTGTGTGTAAAGTTGTTCATTAAATCTTTTCTTGCTGATGAAATTGCCTTTTGAATAGAACTTTTTGCAATATTAAATAGTGTAGACAATAGTTTATTTGAAATACCAGTTCTAAGTTTTGTCAAAAGCAGACCAATGCATGTACGTACACTCCTTACTCTAGTTTCACGGATTGATGATGAAAAGGAACATAAATCATCAAACTGGACTTTAGTTAACCCTGTAAGGTTTTTGAAATCTTCATCCTTCATTGACAAAGTATTGTCAAAATCTATCCTTTTGTTAATGTTTTGCAAAGCAATTTTTCTTATGTCCTCTATTAGCTCAACTATTCCTGTTCTATTAAACTGTGTGCCAATTGTTCCAATATCTCTTTGTTCAATTTGTGTGTATGCATCTACTGTAAACGAACCATCATCAGACACATGTAGAGGACAACATCGTGTTCCAGCAGGTATAATTATAGACTTTAACAGAAAAATATCATATCGACCTTTTACAGGTACATTAATAAGCTTAGGTCCAGGACGTTTGCAGACGAAACAAGCAGAGTGACTTTTGCCAGTAGATTTTAAAGGAAGTGTAATATTTAAAGGACTAACATCTGAAGTTCTTCTAATTTTGCTGGTTCTTGGATGATAATCTGGGTCACATATGTCTTGATCTGTTGACAGGCGTTTACATGCAGGTGTTACATCTTGAAGGGAATAATAATATTTCTGTCGACATTTATTGCACAAAACATCACTATCCTGTATCTCTATAAAAAAAGTGTTCTTTAAAAATGTTCTCAATGTTTTGTTTGCATCTCCATCTAAACAACGTCGTTCATGTGGTTTTGTTCGTTTGTTGCACACAACACATTCATAACATTTTTTTCCAGGCATCTGCAAGTAAAGAAAACATTAACATGAATATAACATTTGTAATATTATTCAATGAATGAATGGTTTCATTGATTTGTTGTTTGAATAGTGTTTACATGTAATGCCACTTTCAGTTCTATCATGGCATCCAGTTTATAGGGCCGCGCCACTATGAGGCGGACACCCTATAGTGATCAGTCTGTCTGTCCTTCCGTCCAAAATCTTATCAGACCCATAACTTTAATGTCTTTTGAGTTATGCTTTTGATATTTGGTATGTGGGTAGATAATATCAAGGTGATGTGTCACATACCATGGCTGATGACCTCAAAGTCAGCTGGGCCCACAGAGATGGATACCATCTAACTGATATCTATACAAAGATTTTTATTGGATCTATTTTAATTTGTTAATACATTGTATGGCTACAAGTACTGAAATATATAGAAAAGTAGTTGCTATATCTGGCTTTTTTCAATGATTAATATTAAAGTTATGTGCTGTTTGATATTATTGCGTACCATGAATCCATGAATAATAACGAAAATAATTTAATCCATGTGTGTTATGGTTTAAAAACACAAGAGAAATCTTGGAAAATCACAATCATAACCAATTTGATGTAAATAAAGGTGAAAAGTATGTGACAACTGCGAAATTAAGTATTTTTATATTCTCCCTGACTTCTCTCTATCAGGGACTCACTTCACCCTGTTTGGTTACCAGGGAGAGGTCACTTCTCCCTACTTTTTTTAGTGTTGTTACCCTTTGTATTCAACCTTAAATTTTGAAGTAAGCATGTCTGTTTGTTTGTTTATTTGATGTTTATCGCCACTTTCAGCAATTTTTCAGCTATATCATGGTATGAACTGACTGAAACCCATAAAGTGGGCAAAGAGACAGAGATAGCAGCATATCTAAATCATTCCCTTCAGGGAGCCTATAAATTAGTATAAAATATCCAACATTTTTGCAAATTCACAGGATGCAACTATATTGATGTTTGTGACAGATAAGGTGTATGTTAATTCTAATTAAAATCAGCAAGAATTACCTTAATTGGTTATTTCTTTCTATGGTCAAATAGAAGGTTTAAATGCATGGCTATACCCAAGACACCTTCATGTATCTCCAATTGCATGCATGGAGCCATAATTCTACAATAAATATATACAATAATTACTTTGCAGCACGACTGGCATATACATTAAGTTACATTTATGCATATCTTTTATTTAAAATAAAGCAAAAAATATATAAAAATTCTAGACTCGAACCAGCAACACCAGGTACACAAGCCAAAGCCTTAACGATGATGACCACGACTGCTGATAACAGATTTTTCTAATAAATATATTATATACCTCTAATAATGTTTACATAGACGAATTTTTTAATACAAACTTTAGATCCCGCGAAATTTCAATGATTTATTTTATTTCTTCGGGAAACAATTGATAAAATAGTGATTGTTATATGAGATGCTCATCACCGGTACGTACCGTGTAGAGACGTAAATACAAAGTGCAGATAACTCCCGATAAGTATGTTCGCGCATGACTGAACTTTTTCACTGCTTGGGTGGTGTTGCTTTACGGCCTTCAGTTGAAAGGAAAACAATAGGAGAGTATCAAATGTAGTTTATGAATATTCATGAGGGATTACATCACATTTACCGTATATCTGCTACAGTTTGTGTCCGTGATTAGGTTGGGAAAACCAGAATTCAAAATTTTGTTGATCGTTTAAAGTTAGTTATTTGCACAGTAAATTAATGAAACTTCTACAGAACAATATTTTATACATCTTTTAAAAGATTTTCTAATAAAAATAAATTAAAACCACCGTGTTCATATTTTAAAAAAGTTATAAATGTCCTACCCCATAGTGTCATGACGCAGTTACCTCCCATGTAATACATGATCAAACACGGTAAATCACTCTTCAATGTGAAAACACAAAAAGACGGGAGGGTCTAAAACGCGGAAGTGGAAAAGCCGGAAGTATAAAAACACATATATTTTTGTTCATAACTTTTTAACGGCTTGACATAAAATAAAAATTAAAAGTGCCTCTGGGAGATATTTAAAAGATCTTTATGATGATATATAGTTTATTGCAAATAAATTTTAATAAAGTACCTAAAAGTTGACCGGAAGTGAAATTTGTGAGAGTGTCACTACATCAAATTTTCACATTGGAACCAAGATTTCTCCTAAATGCTTCACCCCGGTCAAAAAACTATTAGTGTTTGGCCCAGGTCATTCATTCAGCTTCAAAATGATGTATAGTTTATAAGAAATAAATGAAAGGAAAGTATAGAAAAGACCGCCGGAAGCAAGTACGGTAGCAAAAGCAAAAGTTCGAATTTTCAACTTTGAACTATAATATCTCAAAGACCTCATAACCCGGTCACAATTTGAATAGGGCCTCGTGTTCCCCTCAGCATTAGCTATAAAATGATATATAACTTTTAAATTTTGATCAACGACAAAGTAGGTAAAAGTTGACCGGAAGCGATCCTTGTCGAGCAAAAATTCATCAAACTTAACAGATTTCTCCTAATTAAAGTGTTTACACAGGTAAAATCGACATGATCGATTGGTATCGTATAATTAAATTACCATATGGGTTATAATTAACGTTATATATGAAATGGATTCTGTGCAGTGTCTTTAGCCTACCATAATGTATATGGCGTTTCCCCGCTCGAACCAACTGGGAGGTAGCACTGCGTGTCGAGTGATTTTTTTAAAAAAAATTTTTTTATTTTTTATAATAAATATTTTAGTTTTTATTTTTACACACAAAATTAATGTTAAATATGGAACTGTTAAATTTTCTATTTGAATACTTAAAATACTTAGCCATTAGGTTTATGTTTGTTCACATAGCCAGGTTTTGCCTACCATTTCAGATTTAGCACAACTTTTATGTTTCCAGACATCACAGATTTTCCCCTTAGCATTTTTCCCTTCACAACCTATCATATTTTCTATGGTATCAGGGAGCCCACATTTACAAGACATAACGATCGTGTGTGTATTTGCCAAACACATGGTGAACATCAGAGAATTAAAGACAGGTAGTTCAATCACATGTGTTTTTTCTACAATTATGTCATCCGTAATTAAAGGATTATCATTTCTGACACCTAATTCATTTGTTATTTCGGCATGTTCATCTGTTTGTTTAATAATCTTTGATGTTTCAGACGTGTCATCTTGCAAATTATTTTCTAAAGATAAAGGTTTTTCTTTTTTAAATATTCTATAACATCATCTGGACAAACAATTTTTTTTTGGTAGAATCATATCTGAAGGGGGAAAAAACAGCATTCATGCTTTCTGAAAGATTATTTGTTATACCTGAATAAGGGTCGAACATGCCTGGATATTTATCTATGATCCATTTTCCTGAATGATTTTGAATTGCCTATTTCACAAATTTAGTATAATGTTCAAGTACTATAGGAGACCAATTAGCAGTTAAATTTGATTCTATTTCCAAAAATTGTTCTTCACTGTCTGCCTTTAACATTTTATCTAAGTGCATGGTCAACGTGAACTTTTATACTGTCCGATTGAACTTTACCGTTTAGCCAAAATTTAAAATCTTCCTTTAAATGGTTCCAACAAAACATTATCGGACAGTTTGGTTATTGGCCCCCCATATGAAGCACAACAGTGCTGTAGTCGGACACCCGGTGTCCGATGACCCCCCACATCTGCTCGATGCGGTAACCTGAAAATGAAACTACATCAATATTAGCAAGTTTTATATACTGGTTGAAATATTTGACCTGGGAATGGCCAGCAATTAAAACTCTGGAAGACATTCTGTACCTAAAATAGCACTAAAACAAAAAAAAAGTCAATTTAAGAAACAAGTTAAGTCAAACAAAAACGTAGCACTAGTCAATGGCACTATAAAATTGTTTTGTTGAAAAATCGTCAGGACAGCTTATATAGATACAGACTCAAACGCACATAGCTTACATGATATTTTTTTAAGACATAAACCTACATGCACCAAGCCAGGGACAGTCTATACTAAGACTGTATAGACTGTCTATACTAAGACTGTATAGACTGTCCCTGACCAAGCTAAATGATCAAAGTATATTAAACAATATCGCATTTTTTAGAATAAAAGGTGTTTATTTGGATATTAAGTTCGACCATTGATGTCCCTTTAGTGTCCCAATACAAACAAAATATCTCTATTGTCATAAGAGTAATAACATTAATTATAACTTAATTAAAAAAATTTCTCTCTATTATCATATATGACGTTAATTATAACCCATATGGTAATTTAATTATACGATACCAATCAATTTTACCTGTGTAAACACTTTTATTAGGAGCTAATGCTGAGGGGAATACGAGGCCCTATTCAAATTGTGACCGGGTTATGAGGTCTTTGAGATATTATAGTTCAAAGTTGAAAATTCGAACTTTTGCTTTTGCTACCGTACTTGCTTCCGGCGGTCTTTTCTATACTTTCCTTTCATTTATTTCTTATAAACTATACATCATTTTGAAGCTGAATGAATGACCTGGGCCAAACACTAATAGTTTTTTGACCGGGGTGAAGCATTTAGGAGAAATCTTGGTTCCAATGTGAAAATTTGATGTAGTGACACTCTCACAAATTTCAATTCCGGTCAACTTTTAGGTACTTTATTAAAATTTATTTGCAATAAACAGGCATAGAATTTAACTTTTTTACCCACAAGCAAATCTTTGCTTGTGGTCATTTTTTTCACAAGCAAAATTTGTAAGGTTGAGAATTTTTAGAAGCAAAAATTTTCGGAAGTAAATTACAACCGGCATGGCCGAGATTCTAAAAACTAATCTAACACATCTCCGTGATGGCGGAGCACCACCAACAGCGCTAGGTGGATGAAAAAGTCCGAGAGTTGCGAAAAGAAATAGAACTGGTTACCGGAACACATCCAGACAACAGACGGACACAGTTTAACTAAGTAAATAAACATTTCAAACAAAAGTAAATGTCGCTAAACTATGTAAGATAATATTATCTGTTGTAAATTGTAGAACTTCATTTAATCTATGATATACTTTATCAGTATTGCCTTCCTAAATCACACCTGTGTATTATTACTTATGTACCAATTTTGATGTTACATTTAACTAAGTTGTCATTTGATTACTTACATATATATTATGTTAATATTTGTTTGTTTGTATTCAACATACCCCAGTTGGGGTCATTGAAAAAATAAAAAGTTCAAAGTTCAAAGTTCATTTCTCGGCCGTAAACACAGGCAAATGGAAATAAGAGAGTATATGAATTTTTTCACGAAACAAGTGCCTGTGGCCGTAAACTAACAAAACTGGACAAATTATCGTAGACGCAAAATTTTGCCCTTTTCCTAATTTCCCAGACGCAATTAACATATTTCACACGCATTTTGCGTCTTAGCGTCCGTTAATTTCGAACACTGAATAAACTATATATCATCATAAAGATCTTTTAAATATCTCCCAGAGGCACTTTTAATTTTTATTTTATGTCAAGCCGTTAAAAAGTTATGAACAAAAATATATGTGTTTTTATAATTCCGGCTTTTCCACTTCCGCGTTTTAGACCCTCCCCAAAAAGACTGCTTTTGTATGTGACAATCTTGCAGACAGATTGAGACAATATTTTTGTCAAACTACTTGCTATTAAAGCATTTTGAGTTAATATTTATGTAGGTTAAGTTCATTTTAATCAAGCCAAATATTAATTTCAATTTATATTTCAATTTTAGAATTTTTTATATATAATTGTTTTGTGGAAACAGTTTTGTGTCAAGATCGAATTTTTTGAAAAGAATAAAATGTAAATTTCTTTTACATACAAATAGATATTTTAAAAATTAAACTGTTTTTCAAAGTGTCACGAATCCCACTTTAAAATGATGTGTTGTATTTAAATTTTGCACGACTTTTAAAATTTTATTTTGCGTCCCTATACCGTGAACCACAATTTTTTACACACACAAGATTGGCAGCTAAATATTGCTTTCTGTTTGTGCACGAAATTACCTACAGTCAGTGATACAATTAAATTATTAGCATTTTTCATCTGTGGACAGTATATCTCTCATCATTTTCAGAACTTTAAATTACACAGAAGTTTATCAGCGTCCGTCATGGCCGCGGATGTACATCGCACATTTATTATTAAATTACGAATTTACCCATGCTGTTCTAGAATGAAACATTCTCAAAAAGAAATAGTCTTACCTTTTCTAATGTTAGTGGTCAGTAGGGAACTATATTTTTTTACAATCAATTTGCGTGTTTGACAAATTGCGACTGCCCAGGTCAGGGGAGAGATCATGTAGCATGATACTTCGAGACGCTGACAAAAATGGCCGCAAATCCCGACCAAAATGCTGCACACGATCGGAATTTTAACATTAAAAAATTGTTTTTTCTTTAAACAAAATTCATAAACAAACAACCTTTGATTTTCAAATTAGATATTTGCACCGATTTCCCAAAGGCCTCCAAAATTTCCGCGAGCATACGATATTTTTGTTCAACACTAACGCAGAAAAATGGACGAAAAAAGGCATTATCTCGACTCAATTTTTTTCGAAAAAGAGATAGAGCGCATTCATTAACCAAAAAGATATTTTACAATCAAAATTGGACAAGCAAGTCTGAGACAAGGTTAAAAGATTTTGTTGGTTAATAGATGCGCTCTGTGTTAACTTTTGATAAAGGTATGTTATTTTCGGTACAAATGCATAAAAATGGCGATTTTACACGTACTTCTGATCACCATGGTAACAAAAAATCACGCGCAAGCAATTTAATTTTAATGTTTTTCAAAACACCAGATATAACTTTATTTCAAATCACAGTTTAATTTAACATTCCTTCTAAAGTGTTTTGTTTTAAATAATGGGCCAATTAAGGCCCTTAAGGGGTCTTGTCCTTTAGAGACTTCTATTCAACAAAATTCAAAAAAAATATATAAATCTTTGGAAATTGTTTGAAAGTATTGCTTCTACATGTACATGTATATAATTGTACTGAATAAATCCATTACTTTAAGAAAGTTTATATTATAATATATACATGATATATAAACTTCACATACAACATTAAATTTTATGAACAGATTTTCTCAACTACATGTATATAAAGATCAGTCAAGGTAATTATTAATACAATATATTATAATACCTAACAGAAACCTCTGTCACATTATAATCATGGTAGTGTCAATTCTTTAGTAACATAAAGTTATTAACAAATAATGTTGCTAATAATAATCATAAGACCCAGTTTGTGGATAAGCATATCCATAACTATTATATCTATGGTAATAGTTTCTCTTTTTAACATTTCTATTAATACCCAAAGCTTTACAAATAGAAAATTTCAAATTACTAACAAAGATATTTGTCCCTTGATAATTCAGATGGACTTGGTCCCTGTTGAAAAACTGGGGGTTATATTCTCCTCTAATGCTTAAACCTGAGTTGTCACAGAACTCGACAAATTGTGTATGCCATAAAGCATTTTGCAAAATAATATTACATTCTTGTAATTTCTTGTTTAATTCAACATCACCTCTTGCAATACTAAGAGAGACAACTACTTTTACATCTGTAAATTTGGATTTTATATGTTGTACAAGTTGAATAAAATTGTCACATACATCACTTGGTTTTTTACCTTTTGCATCTGCTGAGAAAAAATGTAATACAACACAATCAAACTTTTCAGTTAATGAATCTACAATATTTTCAGCTTTTTCAATTGTATAACACACAACTTTTTTAACATAGTGATTTCCTACCAGGTTTCTTGGTCTCACAAATTTAAAATGTGAATTTCCTAACATTAAGATTTTTTTCTCATAACCTTTGCCACTATTCTGGCTCTGACTATTGACATTATTATTTTGACTACTATGGCCATTTTGAAATTTTACACTGCTTTGACTCTTATTGTTTTGGCCATTTAAACTTTTTTGTGTTTTATCTTTCATAACTTTACTATCCCCTTTTTGACTTGATACACTCTGATTTTGACCTTTCTTATCATTTCTCTAACAATACTAAAGCTTTCATTGTCATCTTTTTGATTTATAACATTTGTGCTTTTACATGTACCATTAATATTATTTTCCCAATATTCTGTTACATTATTACATGTACCTTCTGTGTATAGTGCATCATTACATTTAACTTTACAAATATTATCATTTTCTACATTATTTTCTAAGATAGCATATTTGTTAGACACTGAACAACCATAAGTAACTTTGGAATTTTTTGTACACAGTTTATTTACAGATTCTCTTATGGCTTCTGATGTAACATGCTGGCTTTCTAATTTTAAAGAAATATCATGTACTTTTTGGTCCACATTTTCGGATAACTTTATCATTTTATCTTGTAGCTGGTCTATTTTTGATGCTGTGGAGTTTGTTAAGTCTGGTGCCTTTAACTGCATCTCAGTTTTAAGTTCCTGTACCTTAACATTGGATTTGCCAATTTCTACCAGTAGTTTTCCAGTTTTATCTGCTATTTTCTCCAAGTCGATCTTTTCTATGGTTGCACTTTGCTTCTCATATTGAATAATGAGTTGATTGAGTTTTATAGTTACTTCTTCTAATTTTGATGAATTATGTTCTACTTCTGATTGTAGTTTTTCGGTTGCTGATATAAGCTTGTCTTCAAGCATTGATGGTTTTTTGCCTGAGGAGTTTAAACTGATTGTTTCTAGAGAAGTGATTAAAGTCTCCTGAAACCGTGATGCTATTTTCTCTATTAGTGAGTCATTTTGATCTTCGAGAGTAGCTTCAGTTTGGCTTGAAAAATCACACGGCATGCAGTTATCAGACGTTCGGATGTTTCGGTTGTCTTCCTTATCTATACTTATAATATGACGTCACAGTAAGATTCACTCTTGATTATGCATAACAATAATATTTGTTTAATTAATTGATAAAGTAATATTTTATAAAAATATTCACAATGTAAACTTTGGTACAATTTGTTGTACACTTCTTGATATGAACGGAAGTAATTTTTTAGACAATATAAATATCATCCAATCAAAAATTACGCCCAGTTTTGGGCGTAATGATAACGAGTTTAATATAGAGCTGAATCCAGACGCACAAATGTAATTAAGCGTCTGGATGATCGAGACTAGATATTTATAAGATTTATACATATGCAATAGCTTTCCGGTGGTAGAATACAGTTTTGTAATTGGAACAGCCATTTAAAACACGCCCTTCTCAGCGCGTGTTGTTCATAGATAAATCATTTTTCAAAGCCTTTAGAGCACGTCATAATAGAATCAGTATTTTAGTGTAGTAATGTAACGTTCCACATATTGACTTCTATTTCATTCAATGCATTTGTCAGTGAACAATTATAAGGTAAACATTTTGAACATTTGTTTATGGAGTCAACTTTTGTATAATTATTTTTTATAAAGCATGTGTGAAGTGACGACGGGAAACTTAAAATCTCTCAAGCACCATTGGATAATAGTTTAGCGTAAACAAAGTCCTTACAAGGTACATGTACATTGCTTACAGATCCTACATATAAATTTAAAAAAAAATACTTGAATAAATCCATATATACTATAATTTGTAATGCAGCTAATAGACGGTTAGCTTTTTAGTAAAGCTATACTTGTTTTACTACTTTTTTATTTTTCTTGTAATTCATGACATCTGGGACTAGTATAAAAAGTAGATTTATAGGTTCCTGATGACATGGGAATTTAAACTTTGTACTTTCACTTTCATTTTATGTTTTCTGAAATGAATAAGGAAAGTAAACAAAATAATTTGGCCATATTTTTAATTATAATTGTACACGTGGATCATTGGTCTGATAAAATATACTTTATATGGGATTAGTATAACAATTTGATTGAGTTATGGCTAATTTGGTTTTAGCCTAAAAAAATTAAAAGCAGACGACACCACGATGTTAACATTTATATTCAGTAAAAATATAATATACACTGGGAAATAAACAGTATGCTTAAACTGCGTAAACAAGCTTTCTTATTTGTTGCTAATATCATCATTAGTTTAGGCACATATGCTTGGTAAAAAAAACCTACCTTTTCACACGTTGTTACGTTTTTGCCTGCTTGGGAAAACGAAACTAGCGTTTTCATTGGTCTATCGAATCACGTGACTCCCATACTCCCAGATGTTCCAGTCAGCTATACAGTAGTTCAGGAGGGTTCCAACCGTGGTGCACCAAAACTTGTTACAAGTGACAGGTATCAGTTCACAAAGGAGGTAAATAATGTATGTATGTTTTTATGGCGTTAAACGCCACTTTTAGCAATTTTTCAGCTATTTCATGGCATCCAGTTTTTATTGCGGTAGGAGGTAAATAGTTTAAAGAATTTAACTAGAATTTACAAAAAATAATTGTGAAATGTGAAATTATAAAGAAATATTATATTGATTATATATATGCTGAACATTTTATTTTCCAGGTTAGCAAGGGTGATTTTACCTACTGGAGTCGTATAAAGCGCTCTAGCTGTCCAGCCACTGTACATCGCAGCAATTAAGGTGCCACGTTTAAGAGTAACGCCAGACCACACAACCACCAGGCTGACAAGGGTGCTCTAAAGAAAGTACTTGTGAAGAAAGAGGTAGGTGCATGTCTGTGTAAAAATGTATTAAAAACTAATAATTGTTCATGCTTTATTACAAAGATCGGTAATTGTTATAAATATCTACACAAGCCAGCACGACGTATTGTTGATGATGCTATGCTGCCTCATTGTCAAATTGTTGAAAATATATTAAAAAAGCAATGTAGTAAGTTATTGATTTTATTTTATTATGTCTTTTTTTGTCTTTTAAGGTGAAAGTGGAAAGTGTTCGGAATCTTCACAAGCCAGCAAGACGTATTGTTGACGATGCTATGCTGCAATGCTTCACATAACTCCCGATGACCACCAGCTTCTAAAGGTCAAGAACCTGGAGAGACTAGCCAACAGACGTCGTGCTGACCTTAGACCGGATGAACCGAAAGATCTGAACTTCATTGTAAGTAAGAATATTTGTTTAAAATATTTATAATTTTCAATAATTATATACTATTGTTTCTTGTTTCTATTTTTATTTTATTCTATCATATAAAAATGTAAGAATATTTGTTCAAAATATTTCTGACTTTTGATATGTTTTATGTTTTAGATTGACACAGAGTATTTACAATGCGACAAGTTCTTGATTGGGGATATCCGTGTAGACAGCGAAAGACATCTCTTGTTTTCCACGCCAGACCAGCTTACCATCCTACAGCAATCCAGGTGTTGGTTCTGTGATGGAACGTTCAAGATCGTTCGTGAACCATTCACACAGATGTGGTCTATCCACGCCTTCATTAGAAAGGGTGACAGTTGTAAGCAGATCCCTTTGGTCTTCTGCCTAATGTCCAGACGGAAGAGTAAAGGTTATATAGCTGTAAGTTTTCACGTTAGTTAAATGAGCAAAACAATGTGTTATAAGTGGGCCGATTTTGTTATGTGCCGATTTTCCATGTGCCGATTTTGTTATGGGCCGAAATGTCGGCATTCACTGTTAAGGTTAAAATGTGAAATAAGCAGTTCTCTCTTATTTGTTACTAATATAATCATTTAAGGCAGACATGTTTGGTAAAAGTAATTAAGAAATAGATTATTGCGAGCGGACTCTATGCGAATTAGACCATTGTCAGACCTTATATACTAGGACACTCGAATTTCGGCGATGAAAGCGTGTCGCTTTAACGGACGGTAATTTCGTTGAAACGCTCTATATTTTATTATTTAGGAATCATTTGGTTAGAGCAATAAATGCACAATATTTTAAGTAAATTAACCTTGGGTTCATTGCTTACATTGCTGAATGAAGGAAAATCACCGAAATTTGAGTATGGACGAAATTCGATTTTGTGGCCAAATTTGTCAATATTTTAATACCGAGCGATAGCGAGGTATAAATGAGGACAAAATATAAGGTCTGACCATGTTCTAATTCGCATAGAGCCCAATTGCAATAATCTATTTCGATTCTAATATGTCTCACAATTGTTTTGAAATTTTGAAGCTGCTCTAAGAAGACGCTTTCAATGATAAAATACTTTTTTTTAAACTGATAAGATATATCCCAAAACAGTATGTTAAAAGCAAATAAAATTGACATAAACATATACTCGTCATTTTATTGAATATAGTACTGTACCAGTTAAACGAAAATATTGAGAAAATCTTATCGAAATTGCATTGTTCCAGACTTCGGAATTTTTCAGTTGAGCGTAATACCGACGTCGGAATTTTAATTGTGACGTCATATTAATTCGAATGTGGAATTGTTAAAAAAATGTATCGGGAGTAGTATAAATCATAATATGGAGTAGGCATTGCCAAATCATTCAAAGTCAGTTAAAGTGCGCCAATTACAAATATTGTGGTCACAGAAGTTTTTTGATGACCAATAGTATAATTGTTATGGGAATTTGACTTTAATTTAACTCGTAGGTAATTACGTGTTGAAAAAATTAACAATAATATTCTGTTTGACTCATTAATTGGTCAACACTGACTAATTTTGAAGCCTACATAGTAAAAACCATTATGTCACAAATTTGGAGTACTAAATTTTATTTACAAAGAAAGGAAATTTATAGCGAAATAAGTAAGTGAAATATGTTTTCTATGATAGAGAATTGTCAGAATTTGGATAAAAACACTGTGTTTTTATGTCAGTATATTTGGAAATAAAAAAAAACAACACAGTATTTGTGTCCCATAAAATGCTGTGAATTACGTTACAATTTCATGATAGTCGTATTGCAAACAAATTTGATTAATACAGTAATGATTCGTGAACGAATATGTACAAAAATGCTTCAAAATATTTATAAATCATGATTAAAAGGTTTATGAATAATTTTGGCCTAAAAACTAGTCTTTAATTTCAATTTTTAATTTTTTGCATTTAATTGTGAATTACGTTACGGTACCTTCCTCATAATAGGTATATGCTATAAGCGTCAAACACTGTGAGTAATAAACACACTGATGTTAACCATAATTGCCATATAAACATTGTTTTTAGCTGTTAAAACATTTCTCATATATTTGCAAATGCTTATGTCCGTAAATTACGTTGCAGTGAATTACGTTACGGTATATTCAGTAAACATGCTTTAAAACTTATTTCATAGGAACAAATTACCTGGAAACATTATTTTTTGACACCGCCTAAAATATGGGCGTTTATTGAAAACTAAGTTGCCAAGCGGGAGACATTTGAAACATTTTCTTGTGTAAACATTACCATCACTCATAAGTACATATTTATTTAACAAGAACACATATTATATAGCATTAATTGTCAGCGAAAATTATTATTAAACGACACAATATATAATATACTGCAGAACTGTGAATATGGAATATTGATTCCATTTGTATTTACGTCACGTGAGGGCACAAAGTTTAGTGTAACGTAATTTACGTATTGTAACGTAAATCACATGCACATTTATGTTATAGTTTGTTTCCAAAAAATGGTAAAAGTTGATAAAATGATGTGAAAAAAATGTTTAAACACTAACCGAAGATAGGCATACAATTTAGAAGGAGTTAGGCATTTGGAAACGTTGACATTTCCTTATCGATACTACCAAACACCAGTTGGATATATCATTTTGTTTTAAAATGGCACTTTCATTTTAAATTTTATCTTGCTATAATTGAAAGCATTTGCAAAAAATAAGTATAAATTATAATACAACACCATGACAATAAATAGTTTAGAAAATCATGTAGTAAAGATCTAACACTCTTAATTTCTTGTGTAACGTAATTCACTATTGTGTAAAAAGACAATTGTCAATACAACAGTACTGAATACACAACCATTTGTTCCAAAACATTTAATGGTGTGAAATGATCATAGCCCATTGTTTATCTTTAATCAAACCGTTGTGAACAGCACAATTTCATTTGTGTAACTCACTGGGGATTTTTTTAATATTTCTTCGCATTGGGAATTTAATGTGACATTTTAAAAGATTTTATGTTTTATGTGTTAATATCGTTGCAAAGATATTGCAAATCATTGTACCAAAAAAAATAATCATAACCCAAAAGCTCTTTTTCTATAATGGTTCCAATTTAAACATAAGATAACAAGATTGTATATATTTTATGGACTTCTGTGAATTACGTTACACATGGTACTACTACTGTAAAGTGTAATAAATATCTGTTTGATAAAATTTCAAGTCTTTTAAATTTGTTAAGTATTATCTTTAATGGTCAACAAACGAACATATTTATTTAAATGGTCTTTAGACTTTAAAAATAAAAGAGTATCAACATTGAAAAATAGACACTTTTTCTTTAAAGCGTCTATTTTCCTTTTTATTGTTCAAGTATCAAGGAGTTGACTGATATCTTTTAGAGTTGGTTAATGTTGGGTTTCTTAAATGTTTTATTTGGTAAATCAATCATATATCTATCATATAAATGTGTTTTATATGCAATTATGGTTCTTTTTACGATAAAATATGTTTGATATAGTTACAGTAGACAGAAGTAACGTAATTCACCATCCAAAATACCACCACATGTATATTCATGTTTTTCTTGATGTGAACTTGTTATTCAAGAGCTACCTTTTTTGTTTTCTAATTGTTCAAATATAGTTCTTACAAAATAAATACATTTGTCTTGTTTTCAAAGCCGAAAATCTTCAGCCGTTTTTCCAGTGCAAATGGCACACTTTAACTAACTTTGAACCAAAATGCGAGCAGACAATATAGTCCTTTATTGTCAATATATAATGTGCATTTCATAATTGACGTAACTTCCTATCACCCTTAAAGTGCCTCTAAATTACAGTGGTCACGTGACGTCTTTCTTTTGTAACGGTGACGTCACTAGACTGGTTCTCGGCCTTTACGTGATAACGCATGCTCCATCCACAATATACTATAAATCCTCGAACATCTTTGCATTCAAAAAAGCCTGGAAAAGCGAATATTTACTTGACAGCACGAAAATGAAATTGACATTTTTCATGTTTTGATTATAATAGTTTGAAACATGTACAAAAAACGGTGTCCTACCAGATATTTCATGAATGGTTTAATTGGTGTGCAGAAAGGATATATTTGGAAATAGTAAGATTTATTTTGCAATTTGTGGGACGAGATTTGATGGATGGGAACCGGTCTATGACGTCACCTGAAGTGTAATTTGATTGTCAGTTTTTAAAGATCGATTTAGAGATTGCAAACAAATAGCATGACATGTTTGTTGTTAATTTTAAATATAACATTGATTTTTTATCGATGTCAACTTTATTTTCAAGTCTTTCAGTTAAAATTATTTTTAGTACTTTTCTTCATTCACTTTGTTCCAGTTTTTTGACGATATCAACTTCCGGACGAAAAAATCAATATCAGCATCTAGTCTCGATCACCCAGACGCATATATAATAGCGTCTGGGGTCACCTTGTGGAAATTTCGCTACCAATAGGTGGAGTCAAACAATGATTCTATTGTAAGGGCCCTATTTTGTAGACCAGGAAAACCATGTAAACATGTCTATACCTATAAAATGACGTCACAGTAAGATTCTCTCTTGATTGTGCATAACAATAATATTTGTTTAATTAATTGATAAAGTGATATTTTATAAAAACATTCAAATGTAAACTTTGGTACAATTTTTATACACTCCTTGACATGAACGGAAGTAATTTTTTAGACAATAAAAATATCATCCAATCAAAAATTACGCCCAGTTTTGGGCGTAATGATAACGAGTTCAATGTAGAGATGAATCCAGACGCACAAATGCAATTAAGCGTCTGGATGATCGAGACTATATCAGCATCAAGAAGATTTTGATCACGTTATTTCATTTTGATCACATGACACGTAATTGCCGTAGAGCTCACAGCTGTGCTCGCTATAAATCTCAGAATTCAGACTAAAAATAACTGCATTATTAACAAGAACGATTATTATGGATAACACATAACAAACTGCATTTTTAAGTCAGTTTTTACCTTTAAACAAAGCAAACAGCTTGTAAAACGCATTGTGGAATTTTAACACGGCTTTGTTTACATAGCTAAAGCAGGACGTCATATTAGATCCTTTTCCTCTGTGATTGTGGATATTCAATGCTTGAGACAAGAAACTACAGCGTTATCCATGTTATCATTGGTCTATTAGGGAATCCATATATATTATGATGCCATATCCGATTACTAGATCAAAAGGGTAAAGTTGTATTTATAAATAAACCCAGTTTTATAATTTAGATTTGAGACTTGCAATGTTAGTAGTTTATCCGCTTTGTCCAGGTCTACAATACTGTCAGACAAAAAATAAATGATTAAACACTCAAACTTGCCGCTTTCCTTCTTCTAAACTACAGGCCCAAGACAAAAACATGCAATTGCAAAAAGTTGCATATCTCTAACTGCACGTTTTAATTTAAAAACAAGAAGAATCTCACAAGTAGAAAACAAATTTTACAGACCCTGAAAGAGTGTACTTTGAAATGTTCGTTACTGTCGCTGTCGAGCGTTTTCTATTAAATTTCAAATGCCAGTTTTCCTACCGCAGGTCGGGGGTTCTTTCCGGGTACTCCGGCTTCCTCCCCCAATAAAAACTGGACGCCATGATATAGCTGAAAAATTGCTGAAAGTGGCGTTAAAACACCATTCAAACAAACAAACAAACAAATAAATTTCAAATTGTTTTGAACAGATCCTTTTCTTCAATACAATTATAACAGCTAAGATTTGTTAAGTGGTTTCCCTTGTCTAAATTAAGCTTAGATCTATTGAACAAATATTAATTTTCTACCTATGAGCTCACAATAATGTAGTGTCGCTAGATTGTTTTCCCTAAAAAAAATAAAGCAAATATGCTTAAAACCACTAAAACAACAAAGTTGAACTAAATTCCAAGTTGAAATAGTTACAACAAGCTTATAAACATTTAAAATAAAATACATTTTACTCCATTAAATTTTTTCATATGGTTTTGTAGTAAGTCGTAGAAATAAGACTGAAATGCAAGTTACTATAAAAGCAATCTTTTCTTAAAGATTTATTGTATTAAAATTCAAGGGTAATATGTCACTGCAATGTACACAATTAAAACGAGCACTTTTTATAACCTTGTTCGACATTCTACTTTTTTCTCACGTTTTTTATAAGGTTATGAAATGCCTGTTACTGAAATGTCCGTGATGAACAACATTGCATATGCATGCAAACGCAAAAATAATGCAGATACAAAGAAATCACGTGATACAAGTTGGTACCCGCCATCTTTACAAATATTGACTAACATGTTTATTAATAATAATAATATGTATTGCTTTAAACACAATTACAATAATTGGTTAAGACCTGTAGTACAATAATTATAATACATACGAATTATGTTTACAAAATTACAAGTATAGAAATGTATAGAGTAAAAAATAGTAATTATACTAGAATACTTTGTATTTTGGAAACTACATACCCTAGACACACTTGAATTTCTTATTTCAAATAGTTTTGATGAAATAAAGACAGTAAATTTAACACATTTTGTTTTTTTGTTTTTTGTGTGTTCATTATTGATTTAAAGAAATTCTCTTTACGAAGGTTATCACAATTTATATTCCAGAAATAGGACAATTTGTTGAGAAATACTTTTCTTTCATTTGAGTATTTTGAGCATCTGAAATAGTGTTTAAGGTTGAAAAGCAGTTTGAGTAATTGCCATAAGAAGTAAGTAAAAATATTACATATAGCACATAAAATATTTTACTTGTACAAATGGCTATTAAGCCAATTTTAGGTACATACACAACGTGTGCTTACATTCATTTACGTCATACTGGTTGTGATATTTTATTCACAATATAATAAGGTTAGAAAACAGTGAAATGTTCCCGGAATGCCAACATTTTAAAAAATCACACAATTAAGTATTGTTGTTTTAGTGGTTCAAAAGGGGTACAACATACGTTGAGAATTCTTCTAATTGAAATTGTATAATCATACAAATGTGCAGTTATTGTAACAGAAAAATGAAATGGGTACAACAACTTTTTTTTAAAGAAAAGGGTGTATTTTTCAGGAATTTAAAATTACATGTATTTGAAACTTATTATTACTATGTTATTTATGTAAATTAAATAACAAATAAATAAACATTTTAGTTGAAAAAAAGATCTGTAACATATTTTGAACGAGCTTTGGGTTCCTGGTATTAATACCCCCACTGAATACTTTTAGCACCATTCAAAGTAAATCATGGTTATAGCACAATAAAACTTCAAGTACATACCCAACAGACTATGAGGCAACAACATAGCCTTCAATCGTTATCTTTTCCGAGTAAAAACTACCCGTGGTAATAGGACTTACTATTTTGCTATAAATGAATATATTTATAATGATAAAATAAAATAATTCAAAATATATTCTTTGAAAATATACTAATATCTTTTTATTATTTCTAGTATTTTTATGCCTAATATTTCTTTAAAAAATCTGTTTTAAACACTTATAATATAGTTAAGTATTTTTTTACTAAAGGCAAAATTTTTAAATTCACAATACAAATATACAAATAACATCACTCAATATAATTCATTACCACAGTACAATATAACACAATTTTACCTTTACAGTTAATTAATTACCCTATGGGGGACCCCTTAATCCCCACTAATGAGACCCTACTATGTTTTTTGATCTTTCAAAATGTTGGCATTCCGGTGTCGTATTAATATCAAGCTACCCATGAAAATTAGCTACCGGAAGTCATTGGTAGTACATTTTAATACCGCGAAGATATCTATGAAAACAAGCTACAGTGTACATAAAATTAAAAATTAAAATCAAACCGATGAAAGAAATTTCTCCCATGATTGCAATATTAAAAACTAAAATCAAACCAATGGGAGAAATTTCTCCCACGCTTTTAATACTTAGAGTTAGAATCAAACCGATGGGAGAAATTTCTCCCATGATTGTGCTACTAAAGATTTAACATCAGACCGATGGAAGAAATTTCTCCCACGATTTTAAAACTAAACAGTTAAAATCAAACCGATTGGAGAAATTTCTCCCATGTTTTTATCATCCTGGTGATACATTTTATATACAAATATACGCCAAAGGTCAAATTTTGTGATTTCTATCATGGTTTATATGTAGAATTATTAAAATCCACCCTCATAAGGGATGCACTTTTCACTTTCGCCTGGAAAAGGGAATCAGTAGAATTTCCCTTTTTATTTTGGACAGCGTTAATTAGGAAAAAGGAGTAATAATAAAAGGAGTAACAACAACTAAATTTTAGTATGATATTTCCAAAACTAAAAAATTTGGAGTTCATTTTAACGGGTAATTCAATTCCCTTCGCAATATTTTTTTACATTCATTTCAAAATTGATGGAAGATGTATGAACTACCAAAACTGGGAAATTGTACATCCTCATTATACAAACCATTTTCGAGTATGTCTGTGATGCAGTGTTTGGAATGAATAATATGTTTGAACTGGGTGTTCAATGCTAAAAATAATTTGTTGAGATTGGGTGTTATATGTATGCAGTAATGTATTAACATTTTTTTACGTGTCTTTGAAAACAACATTGAGCGTTTACTTGAGTGATTGTTATCTCAAAATATATACCATAACAGAACGCAAATACAATATTCCCGCAACAAAAATATGACACATTTATTATTTGTTTCAGTTCGTGTATACATGTTCCATTATACAACATTACATCAGTTTTCCGGAAACACGTCACAATAAGAACAAGTTCCTTAATATTTTGAGTTTTATAGTTTTGTGACTTCAAGTCAACAATTTCAAATCAATTATATGTTTTGCCATCGATTAAGAAACAGAACGAATGATTTCTAAGCCTAACATCTTCGTTAGAATTTTATATAGAGGGTGAGTACAGTATTTAAAATCATAACATTTAACAGTCCTTAGTTGATTTTATTGGTCAACTATGAGTGTGGTATTCATTCTGTTGGTTAAATATAGCATAATTTGGTTAATTTTCAATTTAGTTCTTTTTTAGAACAAAATAAACAAAAGTATTGTCGTAACATAAAACTACATATAAGGTCAGTTATTAAAAATGCGGTATTCTTTGGGCTGATCGGAGAGTGGACGGCTCTCTAATGTGTACTTGATTTTAAGAACCGTTTAGCATTTTTGTCAATTGAAGATATTGAAAATAGCTTTTTCTGCCTGCATGTGTCAATATCAAATGCAAATTCAACGTGACGATTTATTATTGAATGTCTAAATAATTGCCTTATTTGTATACCCAGCCACACAAAGTGATTACTCTTTGTGGGATACACACCGTAGTTTGGATATGCGTCTGTTATTTTGCCCCGGTGCCTAAAGATCGTTTGCTGTTTAAAACGGGTATCTTCCAGTATTCATAATCATTTAATTGCAAATAGACATAATTGTGAATATAAATTAGGATTCTCAGGAACTAATCAACTCTACATCAGTTTTTAAACATTATTTGAGCATATTGGAGAAGAAAGAATTCAGCTGTTCGTTTTTCGTGATTTCTCTAACTCGTTCGATGAAATTTGTTGGTTTTGCTATTGCCCTTTGCCTTGTTATAAGAAATATCTTAAATTAATAGAGACACAGTGATATTTTTCTAACACGCCAAGCAGTTGCTACATAATATGTCCTTTTCCATCAAGTTGTTGTTTTAATTATATAGGAAAAGGGAATTATAAAAGGAGTAACAAAAACTAAATTTTAGTATGTTATACCCAAAACTAAAAAATTTGGATTTTATTTTAACGGGTAATCCGATTCCCTTGACAATAATTTTTTACATACATTTCAAAATTGATGGAAGATGTATGAACAACCAAATCTATGAAATTGTACATCCTCATTATACAAACCATTTTCGAGTATGTCTGTGATGCAGTGTTTGGATTGGGTGACATGTCCCAATATTGTGTTTGAACTGGGTGTTGCATGCTTACAATAATTCGTTAAGATTGGGTGTTATATATATGCAGTAATGTATTCGGATCTTGCACATGTCTTTGACAACATTGGCCGTAAATTGAGTGATTGTTATCTTAAAATATTTACCATAACAGAACGCAAAAACAATATTCCCGCAACAAAAATATGACACATTTATTATTTGTTTTAATTTGTGTATAAATGTTACATTATACAACATAACATCAGTTTTCCGGAAACACGTCACAATAAGAACAAGTTCCTTATTTTGAGTTTTATTGTTGTGTTACTTCATGTCAACATTTTAAATCAATTAAATGTGTTTTTTTGCCATTGATTGAGAAACAGAACGAATGATTTCTTAGCATAAGTTACGTAAAAGTTTATTTTGATGGTAAGTACAGTAATTTAATTCGTAACTTTTAACAGTCTGAGGCTTTGTTGATTGTACTTATTGTTAGACGTTCCTCGTTTATCATAGTTAGAAGACAATTGTTTGTGTTCAAACAGAACATTAAAAATTAGTTTCAACGCTTTACCTTATTTTAGCTGTGTTTAACACGGACATTATGGTAAATTGGACATATGAAACCTTAACAAAAGTATTGTTTGGTAGTTTCGACGTAACCTCTAAATGTAGGCTCCTTTAGCTTTAAACATCAAGTCGATAGACTCAATTCACCTTACTTTAGATTGATGTATAGAGGCCAATCGTTCACTCGACACAAAGCAAACGAAAGCCACGATTCATTTTTCAGGAAGGTTTTAAAAGCAGTGACAGACCAGCAGTTTTATTTTATTTTATTTTATTTTTATTGAAATGCCATTTTTATTTGTTGAACACTTAAATTGTGTTTTATATTTCGAAAAAGCAAATATTCAAAGTTTTTTAACTCAGAAAAAGACCATAAACTTGAATTTAGGTCATTTAATCTTTCATTCTGAAAAACGATTGAAAACCTTAACAAGCCACATTTTCATTTAGTTTGATTAATTGCCCACTTTTCCGTCCGTAAACGTGTCTTGTCCTTTTTACGATAAATTCGCCATGCACAAAACTTCAAACGGACTCCAAAAGAAAAAAATCTTTCATTCTGGAAAACAATTAAAAAATCTAAGTAAATTTTTGAAAACATTTTAACACCAAGCCACATCTTAATTTAGTTCGCTTAATTGCCAATTTTTCCGTCCGTATGCGTGTCCTTTTTTTGATAAATTTGCCATGCACAAAACTTAGAAAGGATTCCCCCCGTATATAGTAGTCATCATGTGTCATAAGTTATTTTCTGAATTCGTGCTTTACTTATCATGTACATGTCTAGTTCGCATTCTATCTCCGGATGGTCCACTAAGAGGTTGATAGTGTCCCTTTCATTGCAGTTTCTTTATTTGTTCCTTATTCGTTGCCTTATGTCAGTCAAATGACTGATAATTGCCTTGTGCATGTCCGAAAATCGGGCTGTCATAATGTGTTTCTTTTGCTCTATAGACACTGAACGCATGCATCTCGAGCAGCACTTGGTACGATTTTTTTATCACCGGACAATTTTCTGTCACAATATTTCTATCCCTTTACGTCCTTTAGCGGTGTGACAGTAGCTTTAAGTTTCTTGTTGTTTGTTTCGAATGGGGTTTCAAAACACTTTAAACAATAAATAGTTTTTACTAATTGCAGTGGAATAAAACTTTGAACATTTTTCTGTATTGTTTCTTTTCTCCAAGTTTCAAGCTGCAAACACATAGATAAAGTGATTGACTTAAGTGACCCAAGGAAATAAACAAAGTACCTATACTTTCTATTGATAACACTTAGTAAGGTTGATAAATATTAAACACAACAAAACATTTCAGATCTTGCATTTAAGTTGAAATCTGTTCATCTTATAATTGCAGGCTTAAATCAGGATAAATATGCTTAATCTCCGTTTATGTTTTGCAATTACTGTTGTACTGTTGATAAAAAATATCTAAAGAGAGATGTCAGAAGGTTAAATTTAACGCCTTTTCATGACTCACCTTTTTGTCATAAAATGGCGTTTAATTCATTAATAAAATTTAATTTCTGACACAAAGGCTATAGCAAAAACCGTCTGTACATTTTGTCTTCGTCTTGTGAGATATAGTTTCCTAAAATAGTAAATTTTATAGCAAATCAAAAAATTATCTCAAACACGAGTGACCCTTTACCTGGTTCTAAAAACACATAATCTTCTAGAGAATCATAGTATTCTAAATAATATTTGCTACAAAAATATGTTCTTGGCGACTCAAAGAAGAGTACAAATCATAACACAGCCGATACGTAATGAACGGTGCGATAAATGAATGTTAACTTTATATGGCTACCATTGTACAACACAAACTAAACGCCGAAACAAACAAAAACAACAAAACAAGCTAGTAGTATGCTTATCTAGTTCTATCATGAAAACTTTCAACCAATCTTTGGGATCAACGTCTACATTTAATATTACTTTGCCTAATGTTTGTAAAAAAAGACCTCTCCCAAAAATGTGTGACATCTTTTTGTTATTTGCTTTCATTCGTGTATAAATGTTTAAACTTGATACAACATTACAACGAATTTTTAAAAACGCTGAACTATATGAAAAATCTCCTTATTGAAGTGGAAACGGGAAACCGTTACAAAGAATTCGGGGTTTTTTTTGGTAATTTTTACCTAACTTATTAATTTAATATAATATAAGACCACTAAGCTTTGGAAGTTAGACGATAGACTCAATTTACCATACATCATATTGATGTATGTATGTCAATTGTTTAGTCGACACGAAAACAAAGCGACCAGAAGTAAACATCCACACTTTCCTGAGTTTTTTAAGTGTAATCATGCTACGAACCCACACAATGAGACAGTGTTGTATTTTTGTTTGTGTGATGTCATTATTATTTGTCGAACACTTAAATTATGAATCATTAAAAACCCGTATGAGGAAAATATTTAGCTTCATATATATATTTGTGAAATTCATAGCCATATATAGAATTTTATTTGCCTTATTCCCATTATCCAAACCATGTTAAATATTTGGAAGAACAAATGCGACACCTTTTTAACTCATAGAAAAACCATGAACTTGATCATTAATCCCCTTGTTGTTAGAAAAGATTTTACACTCTTATAATAGATTTAGTTGGAAAACATTTAACCAGGATTTTAGTTTGTTTCGTTTATCGCAAATTTTAGTTGAATCGCGCGACAAAATGACGACTAGCCGCGTTATGCACCATCATTATAGATTTCATTACTTACATGTTTGTTTATTCATTTTCTTAAAATCCCTCTTATGAAGTTTTTTTTTCTTGGCGTTTTGGAAAATTCAAGGCTTATTTCATTAAACTGAACAAAAACATTTACATTAAAGAGATATATTCTCCTGATATGATGGATGATATATACTTCTAACTTCATAATTAACTTAATATTTATTTTAAAATTAATACTAAATGTTCTTGTCACACCTTACAGCGTTACAGGACACATTCGTCTCCGTCCGCATTGGTATATTGTCCGTTTCTAATTCGGCGATGGCAATTTTGTCAGGCGTTCCTGCAAATCCGTGCATGTATGGTAGTTCTTGTGATGTACTTTTTTACATCGCATTCTTTCATGTACGGTAACCGGGTACTCGCCCGGACTAGTACCTGGCATGCACCGTTTAATTGCCTTGTACAGGTTTAATTCAGTATAATCGACATATTTGAACTTTTCAAATGTATATTCGTTTACCGAGCGTGGACTCGAAGCGACTACTTGTACACCGTAACAATTTGCAACACTATTGGAAGCTTTTAGAGTCACATTGGCGCTCCCTACCCTGGGAAAAGGACGGGGAACGAACACGAGCAGTCACGTTAGTACAGAACAGGGACAGAACCAACAATCTGCAGATGCGAAGAAGAGGCCAGGATATCGGGATGAAGTGCCCAATATTTTAGAATTACATGACACTTGTTATTACAATGATTGGTCAGACCTACAAGTCCATATGAAAGCATTGAAAAACACTGATAAGGACGACACAGTTAATTCTGAGGAAAGTGAAGATTCACGTGTGCGCATCAAGAAAACTGTTGGTACAGGGGCACAACAACCTTTATGCGAGTATAATGAGATGCAAAAAGAGTAAGTTTGCCAGATTCTTATATGTAAGATGCCTACTAAGAAATTAAAGCAGCATGGTTGGGTATTTCACTTACCGTACATTTTTAAAGATAGGATACTAGAGGAAAATAAATATATGATCAAGATTTTCAGCGTCTCCGTGCCTTAGCTTAACAAACATTAGCACGTTTAAAAACTGGACCAACCGCAACTGTATACGATTTTGCACAGTTGGTCAGAAAAAATAAAGATATGTATGCAGATAATTGTTTGATGATGGACAGATGTCAGATATAAATAACCAAGGACACTCAAGCTGACGGGCGATTTAGTATGTATCCAGTAAACTTACTAGCAGTTCTTATGCATTGGAGAATTTTGATTTCGTTACTAGCGAGATTACGCCCAGTAAAATAGCGCAGTTCAGAAGAATAGGAAATAACAACGTAAGAGGACAATCAACCATAAACCTGGTTAACCCCGATAACATCAGTACTACTAAAAATCAGACATTATATAAAAGTAGTCGCCATCCCGTCACTTTAGGAATAAGTAAAAGTACTATGTGACAGAAACCACTTCATTACAACAAATACCGACACCCGTCGAGGACGCAAGACTAATTCTTAACAGGAAAAGAGCTCCCCAAGCGGAAGCTACTAAAGCAGATACCAGGCCAGAAGAGCCTGTCAAAAATAATAATAACCAAACAACAGTTTAAAGAATATTAGTTATTCCTGAAACATGTGACAGTCATTTTCATTTGGATAGAGCCAGCATAGTGCTAACTGCTTCCTTAGAATTAACCATGGAAAATTGGTTGAGTAGACAAGTTGTACCTACAACTTCGATATCGTAGGAGAAGTAATAAATTACTGTTACTCAGTCACGTATCCAACGATATGGCCAGAGTCTCAAAGGAAAGTGAAAATGTCAGATCGTATTTGAGACACTGATTTCCCATAACGATCAATTAAGTAATGGTGACGACCATAGAACTTCTGGGGAATAACTTCAACCAATGTACAACGAACCCTTGTTTGAGAATTTTAGCAGTCAACAGCAGAGATTGGTCTAGAAAATCGGAATACCGATCGTAGGATATAGAATATGGTATAAGTTGTGAAATGTACTGACAATACGATGGAGCTGCTGGAATGTTGCTGTCGATGAATGGTAGTTGACAATTGCAAAATTGAAGCCATCACGTTTGTCGTAGAATATAGTTTGTAGTTTTCATATGTCTATTTCTGTAAGTAGGTCTAAGTAAGAGGCTGACCATAGTGTATTGATGGTGTCTTTAATTTTAAGCTCGCTATGATAAATTAAATGTAAATAGTCACCAAATTTAGCATTGGTGAGGGAAAAAATATCATCAATATAGCGGAATCTTAAATAAAAGGCTTGAGCAAGTGTCTTTTCTTTTTTCTTCAGCAGGCCTTCTAGGAGCTCAGCCTCATAAGAGTACAAAAACACGTCGGCGAGGAGAGGAACACAATTGGTACCCACTGAAATACCAACAGTCTGTTGAAAACATGTCATTCAAACATGACGAATATGTTAATCAGAAAACCTAACATGACAGATTTGGTCTTCAGTATATGTAGTATTAGATCTGGAGTAATTGATGACGAAGTAAGTTCTGTCATGACTAATTACCAGCTATCTGTATAGTCTTTTTCCGTTTTTCGTAAAAACGGCAGCGTTTTATAAGATCTTTTAGCCAGGTTTTGAGCTGCATATGAGGGATTGCCGTATAGAGTGTCGAAAAATCAAATGTTTTAATGCTGTTACAATGGGAAAAAGATCCAGACCTCAAGATGTCTATTAGGCCTTTTGAATTTTTTAATATTCACATTTCAGTGAAAAGTGTAATTGTATATTTGAAGTCCCGTTTTTACAGTTGTTAAAATAGTGGTCAGGAGTTGCGATAGTGTTTTGATAGTACACAGATGATACTCCTACGAAACTCTGTTTGTATGAATTTTTCTTAAACGACTTATATTTGAATCTTGGTAATTTGGAAGTAACAGATCTGTGAATAAGATATTACTAAGATTGATAGCATCTATACCTTTGTTAGCAAAAAGTAAAGAAAGAAAGGAATGAGGCTCTTCTTCATTTGTGTTAACCGGTTTGAACAATCTGTGTTTTCCAATGTCTAAAATAACAGCTACTAATCAATACATCTTGTAACAAAAGTGATATATAATGACAATAACCATTACAAAGTTGTCACCTGTGATTGTGATTGAAAAGGCCCATCACGTTTTCACTGCTGCAACCAAGACTGGAATCTATACTATCGATTTTGTCATTGCACCCATATGGTATTGCAGTGCCTAATTTTCTGATCAAATATTTCTCTTTTTGTCTACGTAGAGGAGTACTTAATTCAGGATTGTTAGAATGATGGTAGATTTTTTCAAGGATGCGGACCTTCAAAGACAGCAGGATCCAATGTTCTCTATTTCTTTCAACATTTGTTATATCGAAACCTATATATCGAAAAAGCTAAATGGTTCATTTTTCCATTTCGTTTAAGAAGCGAAAAGGGAACTGATAAACAAGAAGGAAAATGAATGTAAAAAAGGGAAAATGGTTTATTTTCCCATTCGAAAAGCGAATATTAGTTACATTGTGGCAATATATAAATAATTTAATTTATCTGTTTAAGGGATGGTTGCTTTTTACTAAATTCATTACAAATAGGGAGATATAGTTTCAAAAACTGTGTAATTTAAAATGCTTTATCATAAGTTTTTTTTTCAGTTTTGGCTCCAACATTGAAGCTGCAGTGAGATTGAAAAATTTATCAAAATTCTACGCGTACCAGTGTTCTTGGATATTTTTGTATCCACTTTTAGGAGCAGTGTGTCTGTGTTGGTTGTGTCAAATCGTGTCCACGTTTTTGTATCATTATTTAGATGATTGTTACGGAATATCTGTTACAGATGACCATTATCGTGACCACTTTTCCTGGGTTCCTTCGGATTATGACTAGTTAACGGATTTTACGAGTGATAAGACGGTGCCACGCGTGATGAAAGAGATACCCTTCCTGGAATCACTCTCGGTTCACTCAATTTTGGTTGTTTTGTTGTTATCCCAAATTTGTTTAACATTGTTGTTGTCTATGCCAGACTTATTGTTTCATGATTAATTCTTGGTATCTTCGATTCTTTTTTATATTGACTAGAATGTCCGATTTAAACTTTCAATGGTTATGTTACGGAATTGCGTAAAGTCTTTAACAGAAACAATAGAAAAGTGGTTAAAAAGCTATAATCAATTATTTGAGATTGTGATTTTCTAATGGACGAATACCTTACACATTATAAATTGCAAAGCTGAATATATGATCTCTGACATATGTTGAAGCATTTGGGGCGGACAAACTGTTTGTGCCTTGTATTTAACAAGCTGAAAAGTATACATTTTTTTCGAAGTTAGTTAGTACAATAAATGATTGATGAGTTTCAATTTACACAATCCTAATCTACACTTACATCATTAACATAATTTTACAGGAAAGTTTTAAAAAAACTCACAACCTCTAACGAAATGATAATTTTTTAGCAGTATGTTTGGTAAAAAAAACTTCCTATTCACTTCAGAGAGTTTGATACAAAAACCATTAACTTCCAAACATGGTGTAAATTACCAACATGATTTGAATATAGTTGTATTCAGTACATGTACCTCATCATGCTCAGATATTGTAAACAATGATCCAAAAATCATTAATAAAATAATGTTTCAATAAGTTAACAGCTATTTCTGTACTGACAGTTTTATAAACATGTGATAAAGTGCTAAACATTACAATGTTTCAATTTAGAAACAGCTAATACTGCAATAAAAATAATTATTATTGATTACAACCTGTTCGTTGGATAAAGTGATTATGTTTTTTCTTTTTATTTTGCAGATCACCTTAACCTTACAATCTTTGCAATGAACTATTGTATAGTTTTGCTAAGTAGTCTTGGCAAAAGCAATCCTCCCATTAACCTTTTTAAATGTAGAAGAAATACGACAATGTGCATCTCAGTCACATGTATGTGGTTGATGCTAATTTGCATTTCTACTGTTGGAGGTAAGCTGTAAAGATATTAAATATTCAATAACTATTCGGTTTGTTTGTGTGAATGACGTTAACCGGCACTTTTAGCAATTTTCGTAAATGCTCCTTTAAACAAAATAAACCCATAATACATTAATTTATACGTCAAAGTTATTTTTGCTCCCTCTTCTTTTGTACATGCACGAATAAGTATTTGACTTGACAGAATTTTGTGTGATAACTATAAAAAATAATTCCTTAGGCAAGATTCAATGGAAAGTAGAGCGAAAAGTGACTGGCTACGGACAAGATCTGGTCCTGTTTTGTGAAGTTGAAAATTGCTGCAGTGACGAACCAGGGTGGTCTGTCAATGACAATCCTATATACCTAGATGTTAGACTTATACATAGGAAAGAGAATGCGAAGTATGACGCTACTGTTAACAGAACTGGATATACACTGATCATCAAGAATCTAACCAAAGATGATTTAAACAAAACATATTATTGTACACACGGATTTAAAGATTCCGAACGAAAAGTTTTAGAAGATGTTGATGCCTTTCTTAGTACTGGTAAATATTAAAATGAATTTTAATTTACCTTTTAACTTGTGCAATGATTTCCTTATCGAAATAGTTAAAACGCAGCAAATAAATTATAATTACATCAATAGTGACATGTTTACAAATGAATTTCTAAAGATAATAGATGCTGAGTGTTAGGTGTGCATTAAAATTACTTTGAACAACAGTCAGCTAATTCAACATTTATAAACAGTTGAAGAAGGTGGCGAGGAGAATGGTGGAAAAAAAGATGGTAATAAGCTGCTACTGACGTAAGCATTTTTGTATATTCAATTAAATCAAACTAATGCACTAATGAGCTCGCGTTTTAATTTATGGATTCTGAAAAAGAATTCAAGAATAAATATTATAGATGCGTTTTAGAATGAGTGAAAATATATAAATACAACGAATATAGTCGCTTCGATGTCATTTTGTTATTACACTTTTCTTGTACGTTAATTAAATATAATACACAAAAAAGAAATAAACATGAAAATGGGTGACATTATATTTTTGGCGTCGTTTTACACAAATGTAAAAATTTAAATGACATTTAACTCGGTTAGACGTTTTTCAGGAATCAAAATCAAAATGATTCACTCTTGTGAAACCTTAATAACTAGATAAAATCATCAGCAAGTAAATAGTTAAATTTATATCTATCTTCTGGACAACTTTACTTCCTAAATCTTTGTTCGGCAAGAATGGGCTCTAATCGGATTGATGAATATCTATTTAGATTAAATATTATCAAACCCTTTTATAAATTCGCAAATTTTTGCTTCAGTCGTTTGAAGTAAAACCCGTCAGATAGCACACATTTTATTTTCCATTCGGCTATGCATTTCTTTGGTATACTTTCGACTAATAAATTAAATCTTTCTAGTAAATACAGATAAAGTCAATATACGATTAACTCTATTTCTTTCAGAAAACTACCAATGTGTTAACTCGGAGTCTAACTCACTAACCCGGAATATAGTCCCAGAATTTTATAGCAAGGTTGTATGGGCGTCCCCTGAGTTTACACGTTGATAATTTCATAAAAACAGTGTCTAAGCCTGATAATTCTAATGAATAGTTGTTACGATTTTTAAATCAGAAAAAAATAAAGAGCCTATCTAGACCTCAAATTGTACCTGGGCTGGACATCGCAGGAATATACAAAACATTGTCCCAAAAGACCTCGGTTCTGTAGATATTAATAGAAAAATGAACAAAATGAAACCCAATTTTTATTCATATTATATATATTTTTTAAATTAATCGATTTAATTAAAATCATTGCGACAGGCTACACACTGGCCATGCCCCCTTAATGATACGCTACTTGGACGCCATTTTGTTTCAATTAAGTTATTAAGGTGACATAATTTTAGTGTTTATATCAAAACACTTGTTATAAAAACATGACAGCATGAATAGAATTATTCAGGTTGAACACGTCTGATAGAATTCCATCGAAATTATCTTATGTATTAAAAAATTGAAACAATGTATACATTTGCATATATGGTGCGCTAAACAGAAATATTTAAAAAAGGTAAACATACATAAACTGCTTTTTTGTAATAAATTTCTGCATTATACCACGTTAAATTGGTGCTATGCCATATTTTCAGTTTTGTGGGTTTCGATTTTTTCTGCTTTAAGAATTCGTCAAATTGATTCTACGTAGATTGATTGGAAGTTGCTAAGCGTGTTTTACCTTTCAGATTTTCAGATCGGTAAATTGATTAATTGATTGATTGATTGATTGACAGATTAAATAGTCCTTAAAAAACCGTCCTTTATATCTAGGACGAGAACAGGTTAAAAATCAACAAATCAATTCCGGGAAGGGAGTAACGGGTAGAAAATCTTGACTGCAAAATTGGAAAGTTTGGAGTACTGGAAATATAGTGGCGTACAATGTGCGTACTTCAAACTAAATGGACTTAATGAAAAGTGGGCTATCAAAACACGTTAACAGTTCCGACTTCAGTCAGGCTTTTCATACTATAACCTAAAGCCCTTCCTAATTAAATGGCATTCCCTATTCGCCATCTGAGGAGATGCCAAACATCTCTGTGGCGACAATCGTAGTAAATATGATTTGATTTCATACTTGTTTCAAATAACAACGTTTAAAGTTACACAAAAATAAGGCACAAATGCCCAAACAGTGTTACATTACTAATTTCCAATAGGATTTGTCTGTCAAATACTTGTCTCAGAACATAATGATCATATGCATTTTCTTCTTTTCTTCACAACCAACTTTTTTTCAACGCGTTGAATATTAGTAAAGCGGGATTTAGGAATAAAACAATGTTTTGTGTTTGTTTAAATAGTGTTTAAAGGCACTTTCAGGAATTTTCTAGCTATATCGTGGCGTCAAATTTTTATTGAGACAGGAAACAGGAGCGCCAGAAGAAAACCAACGACCACTGGTAGCCTTTAAAATTAAAGATTAGAGAGTCGAGCATATCTTGCCCGCAGTGAGACTCGCCCCCCAGAATCGAAATGTTTACATACCGCGTGGTTAATAGTAGGTGAATTACAACCTTCATCGCACATACTTGGTTACTTTTGACATTTGATAAGACGGTAATGTGATAATACATAATAAACGAGTGTTCTATTACTTTCAATTCCTTTAACAATACATTGCAGAATTGGCGTTTGTATAGGAGTTACTTTAATCACAATCCTAATTTCAATAGTGGGTTGTTATTTATGGAGACGGCGTAAAAGGAGACGAAAAGTGAAAGGTTAGTTTTTGTAAATTAGACAAAATAATGGTATACAAGGTCCGTTATAAGAGATATTGATATATGATATTGCAACAAATGTACATGTTTTTGATAATGTCTACCATATTTAATGTGACACCATGTCTTGTTCCCATGACGAGCAAAATGTGGCATAATAATGGGTCTGAAAACTTGGTCGACGAATCGGCAGCTGATAAAACAGTCTCTGTTCCTCGGCCAAATTAATAAAAATATTTTGATGAAACACCTGAGTTTAATTATAACCTTATTTCTCCCACTCAGTCTCATAACTATATTAACATAGTCTTTCAGTATGTAAAGATGTAATAGTATTAATAGAATCCTTTTTTTCATTTGTTTTAAATACATATAAAACATTGAGATAAGTATGAACTATAAGCTACAGTCTTAAGATGTGTATTCAGTAGTCTTTGGTTAAAAGCAAGAAAAAAATCCATTTGACTTGCAAACTGTTTTAACCAGACTTAAACATCACAATTGTGTCGACTGTTCTGTTTATTATGCCCATGACTGTAAAGTCCTTACTTAATCTCAAACTGGGGCTGATTAAATGTTGGGAACAATAATGCTGTTGTACTTAACATTTCCTTCCAGAGATATATTAATCTGTTTATAATCTTTGTAATATTTAGGCAGTGGCAAAGCACCCGCTGGTGAATCACACGCTGTAGAGCAAACTGGTAAGTGGACAATATAATTAGAATTTTCGTTTTCTCAAGATAAAGATCAAGCGGGTAAGTAGACAATATAATTAAATTTTCACGCATCAAACAGTTAATGACATATTTTTGTCAACTTTGAGAATAAATTATGATATGCCTATTAGTGTAAATACCTTTGAACAATAATCGAATTGAAAACAATATGTACGTATATGTTTTGTATCGTTTTGAACATTGGGCAAAGAAAGTTATTGCTAAATCCTATTTCCAATTGCACTCCCACAGATAAGACTTTACTTTGACAAAATTGAAAGGTTCATACAGTTGATTTGTGATACTCACGCCTTGTGTAATAAGACTTTATTACTGCCATCATGCAGACGGCGACATTCTAAATTGATTATAAGTAGTTGAACTGTCTGAACCTTTATCCATGGCGGGTTTAGGGACATATGAAGATGGAGGCTTGAACAGTATCGACTTTTAGTTCTTTTAAATCGCTAAGAGCATCTTGTGTGTCAAGACTTTTAACTCCTGATGAAGCTAAATGGAAAGATTATCCAAAACATTTTCTGAACCTATTGGAATAAATACATGGATAACGATATTTGACCTAACAGAACAGCCTAATAAGAACAATATTTTAGAGTTTATTTTTAAAACTATACAAGAAAATAAAATTAATTTTTTTTTATGGAAGCTTATTCAATATATTATTCCCACAAAAATTTTACTCAAAAATGGCAAATGAGTAGAGATAATAAATGTAATATATGCAACGTAGATGAAGACGTATGCATTATTTCTTGTTATGCAATTATCTAAAGCACTTTTGGGAACAGGTTATGAACTTCTTAGAGCTGTTATGATACCAAGATCTCACTTGTGCACCTTGTATTTGGGTACAAGATATGTGATAGAAATTATGATGATTTTAATTATTTCTTATCGATTTTAGGATTTTCAATCTATAAGATATATTATGTATCCGACCGAAAAAGAAAATATATAAATTGCTTTGACATATTTGTTAAAGAATTACTAACAGTAATACGTAATAAAAAAGGGTTATTAAGTAAATTTTTATTTAAAAATGTTCAGAAATATCTAGAAAGAATATTATAGTTTATAATAATTATGTAATATACATATATTCTAGCTATTCCCTGGACAGTGGAAAGATATTACACATGGGATCTTCACAGGAGCTTGGACTGTGAAGATCTTTTGTAACAAGCAAGTTTCAAAAAAAAATCTATTATTTGTTAAAAAAATATATATGGACCTACTTTTTATGCGTCTGAAATAAAGGTATTTATTATATTAAAAACAATCCTACATTTAAGCCATGTTATCACACAAATGTACACAAACAATTCTATAATAATATATTGTATAAAATTAAGTCAGAGCAAACTTTAAGTCAGCGAAATGTATGTATAAGCAAAATATAAAAAAAGTTTTAGTCAATTAAGACTTCATTTCAAAATTTTTCCACCTTTTTTTCAACACTCAAATAATACCTTAGGATGATCCTTGCCATTAGCTACAGCGGTGGCTGTTATCAAATGCGGATCGTAATCGACTCTTTATATCTAATAAAATTAATAACATCTGGATTCTTTTGCAGCAATAATAAAGCAATGACGTCACTTGCCATTGTCCTATAATCTTCCCCAGTAAACTTGAAACTCGGTTAAGGCATTGGCAAAAATGTTGTTTTTTTTTTCAAATAAAATTGTTAACATAAATTACAGTATGATATTGGAGACAAGTTTTCAGATGTAAATAGTGTATATTGTTTCCGAATTTTAGCGGGCAATATTTCATTGAAACTATTCGAATGGAATATTGTTCCGGATTGATTTATTGTACATGCGCATTCCTACGGAACGAAATCGTTGGCATTTTCTTAAAAAATATTCAATTTATTTTATCGTGGATAAATAAATGAATAAGTTAATGATAGAATAATAGCAATTGTGCATAATCCACTAATGAGTCATATAATACAGGGGAGCGGACAGGTAGTGGGAGATCGGAAGAGAGGGGGAAGGAGAAAAGGGAAAAGGGGCGTGGGAAAGGAAAAAGTAGAAAAAGAGGGAGACAGAATTTGTTCCTAAAAATCATTTCATCAGTGACGATTCTTTTGATGTAATTGAAAGAAAATATCTACTCTGAAAGTACAGGTCGAAATTTGAGCAACTTCAAGAAATTTTAGATCATCTGCAGTGTCCTCATTTTATTTTGATCGGACTAAAACATTGCCACTATAGGCTGTCTTTGTTTTTGATTGTGTGATCTTTAATGTATCGTCTCCTCTGAAAGAACTGGTCAAAACGATTTTACTTTGTTGAAAGGATATATGCTAAGGTAATTACAAAGATTGGTAATTTCATTTTGATCGCATTGAAAACATGTTCACAATAAACATATCCTAGTTCCTAGTTTCTTATTTGCTGATATTTTAAAATTCTTATGATGTACAAGTTTGAGTTTAAATGTGACTTGGATCATATGTTTACAAAGCTCATTGAGCAAATGGTTTTGGACATTATCTGTCTTTTGATTTATATGGCTTAATGTTAGGTGTACTCATACTCAGGTATAACAATGCGTCAGCAGACAATAGAGGTGGGGAGGGATGCCTCCTATTATACGCAATTTATAGATACCTGTTTGTTGATTAAACCTAAATTGCACATATTCATTATTATGAACTGTTGATGTGCACAAGCCATTATTATTCTTGTAAAATGTTGTGTGAAAAATACTTTTCGTTCATGACCATAAATTAGAAAGGGTTTGGGGATAGCTTTTTTGCACTACTGCAATATTTAGATGAAAGAGAACTGGGACAAGTTTGAAAATCACAACTAATAGATCATTTTTGCCATGGTCTTCTCGTAGTTATGCTTAAAATTGTAAATTATATAAAAAATTGTCCTGTAATTCGCCTCATTCATACATTTCCTCGCAGATTTTTTTAGAGATATCAAAGATTTATATCAACATTATCTTGGACAAGGTAAACAAAATCAGCACCAATTGATGATTTTATGGGAGTTGTGATCCTTAAAATGAATATTTTATGCAAACTTGCATGCTTTCTCCTGACTACTTTTTTGTCAGATTTGTATAATGTGTACTTCAAAGATTTGTGTTAACAACATCAGGAGATGCGTTGAATAAATGGCACACGCAATTATATTAAATCCATTGATCTCTCTACCTAAGAACCATTTAAAATTTCTTAATTGCCCTTGCAAAGATAAAAGATGTGCTTGATGGCCTGAATATAAGTTAATTGTTTATGACAAAATAAGATAACAAACAATAAATCAGCTCAAGATATGGGGTTGACCAGGGCAAACACAATTTTGACAGCCAAAAGTAAAAAGAATTAAGTTGCGCGTTTTTAGTGCATTCAATGCACCTTTATCGGACATTAGGAGTTTGTCACTCTCCAAACACATTACCATGTATACTCCACAGTCGGACTTTCCACATTAAACATGCCAACCCCAACAAAAAGGCCTCTTGTCTGCTACCTGGTACACTCTGAGCAGATCTGTGGGTCGAGCCATGTGAACCCTTAAGAGTACACAGCAGGGGTTATTGTAACACTTCTTTTATATTAATAAATATGACTTCAACTAGATATATACATACTGTAAATATTATATCATATGTCAGGGACATATACTACGGTAAAGAAAGACAACAACAAAACAGACACAACACAAAACACAAAATTTAATTGATTATCATGATCTCCGCAAAAAGGGGTGCTCCGAAAAGGTAAGCAATATATGCTCATCGTGTGACACCCGTCATATCACTCAGGTTTAAATCGAGTAATTAGTCATATACATGGCAAGTCATAATCCAGTAAGAAGGGACGGAGGTGGTTACAACAAATGGGAACAAGCAACGGTCATTTGTTACATATATATATATATATATGGTCATTTTGGAAAGAATGGAAAAAAATGTATCGATTAAATATTGCAATTTTGTTATGATCAATTGAATAAAACATTATTTTGTCTAATTCACATATAAGAAAAGATGTCTTAAGACATGTTCTAATTGGGATAATGCCATAAATGCCATGCGGCAGCTATTGCAAAAATGTATGATTTCTTCTATGTTTCAGTGGTCTGATTTAATTAACTGGAGAAAGATCACATTTCATGATCCTTATATATTTGTTAACAAAGTGGCGCAATACACTCAAATGATAATGTGTCTAGAGGCATGCTGTGTTTTTTAAAACAATTGATGTGCTTTATGTAATGATAATCATAATAATAATAATAATAATAATATTATAAAATACTTATACAGCGCCCTATATAAAAACAATTACTCTTAAGCGCTTTACAATGCATAAAAATACATACAAACGATTAAAATCTTAAATAATTCGACATTCAGTGATCGTTTGAAGCTTTTGTGAGGGAAAGGAGCAGGGACAAAGGAGAAAAGAGCAGTAGGGGAGAAAAGAGCAGACAGGAGGGAGAAGAGAAAAAGCTACCCACCTTTTTTGCCCCCTCAATACACCAATGGCCATGCAACTGCATTTTCTATATAGAGAAATTTTGATGATTAGAAAAATATAATGCCTTAAAGGGATTTATGACAGCTTTAACCACATTTTTAGCACGTTTTAATTTGTTCTTCGATATTACAATGATATTAACTCTCTTAAGGTGACAAGGACGAAAGAGAAAATCTTCTTCCTGTGAATCAACAAGACACTACTCTTCCTTCAGATCAAGGTAACATATAGTTTTAAAGTAAAGTAATATCAATTAAGCAATGTGGATATTCATTTTTTTCCTGAAACTTAAATCGAAACCGAGCAACCCAATTACTTTAAACAATCGATGTGTAAATACACATTTTACAATTATCTTTGTTTAAGTTACTAACCAGACAGATAGAAATTGTAATTTAAGTATTGAACACAATTTGAATTATTGCAATTTTTAAAACTCTTCAGATAACCATGCGTGTGTTATATTATATTCATACTGACCTCGAACAAGGGTGTTAGGATAAATTATCACATGAAGAAAAAGTTATCACCAGATTACTGACCTCGAACAAGGGTGTTAGGATAAATTATCACATGAAGAAAAAGTTATCACCAGAGACGAATTCGAAGGTGGTAATTTTTTCTTCATGACATAATCTACCTAACACCTGAGTTCAAGGGCAGTATGATTGTTATTATGCTGTATTCCTATTAACTAAAAAATATATGCGATGAGTTTTACCCAATATGAACAACCATGTAGATATTGAAATTGGAATATATGTTAAATGGAAAATCTTGTCTTCAGTTGTTTTTCCAAATAATAATTGACAATTTTAAGTATTTAAGTATTTAGTGTATCTTTGACATGTTAGGCGGAAATGGAAAACCAAACGACATATTAGTTAACTTGAGCGGTAACAATTGTCTAGATAACAGATTTCCGGGATGAGCGAGTGATAATTTTTTTTATATCACCGTTAAAAATTCGAACGGAGCGGGTGATAATTTTCCGGATCGTAAATTTCCGGTCTGAGCATGTGATAATTAAAAAGTAAAATGAATCAAAGATAAAATATCACTAAATTCAATGCATAAACAGTAACCAACTTTGAAAGTCAGTCAGGAATGTAAACAAAACATGCCTGATTTCTTTAGTTTTGTAGTAATGTTTATGTTAATACTTTTCTATCTTCTGGCAAATTCTTGATAAAAAGGTAACCAAACATTAAGTTATGTGGCGTTCTATGCTGTTTATTCAACTTCGAAAAAAACTGCAAATCAAGTTTAATTTTAAAAAACAGTGCGAATGTCCACAGCTGATAGAGATGAAGATAGTGCTATCATTTTAGAAGAAAATTTTTGCGTTCCTTGTTTTTGATGTTAACCATTATCTTAAGTGGAAACTTGGCAATAAAATGAAAATTTACTATGGTATTCTTCAATTATAAAAAAGATGTATTTGCCTTTTGATGTTTTATTATATCCTCAACCGTTACGCTTCTATAGCGGATTAACGGTGGTAAAATTGTGTAAATATAAAAATATTAACAGTCAGTGTGACAGTGTTTACCACAAGATTATATGTTGTGACATAAGAGCCTATTTTATTCAGTAAATATTGTAAATAATCCAGTTAATACATTTGTTTTTCTGCTTTTGCTCTGTGAAGAATATACAAGATGGGGCAATGTCTAATGAACAGCTCACAACATCAGATTACCAAATAAGCTTTAATGCTGTATTGATTTTTGTATTAATAAACGTCCTTTTAGATACAATTTTAAACCTGTTTTTTTTTATTTAGTAAGAATACATTTTACCAGTGATCAATAATAATAAATATTAAATGTACTAAACATGAAGTGAAATTTTGAAGCACGAAAAGAGAATATTTAGAAATCTAATTACCGCTATTTCTTAAAAGTCAACTTCGCAACTATTTTGTTTAAAACAATTTCATTCAAAAACTTGCATAATCTAATTACCCGTTACAAGTTGAAAATAATAATACGAATAATTTCCAATTTAATTTTTAAATATGGACAAAATTCCAACTAATTTTCGAGGACAAATGAAACATGAGGGCACCTCAATGAAGATCACATTACCATTACACTATCCCTAAAACAACATTCTGAAAAATGATCTTCGCATACGCAGTTGTTTCTGTTGTGAGCAGGAGAAGTTTTTAAACTGGTGTACTACTTGTTACTGACCGTATTTCGCGTTATTATCATAGTTAATTGGCTGTCAAGTGATCTTTTGTATCGCCATATAGTGACGAGATAGTGACAAGATGTTGAACGTCCCGGTAAATTCAATGTAGAAACTTAACCTTTGAAAATATCATAAAACATCAAGAGGCATAACATTTCTTTTTATTTGAAGAATAACATATCCATTTTTCATATTTCCCGCAGTTTCTCTTTAATGAGGTTAAAAAAAGTCTGCTTAGAAGCGGCTACAAAACAACACACATTAGCGAAGCGTTTGGAAAAGACAATAGTGTTTTCAAAGATTCCTTGTTGAATTATTTCCAACAGCAGAATTCAATTAGTCGTCAGTTATCAATCTGACCTTAAACACAATTCACATGATCTAGGTAAACATTACAACCAAAACGATCCAACTCTCCAGAAGCTTTTCCTCCAATTCCGTATAATTACATACCGTCGATCAAAAAGTATCAAAGACATTATTGTAAGTGCTAGAATTAAGACGAACCCTTACTCAAACCTTTAATTATATGGATATGTCAGTCATTTTATCAATAGATCCATACTTTTAACTTTTAAATAAAACGATCTTTTTTATTATTATAATTTTTTATTACTACTAAAGAATTGACAAAAATATATATTAATTTATACACATTTTAAAATGAACGTCGGTTTTTTTCATTAAAATAGGTTTATCTAATAAAAACTGCTAAAAAAACAAATATACACCTTTACATAAATATGCAATATATTTTTATCAGGAATTTATATTTTTAAGAAAAAAAAATTAACAAGATACCAATTCTCATAGTCTAGTGACGAAGAGGGAACACGGTTACGACAAACGGAACAAATCAATGGTCATTTGTAACCGTCCCCTAAGTCATGATGATGACGTAACGTTTCTTAAATAATGACTTGCGACTTTGAACCCTTGGTTAAGTAGATTTCTGCCAGCAGACACTCTCTATAAAGGAAATCTGAATATGAAATACGGGCTATATCTATGTCTACGATTCACCCCGGTTAATGAAGCTATATTTTTATATAGCGGATTTGGCCGAGCGGTCTAGACCGCTGGACATAGTGCAGGCGAATTGGTGCCACAGTGTCACAACGGTGTGAGTTCGAATCCCGCTGAGGGTAAGCAAAAATTTGTCAGTGTTAAAAATTGAATTCTTACAGTGTTGGGCTTAATTTGTAGACGTATATTTAAATATTCCATATGGTTTATGATTCTTACATTTTCATTGGATTATTTAGTCACGTGGTCCCCCAAAATATTCTGTGTATATATTCTATTTCTAAAGCATATTTAAGGCTTGTTACTATTTTTAAAGCATATTTAAGGCATGTTACTATTTATAAAGCATATTTAAGGCTTGTTTCTAAAAATAGATCCGGATATGTTACTATTTATAAAGCATATTTAAGGCTTGTTTCTAAAACTAGATCCGGATATACTCTTCCGACTCATTATTCTAAATTGAAATAAATAGAGAAAAATTCATATGTAATATAACAATTAAGGACTTTTTACTCTGTCAATACGTAGTTATATGGACCTGTAGAAAAATATTGACCTCGAACTTCGTCCTCGGTCAATATTTTCCTCCACGGTCCATATAACTACGTATTGACCTCGTAAAAAGTCCATATTTGATAAATATTTGATATTAACCCTGTATTTCTGATGTTTCAGAAATCCGCTGGATAGATATATTATATGGTTGTCACAATACTTAGACGTTTGTATATAAACTACTTACTGTGACTGTGTGACGAGTAACTTTGTCATCCTATGTAATATATACAAAAATGCTGAATTAGATTACTGTCAAATTAATACGTATTGGTTTCGAAAAGTCCATCGTCACACGCTAGTACACATGTACTATGTCTATGTCTATGATTCACCCCGGTTAATGAAGCTATATTTTTTATATTAGCGGATTTGGCCGAGGGGTCTAGACCGCTGGACATAGTGCAGGCGAATTGGTGTCACAGTGTCACAACGGTGTGAGTTCGAATCCCGCTGAAGGTAAACACAAATTTGACTGTTAAAAATCTAATTCTAACAGTGTTTGGCTTAATTTGTAGACATATATATAAATATTTGATATTAACCCTGTATTTCTGATGTTTCAGAAATCCGCTGGATAGATATATTATATGGTTGTCACAATACTTAGAAGTTTGTATATACAGTACTTACTGTGACTGTATGACAAGTAACTTTGTCATCCTATATAATATATACAAAAATGCTGAATTACAGTACTGTCAAATTAATACGTATTGGTTACGAAAATTCCATCGTCACACGCTAGTACACATGTACTATGTCTATGTCTACGATTCACCCCGGTTAATGAAGCTATATTTTTTATATAGCGGATTCAGCCGAGGGGTCTATACCGCTGGACATAGGGCAGGCGAATTGGTGCCACAGTGTCACAACGGTGTGAGTTCGAATCCCGCTGAGGGTAAGCACAAATTTGACAGTGTTAAAAATCTAATTCTAACAGTGTTTGGCTTAATTTGTAGACGTATATATAAATATTTGATATTAACCCTGTATTTCTGATGTTTCAGAAATCCGCTGGATATATATTATATGGTTGTCACAATACTTAGAAGTTTGTATATAAAGTACTTACTGTGACTGTATGACAAGTAACTTTGTCATCCTATATAATATATACAAAAATGCTGAATTAGATTACTGTCAAATTAATACGTATCGGTTACGAAAATTCCATCGTCACACTCTAGTACACATGTTCTATGTCTATGTCTACGATTCACCCCGGTTAATGAAGCTATATTTTTTATATAGCGGATTTGGCCGAGGGGTCTAGACCGCTGGACATAGTGCAGGCGAATTGGTGCCACAGTGTCACAACGGTGTGAGTTCGAATCCCGCTGAGGGTAAGCAAAAAATTTGACAGTGTTAAAAATCTAATTCTAACAGTGTTGGGCTTAATTTGTAGAAGTATATATATATACGTCTACAAATTAAGCCTACGAATTGGTGCCACAGTGTCACAACGGTGTGAGTTCGAATCCCGCTGAGGGAAAACTAAAATTTGACAGTGTTAAAAATCTAATTCTAACAGTGTTGGGCTTAATTTGTAGACGTATATATATATATTTGATATTAACCCTGTATTTCTGATGTTTCAGAAATCCGCTGGATAGATATATTATATGGTTGTCACAATACTTAGACGTTTGATTACATCTTTCTATTCTGACATTTTGAATTTATGAATACGTTATGCTTAGTCTAATGGTAAATAACATTATCAGTTAATTTTGCGGCACAAAATTTAAAATCTAACCACATCATCAATAACTAACTGTTAAGTAAAAACAACGGGGATGGTAGTAATCAATTTTCTATTGCAGTAGGTTTCAAATAACAAGGCACCTTTTTTAGCAAAGTAATGAAGGGTGTTTTTTCATAGCTGCAAAGGGACTTCGATGGAGAGTGATCCGAAATATTATGTTCTTGCAAGATTTAAAATGATCACGTGTTTTCCATGCAAGGGGTTCAAAACTCTATGTCTAGTTTTCATTTCTAAACAATAAAACTTGTTATAGTAAACGAAATAAAAGTAAAGTTCACATGTAAGGGTTTCATAATAACAGGACACATTTTATTTTCTCACAGTTAAATGTGGTTAATAAAATTGAAGCGGTGTTAAGATGTGAGCTAGTTCGATGACACTTTCTAAAATTGAAATGATTCTTTCTGTTAGGTATATCAATTTTCCATGGAGGAAGGCAAAACCACCAACTTGAAGGCATATTTCAATTTTAAAATGGTAAAAGTACATGTTAAGCGGGATAAATGTCCAATGAAAAGGGTTTAAAACACTTTATTTCATATCAGTAAAATTATGTTTGTTTTAATTGGATAAAACAAGGTCAGCTTGTATTAATTAATCTGTAGTAATTTGACGTCAGGGTATTATCACCGTGATAATGCCCTCTCCAGAAACAAGAGCACATAAAACTGTTCATTTTTAATTTATAACAAAATATATGTATAAGTACAACCTAAATGAGGAAATAATGTCATTAAATTGAGAAAACTAACTGTGTATTGCGTATAAATGCCAAACAATGAAATATAGTGAGGGCCACCTTCAAATCATACAGCAAGCAGCTACAAATAAATAATACAGCTTTAAACACGTGGTTTTTTAATTTTTCAATAAAATAAATATAATAATTGCTTATATATATTTGGCATTATCATGATACTTAATAGCACTCGGGACAGTGGTATTGCCTTTAACACTGATAATGCCCGAGCCAAAAGCAGAAATTAAGAAACCTTTTTCAAAAAGAAAAGCATCATCATTTATATGAATATTGCATTTGCATTCAATTTCAAGATTGTTCGTAATTCATAAGAGACAGAAACGCCATTCAAATGTATGCATTGCATAAGTATTGAACAAATAGTGGCATCATGTCCAGTTGTTGAAAGTTAACAAACGAATGTATCAAACAAAAATACACTTCGCCAAAAAGTTGTGAAAAACATTTGACTACCGGTTTTACTTAAAATAAAAATTAGTTTCTTTATATACAATCACCAAAGTTAACCATCACAACGGTATTGACAGGTATGTATTATTTTCTCTTGATTTTAAGCAAGCAAGTTCTTACAAGTTACCTGAATCTCAAAACTGTTTCTCTTGATATGTTCTCAACAATTATGCTGTTGTACTAAGCATTTTCTTCCATGGATATATAAATCTATTTATATTTTGTGTTTTGTATAGGCAGCAGCAAAGCAACATCTGTAAATCAGGATGAATCACACGAGCAACCAGGTAGACTATATATTTTAAAATTCGACTTTCGTACTTCATCTATTTAATGCAGTAAATGTTATGAATAAAACAGGTTAAGCATAGGAGGGTTGATACCTTTAAACAACCATTCAAATTGCAACCATTTGAACAACTATGGTTGTATGATTTTGAACATTGGTAAGGAAATCCTATTAATCCTATTTTTAATCTCATTCCTGTAGAATAGCAGAAGCTAGGGCCTTTAATTTTTCACATAAATATTTTGATTATGTGTTTTCTTTCAATTACCAAACCCTCATTTGGCTGAGTGGCTTCCGTTCAAATATCCTTCAGAACTAGACATTCAAGAAACCAGAGAAACGGCTTCATCTACATCATATTTAGACTTACACCTCGAATATGACACCAACGGTCATTTTTGCACGAGAATTTATGACAAACGAGACGATTTTAATTTCAAAAGTATAAATTTTCCTCCCCTAAGCAGCAATATTCCAGCTTCTCCTGCATACGGTGTCTATATTTCTCAATTGATCAGGTATGCAAGATTTTGCAGCGCCACCTATTTCTTCTGGATAAACTTAAAAATTAAAGTTACAAGAATAAAGACTCCTTTGCGCCTTTAATAAGTTTTACTGTAGATATCACTTTCTTGTCGAAAATATATCTCGTTTGAAAATATGGTTGCAGATAGTTTTCCCAATTTTTGAATTCAGTGTACAGTGAATTTGCCACGATAATTGTATGATACAGCTATTAGTGACTAATGGAATATGATACCTATCCATTTTAAACAACTAGCCAACTCAGTAATGGAAGCGGGGGGTTTGGCATGCCATAAAACGTGGTATAATCCACCATGTCTTTAGAAATGACTGTACCATGTTAGGACCATTAGTAGTGGTAGTTTTTGGTTGTTGGTTCTGGAGTTGTAGGTTTCTCGGACTTTTATTTTTGGATTGTCTTTTTGACTGTTTCATTGGTATTTTGTTTTTGCCTTAATGTAGAATTGGCTCCACTAGGAAAAATGAAAAAATACAGAGCACATTTGATTTTGTGAAAATCGAACATTTTTCTACCATGTCATGCAGACAAAGCGAAATTCTTTTTAATCTAATTATTTTGAACTGTCTGATGCTTTTACTTTGATTGTTACCTTGAGGGTAACATTTCGTCACATTCTTTTTCTGGCAAAATATGATATTGTAGCTATATGTAGATTATTGAAAGTAAAACGAGATGAAGGCTGATATACGTACCTTACTTAATTTTACTCATTGAGGAGCTATTTATTCAAAAATCCAAATTCACGTCAAATATTTCTACATTCTAACAATGTCAACACACAAATGTACACACAAAAAAATTATCTATATCACGTTGGGTCAGATTCAAAGGCAAACAAACTATGTGAAATCGGCATTTATAGTCAAGATGCGCATCGAAAAAGCAAAGCAAAGCAAAATAACGATCCCTTATCATATAAACAATTGTTTGCATTTTGTTGGTGTTATGTCTAGGTATTTGGTTGCTAATGACTTCACGGTCAGTTGCTAAGGTTTGGTGTACATAGCAAGTGGTCCCAAATAAGAAAATGTATGGTTGCTAAGGACTTTTAGTCGGTTGCTATGGACAAAATATCACTTCCACCCATAACATATAATATTTGAAATGAGTTAGTGATTCCGATTCAGAAAATATGTGGTTGGTAAGGATAAATGTTACAGTCCGGTTGTCTGAAAAGCATATAATAAACATTGAACCAACCTAAGTCTAAAAATATATGGTTGCTTTGAACTTTCTCGTTTTCTTGTTGCTATGGAATGTCCTTGATCTCAAAATATAGCCCTTTCTTACCGATCACAAAAAGTATACATGTTTACTATATTAACCAAAAACCATTTCAAAATACTAATCAAGGGCAATAGCTCAAAAACGACAAGTTTTACGCTTTCGCATCTGAAATATTTATATTTTGATATTTTAAACATTTTTCGCATGTATTGTCAGCTTCAATTTTGTACGTTTACGGTGTCGGCCATTTTGAAATTGGCTGCCCATAACTATTCGAGTTTGGTCTTAAGTCGAAGGGCTTAACAAATCGGTCACAAAAACTTATATGTTTATATATAATCTGTATCGGTTTGATAATTATTGACAAATGACCAGTTTATGATATCAACTGTATCATGTACTTCTTGGGATCAAAGTGTAGGTCTTTTAATTTTCTTTCAAATGAGCCATATGTTTCATTCATACTCTGCAACGTTCAAAAGTTATAAAGCGAAAACCATTTTTAAAAATACGTATCAAAGGCAATAACTCAAAAACGACAAGTTTTACGCTTTCGTACCCGAAACATTATTTGTACATTTCGATGTGACGAACATTTTCCCCTTATATTGTCTGCTTCAATTTTGTACGGTTTACGTGTTATTCTATATAAACTGTTTATGGTGTCGGCCATTTTGAAAATGGCTGCCCATAATCAATCGACTTGGGTCTTTAATCGAAGGGCTAGTTATGACGGTCACAAAACCCCATATATTAATAACATTATCTCTGATGGTTTAAAATTTTTAAGCCAAAAACTGATTAGCCAAAACGTGTCAAGGGTCATAACTCGAAAACGGGTTTTCTCACTAATGAGACAGCGTGGTACCTATTTATAGCCAGTTGAGATATCCTTGTCTCAACCCATGGGTGAGATAAGAATTTCACGCTCCTTCAAACAACTTTGACGTTTTAGACAAACTTTGCGTCAAAAACGCATAACCAGGAATTTGATCGAAAATTTTTTTTTGCGTGATTAATCATTGTCAGAAGTCAGGTGACAATTTCCGCACCTTAGAATTTTGATATCGGTTACGGTTTATGAGTTTGATTGAAAACAGGAGTAAACAGTGTTTGGGGAGATAACCCCGTTTCTAAAAATACATCATATTAGCAATGTGACTCAGGTCGAGCGGGGGTAGTGTCGGTTAAGTCTGCCAAGTTTCGAAGCGATGCATCAAGACACTTTTTTGTCATCTGCGGCAGAAAAAAATTATCGTAAGAAATACAGCAAGGTCTTCCCTTTTGCAAAAAGGAAAGACCTAAATAATCGTAAGAAATACCTTTTAGCGACTCTTAACATCTCATAATATTTATTAAAAGCTCGACTTGTTTTCTTATTGCAGCAACATTAAAAAACAATGAAGTCACTTTCTATTTCTACAATCTTCCCAGTAAACGTGAAACTTGGTTCAGGAATTTGTTTAAATTGTTCCCTTTAATAGAATTGCCAACATAGATACAATGTATAAATATAGTATTATAGATTGAAGACAAGTCTTAAGCTGTAAATATACTATAAGTTATATTTTAACCCTTCGCGAGTTCAGCCTTACACAGTTCTGGGTTGTGTTTATCATTTGCTTTTCTGCGTATAATGTCAATTATTGTTGTTTGCTGTTTTACTGGCTTTTCGACTTTTTGTGTTTATAATAATGGAAACAAATTATGATTTTTTTTCTAAAATTCTTAATTCTTCAGAAAATAACTCATTTGGTTGGAACAAATAAAATCACAATTAATCAAACTAAATAATTTAAACCCATAACAATCGACATTAAAAATTGAAAAGTGCGTGCACTTTTATTTACAGATTTAATTAAAACGAAAATCGACGTGTGGAAGAATGAGGAGCAGACTTTTATTGTCACCAGGGCTGCAAAGACCGTAGAGGACTTCATCGAGACAAATAATATTGCTATAGTCACTGGCAGCTCAGGTTCTGGGAAATCATCTATTATCCACCATATTGCTCTAAATCTGATGTCACAAGGATATGAAATCATCCCATACGTAAAGGAGCCAAAGGATTTAGAGAAACGCTATAAAAAGGACAGGAATCAAGTATTTGTAATTGATGATATTGTTGGTACAATAACTTTAGATATGAAAGAAGACAAGAAATGGTGCCGTTATACTGATCATATCAACAGTATATGTCAAATAAACCAGACAGAAATGACGACAAGTAGTGACTACAAAAAGGACAAAAACATTACCAAACCAGAAAATGTTGTTGCAAAGCATAAGTTTAAGCATAAGTTTCTTATTTCTTGCAGATCCCATATTTTTCAAGACGATCGTTGTAATCTATTTGCAGATTATTTGAAGTACCAATTCAATCTCGTGGACGGCAAGATGAGTTTATCAGGTGAAGAGAAGGCAGAAATTCTAAAAAAACACAATAAAGACATTACACTAGATACCATGAACAAATGCATCAAAGAAAGTGAATCATTTCATTTCTATCCTTTGCTTTGTAAACTTTGTAAAGGAAAGTCGGAAGATGAAATGTTGACCCATTTTTCGAAACCTGAGGCTAGCATAAAAAAGGATATGGCAAAGTTAGTAAAAGATGATCAAAATAAATTGTATGTTGTTGCCTTATGTGTCTTGTGTGATAACGAATATGACGAACACTGGATAGATGTTGATAAAGCCCCTCCGCAATTACAAGATCGGTTGAAAAAATTCTTTTCGCGTGTGTGCAGAATAGATCCAAAGAGTGAAAACGACCAGCAGAAAATTGCTACCAATTTAAAAGCTTTGATAGGAACATACTTGAAGAAAATTGGGAATTGTTATAGTTTTGTTCATGATAAAATATATGACCTAGCGGCAAATGTTTGTGGGGAAAAACTGTTTACACATTTTATAGAAAACGCTTCTAGTCATTTTATTGGAGATCGGTATTGGCTAGAAAGTATTAAAAATGTGGAAAGTAATGCTAAACGCGGTGTTGAACCACATTCAGAGCAGGGCCAGTATATGGAGATTGATGAATATAACATAACAGTTAAAAAAGACCAGGAAGACCTTTATTTTAGTAGAGTGGTCTCTGATATAAAAAATAGTCACCTTTATAGTTTTATATACAATAAGCAGTTAGGTCAAGAGTGTTACAGGAAAAAACTGATCGGATATTTGAAAGAACACAAGGAGGCTACGGTTTCGGCGCTGAAAGAAATAGCTGAAGATATTGAAGATTATGAATTGTCAAAAAGCATGGGCAGAGAAGAGGATGAATTTTCACAAATCATATACAGTGAAGATAATGAATTTTCACAAAGCATATACAGTGAAGATAATGAATTCTCACAAATCAATCTATTATTATGGCAGGCAATTTCTTTTGGCTACAACGAAATTGCTGAATTTCTATTAACAGAGATAGACAATGGTGTAAATTTAATAAATACAAAAAATGGTTATTCACTTCTGCATATCGCTTGTAAAAATAAAAATCAGGTTATGGTAAAACTATTACTAGACAAGCAAGCTGACATCAATAATAGCGACGTCAATGGTCAAACACCTCTGCATTTTGCATGTATTCAAGAACATCGAGACATTGTGGAACTATTAATTAACAAACAAGCTGAAATCTCTAAATGTGATGAAAAGGGCAGGACACCTCTGCATTTCGCTTGCCAAAATGCAAATGGGGATGTACTAGAACTGTTACTTACCAAACACGCTGACATCTCTAAATGCGATATAAGAGGTAAATCGCTTCTGCATTTTGCATGTGAAAAAGGAGATCAAAGTGTAGTAGAAATACTACTTAAAAAAGAGACTGACATCTCTGTACGGGATGCAGGTGGAAGATCACCACTGCATTTAGCATGTGCACGAAGAGAAAATAAAAGGGTAGTAGAGCTGTTACTCAACAAACAAGCAGATATTTCTACCAGTGATAATAATGGCATGTCACCTCTGCATTTTGCATGTCAAACCGCAGATAAGTCCATTATGGAACTGTTGATTAACAAACAAGCCGATGTTTCAAAGTGCAACAACAATGGTGAAAGCCCACTGTATTACGCATGTAAACATGGAAATCGGGATGTAGTAGAACTATTACTTAGCAAGCAATCTGATATTCATAAATGTAATAAAAATGGAAGATCACTTCTGCATGTTGCTTGTGAAAACGTAAATCGGGTTGTAGTGCAACTATTACTTGAAAAAGGAGCTGACGTCCATAAATGTGATAAACATGGAAGATCACCTTTGCATTTGGTATGTAAACATAGAGTATGGATATATTTTCAGGGTGATAATAAAATAAGTGGGTCTGACGGTTTGGCTATAGTAAAACTATTACTAGAAAAAAACGCTGATATATCAAAATCCGATAAAGAGGGAAAATCACCTTTGCATTTTGCCAGTAAAGGGAAAAATCGGGATATTATAGAACTATTACTTAGTAAACAAGCTGATATCTATAAATGTGATAAATATGGCAAATCGTCTCTAGAAATCGCATTTGAAGATTATGAATGGAATATTGTAGAACTTTTACTCAGGAATCAATATGATATTACTAAATGTGATAATTATGGTAGATCATCTCTGCATTATGCATGTCGAATACGTAATCGTGATATAGTAGACTTATTATTTAACAAACAAGCCGACGTCTCTAAATGTGATAAAGATGGCAGGTCACCTCTGCATTACGCATGTCAATATGGAAATAAGGATGTAGTAGAACTATTAGTTATCAAACTAGCCGATATTTCTAAATGTGATAAAAATGGCAAGGCACCTCTGCATTACGCATGTGGAAATGGAGATAGGGAAGTAGTAAAACTATTACTTAACAAACAAGCTGACGTCTCTAAATGTGATAAAGATGGCATGTCACCTTTGCATTACGCATGTCAATATAGAAATAAGGATGTAGTAGAACTATTAGTTATCAAACTAGCCGATATTTCTAAATGTGATAAAAATGGCAAGTCACCTCTGCATTACGCATGTGAAAATGGAGATAGGGAAGTAGTAAAACTATTACTTAACAAACAAGCTGACGTCTCTAAATGTGATAAAGATGGCATGTCACCTTTGCATTACGCATGTCAAAATGGAAATAAGGATGTAGTAGAACTATTACTTATCAAACTTGCCGATATTTCTAAATTTGATAAAAATGGCAAGGCACCTCTGCATTACGCATGTCAATATGGAAATAAGGATGTAGTAGAACTATTAGTTATCAAACTAGCCGATATTTCTAAATGTGATAAAAATGGCAAGTCACCTCTGCATTACGCATGTAAATATGGAAATAAGGATGTAGTAGAACTATTAGTTATCAAACTAGCCGATATTTCTAAATGTGATAAAAATGGCAAGTCACCTCTGCATTACGCATGTGGAAATGGAGATAGGGAAGTAGTAAAACTATTACTTAAAAAACAAGCTGATATCTTTACATGTGATAAAAATGGCAGGTTACCCCTGCATTATGCTTGTCAAGCAATACAATGGAAAATAGTAGAACTATTACTTAGCAAGCAAGCTGATATCTCTAAATGTGATAAAGACGGCAGGTCACCCCTGCATTATGCATGTAAAAGTTATTGCCCTCTTGTAATATCTTATAGATTTAATCAGAATCTAATGTTATTGTTCAAAACAAAGATTGACCAACAGTCAGTTGTAAAAATATTACTTAACAAACAAGCTGCTATCTCTAAATGCGATACAGATGGTAAAACAGCTTTGCATTATGCATGCCATACAGGAAATTGGCATATAGTAGAGCTATTTCTCAACAAACAAGCTGATATCTATCAATATGATAAAGATGGCAGATTACCTCTCCATTATGCATGTCAATCAAAATCATGGAAATTAGTACAACTATTACTTAACAAACATGATAAACAAGCTGATATCTCTAAATGCGATAAAGATGGTAAATCACCCCTGCACTACGCATGTGAAAATGGAAAAAGTGATGTAGTAGAGTTATTACTTAACAAACAAGCTGAAATCTCTAAATGTGATAAAGATGACAAATCACCGCTGCATTATGCTTGTGAAAGTGGAAATCTGAATGTAGTAGAGTTATTACTTAACAAACAAGCTGATATCTCTAAATGTGATACAGATGGTAAATCACCCTTGCACTACGCATGTGAAAATGGAGATAGCGATGTAGTGGAGTTATTACTTAACAAACAAGCTGACGTCTCTAAATGTGATAAAGATGGTAAATCATCCTTGCACTACGCATGTGAAAATGGAGATAACGAAGTAATGGAGTTATTACTTAACAAACAAGCTGATATCTCTAAATGTGATACAGATGGTAAATCACCCTTGCACTACGCATGTGAAAATGGAGATAGCGATGTAGTGGAGTTATTACTTAACAAACAAGCTGACGTCTCTAAATGTGATAAAGATGGTAAATCATCCTTGCACTACGCTTGTGAAAGTGGAAATAGTAATGTAGTAAAGCTATTGCTTAACAAACAAGCTGACGTCTCTACTTGTGATAAAGATGGCAAATCATCCTTCCATTACGCATGTCAAAAAGGACATCTGGACATAGTACAATTATTAATAGACAAAAATGTTGATATCTCCAAATGTGATGAAGTTGACAAATCACCTTTGCATTACGCTTGTGAAAGTGAAAATCTGAATGTAGTAGAGCTATTACTGAACCAACACGCTGATATCTATATATACGATAAAGATTTGAAATCACCCCTGCATTACGCATGTCAAAAAGGACATTTCGCTATAATACAATTATTAGTTGACAAACAAGCTGATATCTCTAAATGTGATAAAGATGACAAATCACCGCTGCATTATGCTTGTGAAAGTGGAAATCTGAATGTAGTAGAGCTATTACTGAACAAACACGCTGATATCTCTAAATGTGATAAAAGTAACAAATCACCGCTGCATTATGTTTGTGAAAGTGGAAATCTGAATGTAGTAGAGCTATTACTGAATAAACAAGCTGATATCTCTAAATGTGATAAAAGTGACAAATCACCGCTGCATTATGCTTGTGAAAGTGGAAATCTGAATGTAGTAGAGCTATTACTGAACAAACACGCTGATATCTATATATGCGATAAAGATTTGAAATCACCCCTGCATTACGCATGTCAAAAAGGTCATTTGGCTATAATACAATTATTAGTTGACAAACAATCTGATATCTCTAAATGTAATAAAGATGACAAATCATCTTTTCAGATGGCAAGGGACAATGGAAATCAGGCTGCAGTAGAACTATTGCTTAATAAACAGGCTACTATTTCTATTGATCATGGTATACCATATGGCATGTGAAAGTTTGCGTTACAAGCAGTCTGTGGTAGAACCACTCCTCAACAAAAATGTTGATTTCTCGAAATGCGATGATGATCACCAGCGCTTCAGCATTTCTAATTTGGAAGCTGAAAACTGGAATTTAGTGGAGTATTTATTATTAAGATGTTGAAATATCTAAATGTTAAAAATATGGAAACGTCCCCTCATTTTTGGTATTTGGCAATAAAAATATGTCTGAACTTAAACACACACGTCTCCGTCTGTATTGGAACTGACATCTTCAGTGTAATAAAATGGAAATAAGCTACTCAATTTGCACACGAAAGAGGGCATTCCTCAGTAGGACAATTACCTACACACAACCCCTCAAATTACTAACAAGGTTTCCTATTAACCCACCCTATATAGGACGACATTGTTTATATGATAATGTATATGTCTAAGAAAGGCTACATTGTTACATCCATTATACATTAAAGAACAAAATGACAAATGATTTAAGCAGCACATGCGCTTATACAGATTAGCTTTAATTTTGTCGAGATATATTGCTTTGAAAACAAAATCAACTAGAACAATTAAGAATTTGATTAATATAGTATTGTAGCATTGTAAATATTGTTCGCACTTTACTTATGTATATACTGTTTTCAAAATAATAATGAATTTTTCTTCTTATTAATGGCTGGATATTTGCCTTAAATGGTGATCTTCTTTATAATTATTAAGGGTAACCTAACTGCTTTGATATTTTATGTACTCAATTTTTGAATATACATGTATGTTTTAAGATAACGGAAAATTAATGTGTATAATTGTCATTAAGATATCTGAAGTACTGACAACATAAAAAGTATATTAAAAGCAAGCAAATTGATCTGACGCAACATAAAACTAGACCGAGATCCTGACCATTTGTTTACATCTCGACTGCGTTACTATTTGGCATGTTTTGTGTCTTTCTAAGTCGGTACTGCACATGTTGACAGTATATATTCATCATAACGTATTTGCTTGATACAACATTAAAAGAATTCTTTCTAGGAATTTGAGGAATTAAATATATGTAATTATGTTCAATATTATTGTATAGAAGCATGAAAGTTTGATTTGTATTTTTACACTATGTAAACACTGTAGTCTAAGTATTGATTATATAAAATTTCATTTATCATTTTGCAATTTTTTGGCTTTTTATAAATTGTTCACTTAATATTCTATAATTTTAATTACAACATCTATTTTGTCAATTAGTTCTAAAATGAACAATTATTCCTAAGCTTTTCATATTTTTAGGACATTACTATGATAAATAGTACAGAATAAAGCCGATAGCCAAGGCTATAATATACAAACTTACTGACAATTGCTCTACAAGTATTCACTAAATTGCATGTGATTGTTAACATGAGGCAACAGTACAGTGTAACTTGAAATATTTAGCCATACAGGTTTTACATAGTATGATTTTATGCCTTTCTTTTATTACATCATATGTATTAAGCATAAAGTATTGCTTGCTTTTAAACCATCGAAGAAATTATTGTAGTTTTGATTGTATAGAGGTAAATATGTAGTTATAACGCAATCGTTCGGAAACATCTCATTTATAATATATTTATGATTTATTTTTCACAAGCACACATAATTAAATAATGCGGCTGTATCTTTTTATTAAAATGTACATTAAATATTTAATATTTTTGAACCTAAAACTTTAACAACGACATGAATTATTTTGAACGTGATATTGTAACCACTTAACAGTTTGAAGTTGTGTTCTATGACTATATTGTTTGTTACATTAACATGTTATATATTAGTTTTATAGTGTGAACTAGCGGCTTATCTTATGATGTGTTTTATATTGTTTGAATGGAACACACAGCTTTAATGATTTTTCAGCTATATCATGAGGTTCAGTTTATATTGGTAGATGAGGCACAACCCTGTTGAAATCTCCGACCTTAAGCAGGAAAACTGGCAATCTTGTTAATTAAGGTTTAAATCGAACAGACCCTGCCCGCAACCTCATTGTTAACGGACACGTGATCAAGGTAGGTGAGTAACTACTTCAACTACAAAGAGAACGCGGCCCTCTTCCAATGTGTCTTTGAATTTATTTCAAACTAAGTATAATTTGTGTTTTATTATCTACAACTGCATTATTAGCCTCAAATAAATATTTTAGTTAAATGATATCATCGTAGGTGATGCTTGTGTCTTTATTTAAAAAGAAGTAAATTGACAATTTTATGTTCATTACTCAAACTTCCTATTTTTAATGAAATATTTAGGCATAGAAATTGTATATAGTGTTCGTACACTTGTATTACCTTTTTGTATATCCTACATGTATTGGTATTTATTCCTTTGCTATACTTAAAACCTATATCATAATTTTTGAAATTGTCATCAAATGTAGGTAAATTGCATTGATAACATTAAAATTCATTGTTTTTTTAAATATGAGTGGCTATCATGGCGGTTTTTTTTTTTGCTTTGCATTATTTTAATGCATTGTGGCACCTGGCTGTTTATTTAAGAATTGAAATTGTGTAAGAGATAATGGATCATTTGTTAATGCATCCATATTATGGCAACTTGGCGAAAGTGTTACTTTAACAAACAAGAGCTAAATACTTGGCATTTTTTGCTACATGTTGCACTATAATATGTCAAGTGGTTAAAAACATCTAGAAATAATGGACTGCTTTGATTCGAACTTTGGCCGATCGTCTGTTGCATATTGCGAACAACCTTAAGAAAAGATGATATATTTAGGATAAAGACTTCTTACGCAACAGAACGAAAGTAGTACAATTACAGATAAACAAAATTTTTTGGCAATATATTGAAGCCAGGTCTATCAATTGAAGTGAATGGACATTTGTAACGAATAAAAATAGATTATTGTTTGTTTTATTTCCACGATACAAATTATTCATTGAGCCTCTTGTTCTTGCAATCGATGAAATAAAACAAATTGCAATCTGTTTATCTCTGATAAATTAAAAAATTATTATTAATAAATTAAATTTGTGAAAGGTATAATATTACTACGCCAGACGCTCGTTTCGTACCAATCAATACTCATTAGTGGTTCTAAAATCGAAAACATTTTCAATCCCCATGATAAAGGTGTGGAGATTTTCTTACCAATATTTCAAAAACGTTTACTAATTGCGACTAAAGTCATCTACACAATGTGAAAAGGAGAGCTTATAATTTAAATCATTTTCAATGCATTAAGTTTAGATAATGACTATATTACTGAAAAAATCAATGTTATTTTTATGAATACCGAGTTTTGACTATTGGCTGATTATACCCTTGACGACAAAACTTGAGTAAATGTCCGTTTTTGTTTGAATATATTGCTATGTCACAGTGAAATGGTATTGTCGTTGCATTGTTGAACAGGTTTTTTAATTTTTTATTGAGAATTGAAAGATCACTTGTAATGACCTCGTGATCGAATTTGACAAATGAAAATAAATGATTTTTAAATGCGTACATTACATAATTATTACTATATTAATGTTAGGAATTTGTATACCCTAAACAATTATATAAATCATTTGCAAAAGTAAACGTACAAATCATACTGAACTGTCTCCCAATATGTTTTTGGCCAATATTTTTAAATGTAGAATGATAGTTATGAATATTTAAGCTGAAAAAATATGAGTTACATGTTTAAATAGAAAGCATGCAGTAGACTACCAAATTGGCATATAAAGTAGAACACGTGTAGGTAATTTTATTGTTAAAACATAACACAATATTGTGTTTGCATAAAAAATAATTGAACATAGTAGTTAAAATTGTATTTGTTCTTAAAATTACAGCTAGCATACTTTAAACCTGCCAGGATATAATTCACTACAATAAACAGATTTCAATGCATGAAATGCTATTTTGATTAAAGTTACGAAATATTTCACAAAGAATACTAATTAACAAAAATACAGTAAGAGTTGATAATTTATTCTCTTATCCTGCAGGTCTACCATCACCTTTTTTTACATTTAATGAAAAAGGAATGTCGTTAAGCAAACACGTGACGATGATTTCGGAATGTAGAATAGTATTTCCGTCAGAGTTAGTTTGAATAAGTCAACTAGGTGAATTTGGCTAGCAAACGAGATAACGAGGAGTCTAATAGCGTGTACGTATTACTCTTCGCTACCTTTGATTGTTTGTTTGTTTATCTAATGTTTTACTACTATCTATTCGATAGCGTGTATAATTTTTTAACTGATGTTTAGTTTATATTAATGAAGTATTTCTCTGATAATACAATATTCAATATCAATTTAATTGGATTGTTTTTATTAATTTGTATTTTTTGTTGTAATTTGTATAAGTTTGTATTTGCAATTATTTGTATTAACTTAATTTTTGAAAATATTTGTTGACTATGTAGGTTTCTAAGTGAAACGTATCCCCTGGTTAACCTCATTTTACTAGAAGCTAGAGTGAGTCATTTCTATGACTTTTCGTCAGTCTTCAGTCGTCCACTAATAAGTCCCTCAATAAACTTCTATCATTTTTTTATCTTCTAAAAACCACAAAACAATTCAAACACAACTTTATTTGGCTAATTTTTTTAGAAGTCTCTGTTTATGTGTTTCAGTATGCCCTTGTTTTGAACTTGAACCGTTGTCGTTACTAAATTCGTTTAACATTGGTTTTTTTAATAAACCAGTTTCAATTTTTTTCTGAGAAAAATTTTCTCGTTTTGATATACACGATAAAGCTAATCTTTGTAAGCCACGTGTCCTCCGTCATTCGTATTATGTCTGTCCGTAAATTTAATCAAATCATTGGAATCCAACATAATCATGATTGCTGATTCTAGAATTTGTTACACATAATACAGCAAGTGTTTGTTTAAAATGAGGTTTTTGACAGATGTACAAATAGCCATAAAAATCTTGTCATCGGAACAGTTTGTCCGACTGCCAACTCAATAAACAAATTATATTTGGTACCTTATGATACATCCAAGACGGTTGCCATTATACACAAAACATAAAGGAGAGCGATGCCAGGCTTCAGGGTTCACCAAGTGTTAATATAATATATGTTTTCTTGTTCAAATACATGTACCCTCACCAGACGCAATCACGAACGTTTTTTTTTTCTTTTATTTTTGTGTGTATCTTAACAGCGATTCAATAATTGTTAGTGGCTTCCAAAGATGTAAATGCAATGTTGATTAAAGATATGCCTTTTCCTTGATGAAAAAACGGGTGTACAACTTGAACCCGTTACTTAGCCATAAAGTATGACGTTTTAGTATGCAAGTAATGACCTTAAAGTACCACAATGTTGACGAATATGACCCATGTAGAAATGATAAAGAAAGTTGAGTGACATTATTTAATTGCGAATTTTATTGTTTCGAGTTATTGACAGACTGCGATGCAATTTTCCATTACTCGTGACATAGTACGAGAATCATCTGCAGTCAAACGCTTTTTTTAGACTTTCATGGGAGCTAATTTATTCATGGACCTACTAATGAGAACAATGTAGACGAATGGGTAAACGTAAATGAGGTAATTTTACATTTCATTTGCATTAATCAGCTCTCATAATGCTTTACGTATCTTCAAAGTCTCTAGACTTCTTGGAAGTTAACATTCAACTGTTAAAAATCAAAAACAAAACGAATAAACATATCTTTATGACTTAACCAAAACGTTCCGTTCGTACTTGCGTCTGGTGAGGCTGCTTAATATACTTCAAAACTTAAATTTAAAATAATAAAACATGATATATTTCAGTTAATGTATATTCTCTAACAATAAATATTAGTGCTTATGTTGTCTTCTCATTCGTCAACAAGTTTGAATTGAAAGCCAACGCAACCGAGCGAGGAGCTGATTCCTAAACAACCAAGGTAAAAGGAAAAAAATCTTTGAAAAATGGCAATAACTAGTACACAGCCAGTATTCAGGAAAAAAAACTTAGTTAAAAAAAATCAATAAATCAATTTCAGAAAATAGGATGGGCCACAAGAGAAAACATTTTAACTGTCACTAAAAATGTCTTGGCGTTATATAAGGATATCAGTTTTAGTCTTTAGTAGAAGCTACAATGCGCCTACTCTTGTTAAAGTAATCAGATGGTTAAAGAAAGTATTGATGTACATGAAAAAATGATACTACAACAACATACATAAGTCAAAGATCAGATAACACATATTTATTTAGCGGTGAAGCATTTCCCAGAGCGAAGAAACTTCATCAAACATATCTTACATTACACTGACCTATAAATAAATAAAATGTGTGTGTGTGGGGACGGGTAGGGGGGGGGGGCGGGGGGTGTCACGTATCACTTGATAAATTTAAACTCTTTCAATTCGTATATTTCTATACAGAATCAATATTATACGTACTCATCAATAAAATTACGCATAAATACATATGGTTACATTGAATAATTATATAAATGATACAACAACAACATACATATATATAAGTCATGATCAGATAACAAATATTTATTTAGCCGTGAAGCATTTCACAGAGGCAAGAATTCATGAATTCATCAAACACATCTTACATTACAATGACCTAAATAAAATGGGGGGGGGGGGGGGGGTTCACATATCAATTGATAAATTCTTGGTTTTAAACACTTCCCATTCGTATATTTCTACATACAATGATATAGATCACGTACTCATTAATAAATTCACACATACATACATATGGTTAAATTAAAAACGAGGAGCTGGGTCACTTGTGATTCAATATATGAAGTTTCAACCATGTCCCCGTATATTTTCTTACAGCTGGAAAAGCTTCGGAGGAAAGTATCTTCATAATATCGATGTAGATAGCCTGTAATCATATGACCAATCCTAGGGGGATCCCTTTTTGGCAATCCTAATTTGTTATTAAAATTGCAAACTTTTTGTCAAAAAAAATTCTACCATTCAGTCGTTTCTTTCCTCTGGAACATGTTTACCCTGTTTAAAAAAACCTGCAGCCGTTTACCGTAATAGTTCACCATACATTACCTTACTTGAAAACTAAAAGGGTAAATCCGGTGTTCGTGGAACGTCTGTACACTTACTGATTAAATAAAATATGAGAATTTGCAATGAACAAAGCCACTATTGATAATTCTATATGTCAGAAGTCGAAATATTTCAATATAGTATAATAAGTAGAGGTACCTATACCTTAAATTATAATTAGTGGTTGGGTACATTTGGTTTTGAATATTGTTCAACGCCAATTTTTACAATTTTTTAGCATTATCATGGCGTCCACCTCAACTTACATCTCACCGGTTACAATGAGGTGTGATAATCAACATATTATATGTTAACATTTATTATTGCAGTTTGCTGGATATTGCCAACCACTTGCAAACAAGATTAGAAAGAAAATTACGGAACTAGCCATGCTCGGTATAAGAAAAGTGTCCGATGTCAAAGCTTTCCTGGATAACTATGTATCTAAGGAATTGTTTCCTGGAATAGCAGTTTCCAGAAACAACAGGCGTTACTTCCCCAGTACATGTTTAGGACATTTGGAGTAAGACATCTTATAGAGATCTCTGAACCATATAATACCATAAATAAAAGGCAATAAAACTACAATTGTAAACGCTAGTTATATATTACTGCGTATATTAACATTAACAACGAATTCACAAACATACGGTCATTAATCAACCAGAGCTCAACAAACACTCAAAACATGTGCATGACTTAAACCATAAGACAAGGCTTGTCATTTTTCATTCTGAAGGTCAGAGCTTTTAACATTATACGTCCGCTTCTTCCTCCAATGACATGCAATCTGAAGAATGTTGAAAGTGGCGTTAAACCCCATTGAAACAAACAAAAAATAGATGAACAAATTCATTGTAGTGAATGGTAAATTACTCTTAGATAAGATAGTAGACTAGAGAATTACGCTCAAATACTTATGCTTCATACTGATGCAGTTGGCATAGTTATAGAAATGGGGAGTTAAGTTTGTCTAATTTAATTAATATGGACTTTCTTCTATTAAATATAGATTTATATTCGACTTCAAAATGTTCGTGTTGTCTTTAGTCTCAAGACAGAATGTAGGTGTAATTGTTTTAATTTCTTGCAATGACAAAGCATATAAAAATCTAAAGATAAAAGTTTAGATAAAAGTTTTTCCTTCAGGTTAACATTGATGAGTAAGATATCCTCATTGGTGGACTTAATGAAAATGGAGTTCATTGGACCTTAATGGTATTAATAAAAAAAATCTTTTATAATTAAACAAAGTTAATCTTGTTACGTACGTCTATATGGGTTGTTATTTCCCTTCCATTTTCTATGATAACAATAATACGTAATTTAGCATTTTCGCTTACACTTTAAACAGTCTTGTCGTCTCACAAGACCTGTGCGGCTTAAGATATTTACAAACCTGTACTGAGGATATATATCGTTGTTAATGTAATAAAAACTTTTATTGTAACACTAAATTAACAATGGTTTCAACTTAATGATTAATACAAAGCTACAAATGAACGAACAATATAGCAAAGCCGATGTATTCCACCCATACACCAACATAAGCAGAATATACGCAGCTGTAAATATCCGTAAATATAAATATAAACTACATTTTACAATGATATCTCTATGATAGTGCTGTAATATTGCTAAACGTTAAATAAAACCCGAATCAAACAAACACAACATAATTATTTTATAATTTACTGTTCGTTTTAGGTTATTTTTCCAGAAACACGTCAGTTGTTGTACCTGAATTCATTAGGCGAACCGATAAGAAAACGACAAAAAATATTTGCAGTGTTGGATGTACGTATGTTTTGAAAACTAATAGCAGCATACATTATGTTTCCAACAAACATGCGTCGAAAGATACAGACACTATTACTAAACTCTTTTGTATTAGTTTTCATAAAATTATTTATAAGGTAAAACGAATAAAGCTAATTTTGAACATTAATAAATGCCATTTAAAAATTATATGGAATTCTCAATCTAAAGATCAGATATCAAATATGCCGTGTGATTTTTTTAAATTGAAAATATTTATTAATTTTTTAAATTTCTGCCAGTTTGTTTCTTGCTGAAAGATACAACCGTGGAATTGGTAATAGTCTTGTTGACAACTGGAGAGTGCAAATTAAAAGACAAAGACGAGAAATAGTATGACTCCAATTCTTGTGGAGTTTTCATCTTAACGGTATTTAATATATTAAAAAAAATATACATTTGAAAACTAAACGGGGCATTTTATATGTAATGTACTTGTGTATTCTCGTGAATTCTTGTGGTATCCAGAAAGATAGCAGTCGTGTATTCTTTGACAAAATATATCAAGTATGTTTTTAGAATTATGAACTCTAAAACAATAGGAAATTGTAACTGGATAGAAATTCTTCTTTACAGAGACTGCCCAAAAATTTTTGCGTGAAGAAGGCCAAAAATCATTTATGTATAGAAATTTCCCTCCAAAAAGATCCATGTGACTTCAATAGCCAATCAGATTCTAGTTACCTTAAGTGCCTAATCTTATACTAGTGACCTCAGGTGACGAATCAGATACTAGTAATATTTAGTGACCAATGTAAATAGTTCTGTTTGACCAAAGGCATTTGGTTGTCAGTTTTGGACGAAAAAAACTCTGGTCAAGTATATATTAGCATGACCACATCTGAGGTCTTAACCTTCATAAGCATATTAACAAAATAAAAGCACATGTTTATTTTCAAAATTAAAACAAGAATCAAACAAATTAATTTTAAACATTTTTATTTCACAAAGTCATATTGAAATAAATCTACCATTTAAAACATTCTTGAAGAAATTCTCAAAATTTCTGCATACCAATTTAAATTTTGGTAAAGGAATAGGAGTATTCCTATTTATTGGAATTGCTTTGTTGTTTTTTTAGTTTGCAGAGTTAATTTTAAATGATGAAGAGAATTTATTTTTTGACTCTTAAGCAAGAGGGATCAGAGCTATGAGATATGTTATTGGTCAATGCATTACTGAATGCAGTAGCAAGTTCATAAAAACTAAATGTACTATATATTTTATTTATATGTATCTGCAATAGGTTATAAGTACCAAAAAAAGAAGTTATGTGTACCTCTTGACTCAAGTTAGCAATCTTTGCAAATTTTATTGTCTTTTCAACAGATATTGAATGTTATTTCATTATTGTTTAACCTGACAAATGTTATAAATTTGTTTACTATATGATTAATAGAAAATGTTATCATACTGTATAATTTGAGATAATAATTCTGTATAATTAATAAACAGTTATTTTTTGAATGGTATGTACATAAGTGCTTTTTTTATAATATCGTTCATAGTTATACATATTTATCTTTTTAAAATTACACATGCAAACATATTTGAGTTGAATCCATCTCACGTGAAAACGCTCAAAATACAAAGTAAATTGAATTGCTGCATTAATTGTTAGAAGGCATTTTGATATAGCAAACATGCATGTTGAAGTGCTTCATATAAAACAGTAAGTTAACGTTTTGAACATGCGATTTTAGGTTATATGGAGAAAATTCCAATAACACAAGACCTTGCAGAACATGAAGTTCAAGAAAATACGGATAAAACTTTAGATTCAGATGATGAATTAGATGGCGATTCAAGTACATTTTTGTTAACAGTACAATTATGTAATAGAAATTTTAGTATTTTTAATTTGGTATACTTGTAATAATATTCAATACAAATACTGATTTTATTAACATAGTACACATATTTTATGATGATGCCTAATGTTCTAGATCATATAGAAGAAATATTAGTTACCCTGCGATGTTCAACTGCATTTTATTATATTGCATATAGTGAGAAAAATTGATACTTTAATACCTTAATCTCAAGATATGTTAGAACACCTACATAGAACACGGAGATCAATCAGAGCTAAGTGTACAAGAGAAGATTAATGATACAAAGGCAATGCTATATACAACCTGTAAACAACAGCGCTAAATATTATAAGATTACACGTTTCTGCTTTTTTATTTTAAATAATATTATTCCATGAAAATATATTACATTATGTATAAACGTAAAATTATTCTCTTCAGTATGAAAGTATGAAAGAAAGTATGTATTCAATAATTGAACGCCAGGAAGTTACCTAGTAAGAATGCTAACACAATGTCTGCTCATTTATATGCACAAGTGAATGATTGGAGTCATAAAATAAGATATATCAAAATAACTGAGCAGTCTGACATTAGGACTTGTAATTAAATTGCTTTTTCAGTCTAACATTAAACAATTTTAGCTTGTATGGGGTTAAGATAATTAATGACCTAAACGTCAGGAAAAAAATATCATAGTTGTACTCAGATCAGGGTTAGAAATGTCTATTAACAGTTCTCTTAGTGTATTCCAATAAAGACGTAGAGTTGTGACGGGATCTTTTTACTTGGGTCAACTCTTGCCATATAAGATTAAGCCTACAGGAATTTTGAAATTGCATGATCTAGATAAGTTTGAAAAAATATGTGATATACCATAAACAAGTCTTGGATTTGTTTGTGATTTTTGTATGAACGGTGATAACTTTATAGTTATATCGTGGAGTCCGATTTTTTATTGGGGGATGAAGTCGGTGCACCGGGAGAAAAACCAAGACATTCGGTACGAAAACAGGCAATGATCGTCAATTAAGTTAAGAGTCGAGCACACCCTGCCTGCAGTGAGACTTGAACCTGCAACCTCAGCGTTGACAGGCACGTCATTAATAGTAGATGACTTATCACTCGACAACTGAGGCCCCAAACAAGTTTTGGAACGGTCGGTTTTTTAAACTTACAAACAAAACTAATTTCTTTTCAAAAGTGAATAACAATATTTAAACAAATTAAAAATAAATAAGCATGTTGTACACTACTGAAGTATTAAAGTAAGTTACGATAATTAGTCTTCTTGTCTTCTATCTTTTAAATCTTCTTATTTTATTTATATTAAAGGGCGACAAAAAAAACTAATTAATTGGCTTATATTTTAAGTTTGTATATTTTCTTAAATATCTCTATAGGCGCCTATACAGTGGTCCAAAGTCAAGGCAAATAAAGAATGTAAAAATGGCAAACTGAAACAGATTTTTACAGTGTATCCACAGTAAGTAGGCTAAAAGATAAATGAAAATTAAAGATTTTAATTAAGAGGTACACTTGTAGAACATCACAAAAATTAGTTAATTATATGTTCACTATCTGTTATATCGTTTACGTGTAATTATACATAGATCAATGAATAACACTCTATTTACAAAACAGGGCACGAACTAGTCATTTAGAGAAACGCTAGGCCACAATAAATACAGATTATTAATATGAGTACCAATAGAGACAAAGAAACAAATAAAACAAATAAGTTGAGAATGATTGAAACTGTATTAAAGTATCCTTCATATCTTCTTTTATTATATACTAATTATGTTTAGACTGGCAGACTGTTACATATATGGAGTTATTCTAAAAGAGTTCATTGTTAAACTTCATATGAATATATCAGGAAGTAATTACGGAGAATCGAACGAACTGTGTAAACGTACTGAAATAAACACGTCTACTGAAGCAAAGAGGATAAAAAACACACGTTGTTAATCATATTTGTGCAGATATAAAGTAAATGTCATATTATACAAGCGCTATAAATATATTGTAAAAAATAATATTATTAAATGGTTGTTTATCAGTTGAATATCACACCTGATTGTAACTTGTGAGATACAAGTTTGGTCAGTATAAGTTGGTGCATTATCAGTTGAATATCGAACCTCTTTGTAACCGGTAAGATACAAGTTTGGCCATTGTAACCGATAAGATGCAAGTCTGGTTATCATACGTTGGTACATTTTCAGTTGAATATAAAACCTTATTGTAATCGGTGAGATACAATGTTGGTCATTATAAGTTGGAGCGTTATCAGTTGAATATTGCACCTCATTGTAACCGGTTAGATACAAATTTGGTAATTCAAAGTTGGAGCGTTATCAGTTGAATATTGCACCTCATTGTAACCGGTTAGATACAAATTTGTTAATTATAAGTTGGAGCGTTATCTGTTGAATATCACACCTCATTGTAACCGGTGAGATGCAAGTGTCCTCATTATAAGTTGGAGCGTTATCAGTTGAATATCACACCTCATTGTAACCGATAAGATACATGTTTGGCCATTAAGATTTGAGCGTAATCAATTGAATATCACACATTATTGTAAGAGTTATTCTATTCTATTCTATTCTATTCTATTCTATTCTATTCTATTCTATTCTGTTCTGTTCTGTTGTTCTGTTCTGCTCTGCTCTGCTCTGCTCTGCTCTGCTCTGTCCTGTCCTTTTTCTTTTCTTTTCTTTTCTTTTCTTTTCTTTTATGTTCTGTTACCGGTAAGATACAAGTTTGGCCATTAAGGTTTGAGCGTTATCAATTGAATATCACACCTTATTGTAACCGGTGAGATACATGTTTCGTCATTTTAATTTTGAGCGTTATCAGTTGATTTGGCACCGCATTATATTTTGTAATAATTTCGTGGTATTCAGTAGTTAAATAGTTTTTTGTTTAATAGATATTAAGTTTTGTTTATTATTTTATTTAATATGTTGAATGATCATTTCATTATATTCGTTGTCCTGTGTTTAATGGAATCTGTTCCCGAAACTAATCCGTATTTATTGTAAAAATTTACAGTGCTATTGTCAAAGCAATTTTCAACTTTTTATGTTTAGATATTTCAGGTCTATTGATACAAATCACATGTTGCTTTAAGAGACCACATTTTATTATAGTTTCATTCATATATAGTCCACTTATAAGAACAAGAGTTAAAATATCAGAAACACAAGTCAATAACTGTCCTGAAAACAAAAACATGCACATGCAGTTTTATACTTCCAATCTTGCCTTTGACCAAATCGTGTTCCTATAGCATTGTAAGTAGATCCCTTTATTTAATATTATAATAAGTGTGTTAAAACCAATACAATTCTAAAAATATTATTTATACAATAAATAAAAATAGCACAGTTGCATATTTTAACAATATGTTTACGTGGATAATATGGGCTACTTTTTACAACAATAAAAAATGTTTCTTTAAGCAAATGCTACAACTTTGGCAGAAAAAAGTGGATGTGATTGTTCTTAAACTGTAGTAAATAACACGCAGATATACGGTGTGAGAACTTCATAATACATGACGATACATTTTTGTTCTTATAACATGGACAGCCCCTCCCCTTTTTTTTCAAAATACTCGATCAAAACAAACAGATCATTATCCTTAATTATTTAAATTATCCCTGTTAACTAATATATTTGCTTTTATTCAAACAAAAACAAAACGTTAGGATACCGGAATTTTATCAGATCCTCTTCGTTCATTTTTTATAATTGTACGTTACTGATGAATATTCATTACTCATTTTTACCGGTGAGATTTAGCCTTTACCTAGGAGCCGGTTGAGAAATTCTTGTCTCGACCCGTTGGTGAGATAATAATTTCACGCTCCTTTTCCCGCAAAAATGTAATGTGACGTCAGCTATCGGTTCGGCGATAAAAAAACATAAAATATTTGCTTTTGTTGTGTTTGTTTACGCTGCCTCTTAAAATATAAGCATAAATACAACATATCTAAGTTTCCACGACCAATTTTATGCCACATATGATAGTAGTACACATCAAAACAAACACGTTTGTAAACAAAACATGTACACTGCAGGTTTTTTCAGGGTAGATAACACTATTTGTTGACATCTTCCAACAGAACAACACGGGAATTTTTTGTAACGAATTAGTGAGAAATAGAATCAAACACCGGTGGGAGGGCTAGATGAGAAAATCTCAGACAGAGTCTCGTTGGAGACCAGAAATCTTTTTCACTTGGGTGTCTGAGATTTCCCGTCTTACACTCCAATCGGTGTTAGATCCTTTATGTCTCACGATAGCTTATTGTGACGTTAGTTTATTATGACGTCATGGACGTTACAGTTAACGTATATACAAATGGCAACAAACATACTGAAAAAATGCCTAAATAACCTGCACCTCTGGTGAGAAAAAACTATCAAATCACTCGTGGGAAAGTCGATTAAAAAAATCTCAAACCCTCGGGCAAAGATATCTATTTGTCAAATCCCTCGGCGGACTCGGAAGGGACAAGATAACTTTGCCCGCTGGTTTGAGATATATAGGATCTAACACCGGCGGGAGGGCAAGACGGGAAAATCTCAGACACCCAAGTGAAAAGATTTCTGGTCTCCAACGAGGCTCTGCCGAGTTTGAGACCAACAGAAATCTTTCACGCGGGTGTCCGAGATTTTCACGTCTTGCCCAGCCACCGGTGTTTGATTCTATTTCTCACTAATTCGTTAAAAAAATCCGGTTAAGTTCTATTGATATATGGCAACAAATAGAGTTATCTACCCTGAACGTAATCTCCAGTGTACACATGTTGCGTCACCGTGTTTGTTTTGATGTTTACCGTAACCTGGTATCCTGGTGCAATATTTTTCATTGACGCAAGCTTCATTTTAAATATAATGCTCCTGACCTGACGTTATATCTGAAGGCCGCTTAGGCTCATAAGGATATCATCGTCAGGGTACCAGAATAATGTTTACCGCTATCATATTGTGGCATAAATTGGGTCATGGAAGTTCAGATATGTTGTTTTCATGTGAGTAGTCAAAAAAGGCATAGTAAACCAACACAACTAAAGCAAATATTTTATAATTTTTATTGCTGAACTTACAGTTGACGTCACAATACATTTTTACGGGAAAAGGAGCGTGAAATTCTTATCTCATCCATGGGTTGAGATAAGGATATCTCAACCGGCTAAAAATAGGTACCACGCTGTCTCATTAGTGAGAATTTCTATTTCTCGCTAATGAGACAGGGTGGTACCTATTTTTAGCCGGTTGAGATAGCCTTGTATCAACCCGTGGGTGAGATAAGAATTTCATGCTCATTTTCCGGTAAAAATGTATTGTGACGTCAACTGTCGGTTCAGCAACAAAAATTATAAAATATTTGCTTTAGTTGTGTTGGTTTACTGTGTTTTTAAAAAATATTAACATGAAAACAACATATCTGAGCTTCCATGACCCAATTTATACAACAATATGAAAGCGGTAAACATCAAAACAAACACTGTGACGCAAACATGTGTACACTGGAAATTACGTTCAGGGTAGATAACTCTATTTGTGGCCATCTTCCAACAGAAGAGAACCGGATTTTTTTAACGAATTAGTGAGAAATAGAATCAAACACCGGTGGTATGGCAAGACGGGAAAATCTGAGACACCCGCGTGAAAGATTTCTTTTGGTCTCCAACTCGGCAGAGCCTCGTTGGAGACCAGAAATATTTTCACTTGGGTGTCTGAGATTTTCCCGTCTTGCCCTCCCACCGGTGTTAGATCCTATATTTCTCACTAATGAGACAGCGTGGTACCTATTTTTAGCCGGCTGAGATATCCTTGTCTCAACCCGTGGGTGAGATAAGAATTTCACGCTCTTTTTCCCGTAAAAATGTATTGTGACGTCAACTTTCGGTTCAGCAATAAAAATTATAAAATATTTGCTTTAGTTGTGTTGGTATACTATGTTTTTTTAAATATTAACATGAAACAACATATCTGAGCTTCCATGACCCAATTTATACCACAATATGATAGCGGTAAACATCAAAACAAACATTGTGACGCAACATGTATACACTGGAGATTACGTTCAGGGTAGATAACTCTATTTGTTGCCATCTTCCAACAGAACAGAACCGGATTTTTTTAACGAATTAGTGAGAAATAGAATCAAACACCGGTGGTAAGGCAAGACGGGAAAATCTCAGACACCCGCGTGAAAGATTTCTTTTGGTCTCCAACTCGGCAGAGCCTCGTTGGAGACCAGAAATGTTTTCACTTGGGTGTCTGAGATTTTCCCGTCTTGCCCTACCACCGGTGTTAAATCCTATATGTCTCGCCTTTCCACTTGTGATAGATACTATTTGTCTCATTGGTGATATAGCTTATTGTGACGTTAGTTTATTATGACGTCATGGACGTTACAATTACGTATACACAAATGACAACAAACATACTGAAGAAATGCCTAAATAATCTGCAACTCTGGTGAGAAAAGTATCAAATCACTCGTGGAAAGTCGATTCAAGAAAATTTCAAACCCTCGGGCAAAGATATCTATTTGTCCAATCCCTCGGCAGAGCCTCGGGATGGACAAGATATCTTTGCCCTTGGGTTTGAGATTTTCTTGTCTCGCCTTTCCACTTGTGACAGATACTATTTGTCTCTCGTGGGGGTGATAAGAATTTCACGCTCTTTTTCCGGTAAAAATGAATTGTGACGTCAGCTGTCGGTTGAGCAATAAAATTCATACAATATTTGCTGTTTTGTAGATCCTTTATTTCTCGTCACTAGTGAAAATGTCGTTCTAATCTGTTGATTGGTTGAAAATAATAACGACATAAACAGAAATAATGACGTCATAAACAAAACAACTTCCATTTACCGCATATACAAGTCATGTCCATAAAATTGGGGTTTGAAGAATTTGTGTTTCATTACGCAATTTAACTACTTGTTAAAATTAGAGAAACAGAAGCTTATAGTACTCTTGGTAGTTCTCGACAGTTAACTACCTTGATTGGAGAATTTCTATTATCCACTCGTACCAATGTAAGATCCTATATATACCAAATGTGCTGCCGCGTAAAAGATTTCTTTTGATCTCCAACACGGCAGAGCCTCGTTGCGGACCAGAAATCTTGTCACTTTAGTGTCTGAGATTTACCCGTCTTGCCCTCTACCGGTGTTAGCTCCTTTATATCTGTTATATGCATTTTTGTACATGTATATGTCGTTTTGCAGATGTCTGTTGAGTTACTTAAGGCCTTTGTATTTTTCTTGTAGTCTTTTAACACTTGATGTTCAATGTATCACTTCAACATGTTTCATGAATTTCGAAATAAAATTTGACTGGTTATGCTATCTGCGACTACTAAGGCAGAATACCAAACCAGCTCTATTGGAGGTATATAAAACGTCCTATATGTGAATAATTTGGACTTCTGTCCGCTTAACTCATAAGAGCTTTAATGTGTTCAGAAACCTATAAATTAAGTAGTTAGTTATACTAGTCCCAGGTGTGGTTTTCAGTTTAATATTTACAAAACCTGATTGTAAACCTCAGATTGACAATCTGTCGAAAAATTCAAAATCCAACACAATTGGAGATTTCATAAAAATTCATCCCTAATTTATTCCAAGAACTAGGTCTTGATTTATTTTATTCATTTTTTCACTCCGTCACAACATCAATGCAAAATGGTAATTCTGTGTGGCTATTGTTCTTTTTTAGCTTGACCAACCCACAAGGCTTGATTTTTAACGTGGAATCAGATTAACATTAACTGTCTATAACTTAAGGAAACATTACCGTCACAGTGATCAGAACAGTACTTGCTCTACATCATTAATTCATGCAAACTCAGCGAATAAGCAGCAAGTGTCAATTTAAAAAAAAGATTAAAAGTTTTCCGAGAAAGATATTTTCATTCTCATTATCTGTTTATTTACACCAAAATATTGTTTAATTTTGTCTTCACAACGCCACTGAATTGTTGTCTTTCTAATATCGTCTGCTGGGATAGCCGTTTTATGCTAGAAAATCAAAAATTGCTCTTTTAAGTTTTACATTAAGCACATAATATTAACATGTACCCTTTGATTTTAAGATTGTAGTGAATTAGTGAAAAAAAATCAGCCGTGAAACAAAATTATTACAGAAGAATTCTATAAAAGTAAGTAATGTATGTGTTTATTTTTGACTATGCTATTAAGCTACTAAAACAAGGGTTTGTTGTACCTATGTTGATGTTAGGCGGTCAGAAGGTCTCCATGTATGTCGTCATCATGATCTAATTGATCTTTATAGAAAATCTATCTCTAATATAAAATACTATCAGACATGTTCGCTGAGTTATAGGCAGTCTTTCCTATTCCTGGATTTGACTTTATCTTAGACATTACAGTGAGTAACTTACTCGTTCAGAGCACATGGTTGCACTCATGGTTTTTATTGGGTTCGGTTTACTCACTATCTGTTTTTGGTTTTGATTTATGGTTTTTGTGTTTTATGTTGTTTGTCTATATCCGGATTGCAATCGTCCCTTGACTTTCGGCTCTTGATGTTTGGTCGGTTTCCTTTGTATTTTCTTACAGCCATCATAATAAGTGAACATTGCAAAAAGTATTTATACTTTAATTATATTCTGGTATGATTTACTGCATGTAGCACTACAAAAATTAGACAACTTTAAAGACAGCTCAGTATTACTGCAGACTAACAGGATACACACACAGAAAAAAGACGAACGATATTGAATATGAACAAATACTGTATCAGCAATTATTGCGTGAATTTACTATTGCGATTCTTGAACCTTAAACGGAAATGCAAATTAAACTTATGAGATTTTTAAAATTATATTAATTTAAGACCCCTATAAATGGTTTGAAATACGAGCTCTTGTTATTGGCAATTCCACAGTGTCACATGTTTTTCGCAATAATACAAACATCGCAGAAAATCTTTATTTACATACCTTGATCATCTTATCGGTGTTTTAAACAAGACATTAGCAACATGCACATCTTATATCGTACTGGAGCGTCAGCCCGCACCCAAAAGCTATCTATTCCTTGAAGACAATTTGGAGTTTGAATTCAAAATGATAAATTAATATTCAATCATTTAATGCAAATATGGTGTATGTCCTAAACGTTCATTAGAACGCAACCATTTTGAAATAAACCCTACTGTCGAAAAAAAATTAAATAACGGATAACAAGTCAATACACATTACGATATTTAAATATCTTAGTGTCAAGGGGGGGGGGGGTAGGTGAATAGAGGAGGCCCCTTGTTGGTGGTATGGTTGTACGGTTATATTGCACTGTCCTTTATCTGTCCAACCACAAATTATTCCGCCAATACTGAACAATTTACCACAGAGCTCAGGTACAAGTAGCGACATACATGTAACAATTTCACTCCAAATCAATAGCATACATGATGATTTGGCTATGCACATTTCACAACAAACTAAGCAAAAAATTATGAATGGTGACTATATAGATTTAGGTTAGTATTTTGTTAGAAAAATCAAATGTTGAAACTAGCAAGCAACTATCTTTAAAAGACCAGTGTCAGTTAGTTTTGAAGGCAAGTACAGTTAGGCAAATAACAGATATCAACACCTGGTTAGATGCCTTTTTTAATTTTTGCCAGCCTTTACACATCTGTTCATCCAGAAAGTACTCAAGGTATTTTTAAGTACATGTACAACATTAATCTTGGGGCTAGTAGGCTGTCTACATTAGGCTGGCGAGACTACGATCAGCAATTTAGGCCTAGAAAGGCTAGGATCCCTGCTTCATCTTCGGGAACCATTGATCAAGAGTTGTGTCTGCTTTATATGTGCCCATTAGCTCGCCTTGTCACAGGTAAAGGAAAACCACCTCTAGTAAACAAAATTTTGGGTCAAAAATGCTATGATTACAATAACAAGGGAAGATGTGGTCGCGCCTTTTGTAACTTTCAGCACATTTGCTTAAGATGTGAGGGGAGCACCCAGCAGTGCGTTGTCCCCGACCATCAGACTTTCGGTCAATCAAGTCAAGTTACAATAAAAAAAAGCTTGAACAATATGCCAAAACACAGCAATTTACAAACAAGACCAATTGCAATTTCCAAAATAAATACACCACAAACAAGTAGCAATATATATGAACTTGGTAAAACCCCAATTAATTGTGAAAGTCTAAGTCAGTTTATAATGAATTATCCAAAAAAGGGGATGCACAAATTTTACTGTTCGGTTTTAAATTTTGTTTTAAAATAAATTATGAAGAACCAAGGTTGCCAGTTGATTGTAAAAATTTGATTTCGGCTAATCAATATGAGGCTGAAACCCATCAAAAAATTCAACATGGAGAAAATAGTAGGCCCATTTAATGAAAGATCCTTGCCAATTTGAGGTTATCCCCTATAGGTGTTGACAGGAAAAACCCCCATCCCCTGGTTGGACGTTAATACATCATCTTTCTCATCCTTTAGGGAAAAGTGTAAATGATGGCATTGATCCAGTTTATTCTACTGTACAGTATACAGTTTTGAATACTGTGGCAAAGTTTAGAAAAAATGCTCTAATGGCCATGATAGACATTTTATCAGCTTTTCGTATTCTCATTCTACATCCTAGTGATTTTGAACTTTTTGGGTTCAAGTTTTAGAAACCAATTTTATTTTGACAAGTGTCTGCCAATGGGCTGTTCTGCTTAATGTTCTCATTTTGTAAAATTTGCCTCGTTTCTCGAGTGGGTTTTGCGCTCAGACTCTGATAAAGGTGTTGTGGAACATTATTTAGATGATTTTTTCATGGCAGGAAAAGCAGGTTCTGGTGACTGCGCTGATTTAATGCTGAAATTTCAAAATGTTTGTAAGTCGTTAGGGGTACCTTTGGCGAATGAGAAAACTGAAGGCCCAACACCTATTTTGGTATTTCTTGGGTTAGAAATTGATACTGTTAAGATGGTTATTCGTATCCCTCAGGAAAAACTGTAGCGGGCCAGACAAAAACTTCTAATGATTTTTAATAGAAAGAAGGTAACTCTAAATGAGCTTCAGTCTCTAGTAGGCTTGCTGAATTTTTGTGCTAAAGCAATACCATCAGTAAGGGTTTTTAACAGACGTTTTTGTGATGCAATGTGTGGGGTTAACAAAAAGAACCATTTTATTAGAGTTTCTCTGAACATGAAAGACTTCATTAAAACATGGCTAAAGTTTTTAGAAAATGTTAATGGCAGTTGCCATTTTGTTAGTGACATTTGGTTTTCAAATGAAGAACTTGATCTGTTCACGGATAGTGCAGGTAGTAAAAATCTGCGTTACCATATAGAAGGCTCGGCCAATGAAATAGCTGATTCAATTTCTCGTCAGGAGTGGGACCGTTTTTTAATGTTAGCAACAAATGCGAATTGAAGCAAATGTACATTCCAAAAGACTTCATGAATCTGATCTTAGGGATGAGGTTGACAGAATTTTAGAAAATTCAGTATCGGACTATACAAAAGTTGCATATGATAATGGAATAGCATGTTTTGAAAATTTTAGAAATGAATTTTTTCTAAACAGGATATGGCCTCCCCCGGTGTCTCAAGTCACCCAGTTTATTGCTTACTTTTCCCTGAATGGGAAATCACACCAAACTGTTTAATGTGTATTTATCAGCTCTGAATTTTAAGTGTAAATAGATTTTTCGCCAATTTTATTATTAAAAGATGTTGGAAGGTTTAAGGAGAACCAAAAGGCAAAAAGACATGAGATTACCTATATCTAAGGAATTGCTTGAAAAGCTAGTTAGTGTACTACCGTCATTATGCACATCCGATTTTGAGTCGACACTTTTTTCCGCTGCATTTTTACTTGTATTTTGGGGGTGCTTGCGAGTAGGAGAACTGACTCCAAGCAAAATTTCACAAGAGCATTAAGTTATTGGAATATAAAATTTAGATTTTGCAATCACTAAAGGTGTTCAACAAATTAATTTGCTTATTCCGGCATCTAAAACTGACCAATATGGCTCTCTTATCCAAATTTCTGAAAATAAGACCCCCATATGTCCTGTTAAATTGCTTAAATCGTTCCTAATCAGGCGTCCCCTTTTAAAGGGTCCACTTTTTATTCATTTTGGAGGAAAACCATTAACACGTTACCAGTTTTCCACAGTTTTAAATAAAGCATTGAATTCATCTAGATATAAAACGCATTCTTTCAGAATTGGGGCTGCTACCATGCATTTTTAAATGGGGTTTTCCCAAGAGAAAATACAAAGACTGGGCCGTTGGAAATCGTTTGATGCGTATCAACGGTATATAAGGTAATGGACAAATGTTTTGAAATTATGTTCAAAAAATGAATAAATAAATAAATAAAATTAAAATTGATTGGTTGATCTAGACTTACTGGCTAATGGACGTCTGTTGTGACTTCTCAACAAAATTATGGTTGTATTGTGGTTTAAAAGTGATATTTGTGACTTTTCCGTGGATTATTAGGTTGACATATGTTGGATTTGTTTATAGAAATAGTACAACAATATAAAAGTGAGTTTTGTTTAACTTTTCAAAATCCCCATAAAAAATATACACATCAAAACACACATAGATTAGAGCACTATTCACTCAGATAATATAAACTGTACATTTTACCGTATCATATAACTGGTATATCCAAGTTGGACTTTGGACACTCTAAGCCTAGAGGCATTAAACACACTATTCAATGGTAACGAAACCGTCAATAATGGATAACAATTATTCTCAAAATTAAACCTATACCGACTTGCTTCCGTGTTCACTACATGCAGCGCAAATAGCATGTAGCTCTGGACAAACTTTACAAGAATACATTGGAACAAGCAATGAATCGTTTCTAGTCAGAGAATTCTTAAACAATGGTGATATCCAGCCCGAGCCCGATACTTCGAACATTCTCAAGCGCATTGACTCTGACTGTGTCAATCTCCCAAGAGATTCATTCGTGTCCAAACTCAGTACAATGTGCGGTAATAATTCTGACTTGCTAGAACAAATACGCCTACATTACTTTAGTCTTGCAAAGAACAATAATGATTTTCCGTACAAGTTTTCCGTTCTTCTTTAAAGAAACGCATCAACCCAAAATCTAGGAATGGCGAAACTCTACTTCAAAAGTTAGCACGGGACTGTTTTGTCTTACGCTTGGCATGCTCTGGGGAATATTGTGAGGACCTAAAAGACTGCATCAACATTAGGGCAACAAATAAGAGTATTGCTTGGTCCGAAACAAGTGCGATTGCTGAAACTCCAACAGATAATATGTACATTAATCTGCATGAGATTATTGTGAAAATTGAAAGCAATATTGTTGAAATGAAAATCAATCACGACAAAGCAATAGACACGTTGAATATAAAAATACAGAAACTTGATTCTGAAAACAAAACTTGCCATGATAAGCTTCGCAAACAACAGGATCGATTGGTCAATCTTCAAAACCAATTGAACCATTTCAAATCAAAGTGCGAATTATTAACTGAAAAAGAGATTAGTTTGGAAAAAAACTTGTTAGAGTTGAATCAGAATATAGACACTTGTAATCGAGAAAGTGATCACAATATCATAACCGCAACAACTGCAGAAACACAAACAGTTAAAGATGCCGTTTTGGCTTATAAGACCAAGACAGACAAATTAGAATCCAATCTTGACGCTACCACAAAACTGTAAGGAAGTAAAATCTTGTCTTGACGCAGAATGTGTTCGAATTACTAATTTATCTGACTCTAAAGCTTTGGGTGTATGCTCCTTGAAGAGCAAAGTCAATGTATTGAACAATCAGATCAAAAAAAATACAACCGCAATTCAGTCTTTTGAGAAGTCGACTTCATCGTTCAATACATCATTAACAGAGCTTCGTAAGAAAATAAACGCTACAGAAAAGAACATTAAAAATTCAAGTACTGCTCAAACTACTTACGCTATGGTACTTCGAGAATCTCCAATGAAAACTTCTTCCGCTATACAAGACAATATTGACAAGGCCAGGTTAACCAGAGAACGGAACACAAATGTTATAGCTCAGGTGTCGAGTTCCTTAAATAACGAAAGCAACCGGCAATGTCCTAATAAACCAGCTGAGATTACGAAGTCTGTAGACCATAGTTTAGACAATAATAACAGGATAACGGTCCACTGCCCAAGTTCAGTCTGTAATCCCGTGAATGGAGATTTCTGTGGCCTGATACAAAGAAAGACTCGTGTTGCAAGATTCTATATAGGGGGCATAGACAAGCGTAATTCAACCGAACATGCAATGCGTAAGTTCTTGGAAGACCGCAGGATAAATGTCACGTACCTCAGGTACTTTGATAAACGTTTCAAAAGGACTGTATCAGCCCAGCTAAACGTACTTTACGATGCTGCTGAAAAAATTAAAGACGCCACGTTTTGGCCGTCAGGTATTTTTGTTAAGGAATGGTTGCCATGGCAACAATTTGTAGCTGAACATAGTGTTGTAGATGCACTTAAAAACCAACCATGAACCATGCAAGACTAAATATAATGTGCTGGAATTGTCGAGGGATTTTTTCGAGCATTCCATATCTATCAGAATCGCTACGTTTACATAATATTAGTATATGTGCTTTATCTGAACACTGGCTGAGAACTCATCAGTTACACGCATTGAACTCTATCGACACAAATTTCGTGGCATACAGCAAGGGGACCGATGAAGGGAATCCCGAATCATTTCAGCCTAGTGCACCGTGTAGATCTGGAGTGGCCCTCTTAGTCTCGAAAGACATAGAACAGTACGCCACTGAAATCGACTGTGACAGTTCCAGGATAATAGGAATCGAAAATAACTTACCCTGTTGTAACCCGATTATTGTATTTTCCGTGTACCTTCCAGCAGTAAGTAACTCGTATCAATTCTTTCAGGAGCAGGTAGACAACCTTTTCGAACTTTGCTCGACTTACAATAATGTTGGAACAATCTTTGTCTTGGGCGACTTTAATACTAAGATAAAAGGTCCACGTTATGACTTTGTTCCTGATCGTAGGAGTATATTAGTCCAAAATCTTTTGAAAGAACACAATTTACTGTCGATTAATATGGAACATATGTGTAAAGGACCAATATGTACTTTCCAATCCCACGAAGGTGGGCCTGCAACAGGTATTGACCATATCATTACTAACTATGACAATTTAGTCAATATCTCCAATGCATATGTATGTGATGATGTAGCGTTTAGTGTCTCTGATCATCTCCCTGTTATTTGTACAATGTTAGTCAGTTGCTCTGTCATTAAGTCACCAGGCACAAGCCAGCTTGGGATCGAGCTATAGATAAAAGACTAGTTTATGATTACGCATTTGCATTGTCCAACAATTTGTGGACTCTCGAATTCCCGAATCTAAGTTCTGAAACTTGCGATATTGAAGGGTATTATGATAAGATAGTGCTAGCGATCAAAAGAGCCGAAAAAGAAACCTTACCTTATGTGAAATATAAAAAACATTGTAAACCGTATTGGAATGATGAATTAACAGTTTTACGAGATGAAATGCGAAATGCTCGATCTATTTGGAAACTAAGCTGTAACTGTCACTCGCCCAATTGTGATGCGTTTACTATAAGAGTAAAAAAACCGACTTTCGAAAGTCGCTACGTAAAGCGTATGATGATTTTGAGAACGCTATTTCAACAAAGCTTGAATCGGAGATTGACATTGACCAGAAACATGTATGGTCATTAATTAACGGTCGAAAAAGGAAATCTCATGTATGCTCGTCACTTAAAAAAAACGGTAAAATACATTCAGATCCTACCGAAATCAACGTAATATGGTATGAACATTTTTGCGAAGTATTTTCATCAACAATTTATAAAGATGACAACCGTGTGAAAATCATCTCCGAACAAGTAGATAGAATACGTAAATCTGCAAAAATGGATACGTTCACAGACGCAACAACATTCTCATTAGACAAGGTTCGTAAAATCTGCAGCACCTTAATGCGCAATAAAGCATGTGGGCATGATGGCATTGCTTATGAGCACATTCGATACGGTGGCTATCTTCTATTGAAACATTTTTGCTATTTATTTAACCTTATTTTGAAAAGATCGTACATTCCGAATGACTGGCGGAAAAGTATAATCATTCTACTCTACAAAGGTGACAATAAACCAAAAACTGATACAAACTCGTACAGAGGGATTTCTCTCGTCCCAAGTGTTACTAAGGTGTTTGAAAAACTTATTGACATAAAACTGTCAGAAATACAAAATGACTTTCCAAACCGTCAGCAAGTCGCCTATCAAAAACAACTGTGTAGCCTGAACGCTTCATTTAATCTACAAGAAGTTATTTTATACTATGTTGAGCGCAACGGCACCGTATATGTTGTTTTGCTAGATAGCGCAAAAGCATTTGACACAGTTTCACACAATGGTCTTCGAATTAAGCTTAGTGAATATGGAGTTAGTGGAAAATTGTGGTTACTATTGACTATATGTATTCCGCTTTACACGGAGCCGTCTTATCAAACGGTTCCACGTCCAAGTGGTTCGAACTTAAACGCGGTATACGCCAAGGGAGCGCATTATCTGCCAAGTTATACTTCATATTCATCAATGACTTAATTGATGAATTGGAACAATCACATGCTGGTGCTTGTTTCTACGATGTGAAAGCTAGCTCACCTGTTCAGGCTGATGACATAGCCTTAATCACTACAACATGTGTATCAACACAATCTCTAGTTAAAATTTGTGAGACCTATAGTTTTGAATGGGGATTTTCATTCTCTCCTTCAAAAAGCAAATTACTTCAGTTTGGAAAACATCGCAAGATTACACCTGTCGTATTATATGATACGGAAATTAACCTTGTTCAATATGCAAGACACGTAGGTATTAACCTTGATTCATCCTTGAAAACTATGGACAGAACTTTAAAAGCTTGTCAGTCGTTACGAGCATTGACTATGTCAACAATCCGCCTAGGCGTTCATCCTGCGATCCTTAACCCATTGATCTGTGCTAAAATAATAAAACAGATAGTTTTCTCTAAGGCATTATACGGCTGTGAACTTTGGGGTAGAATATCAACAACTGAATGCCTGATGCTGGAAAGAGCTCAACACTACATTTGTAAGGTTATTCAAGGACTACCTAAACTAAAAAGAACTGACATGTGCTTATCGCTCTTGGGATGGTTTCCAATTAAGAGCTTTATCAGTGAGAAGAAACTATTGTTCTTTGGTCGCATCTGAACCTTCAAGTTACCACTGTTTCATTCCGAATACTTCTTCGCAGACTCATGGAATCTAAATCCGGTCAAACTAGTGAGATTGGATTTATTCCAGATATCATTACCATTGCAGTGAAATATAATCTTATCAACTATATTACGAACTTTACGGACAAAGGCATATTTCCTACGAAAAAACTATGGAAAAATATCGTGAAATCTGCTATACATAAAGTAGAGTCTGCCGAATGGCATCATCGAATGATCTGTGATCCGGACTTTTCACTGTTTAGACAAATTCACCCTTCATGTAAACCACACGCAGCCTGGAATATAGCTATACATAGTCCTAGTCTTCGTAGGCAAGCTCATTATGTGATATCGATCTGTTGTCTTGTTCGAACTGCAACAACTCACTCACATAATCTTTGTGAAAGATGTGGGAAACTATTTTCTGATCCGTGTTTCCATACAGTCCTTTCGTGCGATTATACAGATGACATTCGTGACGTCTTTTGGTCCAGGACTATTGACTTAAGTCCGATTGATTTTAGTGCCTTTTGGGGAAACATGTCAGAATATGACTTTATGTGCTGTGTGTTGTCATGCGAAACTGAGTTTCCACTAGATGCAAAAGACCAGAAACATTTCAGCCTAAACTGCGTTAATCTCATATACAACTCTTGTAGAAAATTACTTGGCGTGTGAATAAATCCAGTGCAAGTATGGTTATAACAAATAATAATAATAATAATAAACTGGATAAATATTATTAACTTTTTTTTAAGTAAAATGTAAAATGTTCGTTAATTGCTGACATTAATATAAGAGAACACCTACAGTTCTCTCTGCCTGATTTTGCATAAATAATTGAATGTATTGTATTATAATTTGACGATGTTACCTACTCTCCAACAGGAGGCAAATAATATATATATATATATATATATATCATCGATCATTAAGCATGCATTAAAGCATGCCAAAATTTGTACATTTGAAGGTGATAAATCTGGGCTTGGAAAGACACAAAGACACTGTTCAGGGTATGGCGAAATGGGCATGAAATGGTCAGATTTGTTGTTTAAAATAAAGTGGCTTTTAAAAAGCAATTCTCATCCTGAATATTTAGTTATCCATTGCTCTGGAAATTATCTTGGATACAAGAACTTGCATGTGCTTAGGTATAGAATTCGTTTAACTGTTCTTGCTATTCACAGAATGTTACCAAATACAAAGTTAATTACGTCACAAGTCCTGCCAAGGTAACAATGGCGTAAAAGTCACAATGTCAAAGCTATGAATCGGGCAGCACAAAGAATCAATAGCTTTGCGGCTTCTTTAATTGGCTCATTAAGGGGGTTTTATATTAAATATCCAGAAATAAAATGGTACGAAGAAGGATTGTTTAGTGAAGATAAAGTTCACTTGTCATTTTTAGGCAATTCCATATTTGTGCATCATATTCAGTCTGCGTTGCAGTACTTATTTGGGGTGCATTTTTAATGGTAACTTTGTGGATAAATGTTTTACTTTGTATATACTTTTATACGTAATTTAGAAGTTGAGCCAATAACCAGGATTCATTTTCTATTATTATGGCAACTTGAACATTTATATGTTAATAGTATCTTTTTGTCACATGCGTGCGGTCACGACTGGCTGTGTGTCGCTTCCGCAGTGGCGGTGATCTCATAGGAACAAGATCGTGTGGCGGAAATTTCGTGACACATTTGATCGCACAAGTTTTTTTTTACACATTTTTACTGATTTTTTTAGCCATAGCTGCAGAGTCTCTGTGCCCAGGACCAGTTTGTAGTTATATATATGTTAATGGTATCTTTTTGTCACATGCGTGCGGTCACGACTGGCTGTGTGTCGCTTCCGCAGTGGCAGTGATCTCATAGGAACAAGATCGTGTGGCGGAAATTTCGTGACCCATTTCATCTCACAAGTTCTTTGTACACATTTTTACTGATTTTGTTAGCCATAGCTGCAGAGTCTCTGTGCCCAGGACCAGTTTGTTTTTATGGCTATAGCTCTTTTTGATGCTTGATAAGGATAATTAAAATGTTAGTGTAATGATAATCTTGTCAGATTAATGATAATGATAATGATATAAGAATTAGAATAATGATTAGGATAATGATAATGGGGCTTGCCATCTCATTAACTGTCGGCAGCCTATATTTTGATTTTCATGAGTCGTGACCGTACATATGTACAAACGCCATTATTTCTTTACTAATAAAGAATTCAACTGATATTTGTATTGTTCTTGCCATTTACACTCTATCTAGGATAATTAATACACTACATCTTTATTTTAAAAAATGACTAATACTAATTGCTAAAAGCTTATTTTCAATGGATAACCATTCTATCAAATTACATCGTACTTTATCTTGAGATAAATCAAAGTGCTGTAGAATTATCACACATTTTCATATTTTACACATGTTACTGTATAATAATTATTATATTTATATTTTAAAACTTGTTTTCCAACGTCCACACTAACAGCGACACCATACGAACACTTCCGTCTGATAATCATCAAACTTGAGTGATGACTTGTTTTGCACTAAAACCATCCGTGTAATAGTCATTAACTGATTCTGGCCCAGAGACAGTGCTAATCTCAACTGAAACTAAACATGGCGTACTATAACTGTGCAAATACTCCATTTCATCTGTTTTTAATGCAACGTACGGGTGAAGGTAACCATCATCTCCATTTTGCGTAACACCAACAGTTTCTTCCGATGAACTTTTACTTTCGGGCAAAGAATTTTGTCTTTTCACACAGTGGATCAATATATCTGTTGTCATCGATGTTTTTGTAATTGCGTGTTTTTTCGGTTGCTCTATGTCGTTTGCTGGAGTTACATCCAGGTAACTGTCATTGATTTCGAAATATGGTCTCTCTGGTAAAGCAATCGCCGTACTCTCGTGTGATGTTAGACTGCATTTCCCTGTTATTGACGAATCCGAGAGCATTTCGTTTTCATTTATTGTCTCATAAAGAGAAGTAATATCATTCTTTTCCGTAATTTCCATATTTTCATTGTTGTCTTCTGTTGTGTCAGGTTTATCGTCATTGGTAATAGTTTTAGTTGTTTTAGGTATTGTCATCCCACATCTTCGATTTACGCATGCGTTACATAGAGTTGATAGAAATAACACTAAAACAAGTCCTGCTGCTAACAGACCATAATAAAACATCTCACGGAAAGATAGCGCTGAAATATGACACATTTTCTTAAATTTGACGTATTTTAGAATTGAATTGAAGTTTTATTGACGTATGAAAGCGTTGGCAGAAGCACGTTTTCACTGAAGCGAGGAACATGAAGAAAATGTGTGCACGGCTAACGCTTTTATAGGTAATGAAACTACAGAAGAATGCATTCAATTCTTTAAATTGCATTTATATCCATAAATTCATGACAAAATTCAAGAAATGTGACAGTATAACAAGTAATTTTAACCTGATACAATATTTGCGCAAAAATGATGCGTTAGATTACTATTAGATTAATCCGATTGGTTTCGAAAATACCATCTTTACACGCTATTAAACATAAACTGTGTCTATCTAAGATTCACCTCTGTTAATAAAGCTATATTTTATATAGCGGATTGAGGAGAGTGGTCTAGAGCTCGGCGAGTGAGCGTCACGGAGCATCAACAATGCGAGTTCGAATCCCGCTGAAGGTAAGTTAAAATTTGACATTATTAAAGTCTAATTCAAACAGTGTTTGGTTTAACTTGAAGACCCACCATTTCTTTTGAAATGCCTGTAGCAATTCAGAACCATTGCTGTAGTTGCTGTATTTTTTGTTGTTGGTTCTGGAGTTCGGTTTCTCGGACTTTGATTTGTGGATTGTATTTTTTGACAGTTTCGTCAGTGTTCGGTATTTTGGTACGTATATTGATTACCTGTTTCCTTCTCGCCTGCTTTACCAAAGGCTTCTCTGTTACTTTCTGTACTTATTCGTTTTTCTGACACTGCTTGCGAAAAACATACATATTTTTAAGTACGCCAGTATACATATATCAAATATTTTTTATCCTTTAAAATTTAGCATATACTTAAATATATCATTAATAACATGATAATAGAAGTCAATTTTAAGTCAGTATCTATATCTTACATAAGAAACTTGATGTTTTCATTAAGAGTACGTAATAACAAATAGTAAAAGTACTTACATGTTGATGATTCTTCCTCATTAGGATATGTGGACATACACGTAATTCGTTTCAAGGAGTTCCTATCTATGAAAATATAAAATTCAATGTTTATTTTTTTCATAACCAACTCTTAAGTGTGCCTTCAAAGTGTATTTTAAGTAATAAAAAAAAGTTCGCTTGTAATTATTTCTCAAAAGATTGCCTCGCTTTAGCCGCGAACCCGAGATCTAAATATCACCCATAGTTTGTTTGAGGTTTTACATTACTTTCAGCATTTACCTGCTAAATCATGAAGCTTTAGCGGGTTCAGATTTCATATTTGAAATACCATATATACCTTTGCATTTTAAACGCAATATGTTCATATTTCTAATTACACGCTCTATTTTTACCCTGAAATATGTGTTTTGAAACATATTGATAACCTGTTAAATATCCTAGTAATATACTTTCATTGTCGCTGAGTTTTTAGCAGTAATCACAGCTTGGAATTTAATAAAAGACTGCTTAATCTTTTACTAGATAGGATATGAATTTTACAAAGCGCCTAGATAGTGGACTGTTCTCACGATCTACACAGACTGGTTTGCTTCATTTAAAGTTAATTATAAAGTGTAAAGTAAACAACTGTATGGAAGTAACATAAGACATTCTAGCATTCAGTTTGCGTCTAATAGGAAATAAAAAGATATGGTTGACTGCAAATTTTGACTGCGCTTGAAAACTATGGAGAGTTGGGTAAGAACGGAAATATTTTCCTTTTTCCTTTTTTTAACAATTACACTTCTTTTGAACGAAATCTAAGGAAGTTGTCTAACATCCATGAAGCGTTGTTCTTACCAACCACATGGAACACATCTATGACCATGTCTTGGCTTTCAGTATTACAAATAGACAACCTTACATTGAAATAACATAGCCAATCTGGCACCCAGGACACACAAGGGATGTCGGTCCTTAAATCCGGAAAAAATGACGTGTAAATGATAAGAGGTTTTTTTCGTACATGCCTTTGTTCTTGAATTCAACCGGAATTTTTAATGCAGTCTATGCTATTGCACTTCAGCTAACCAATTTTGACATTCCTTGGCATCCGCGATAACATATTTAATCCTTTTTTCATGAAAGATCAACACAGGGGTAAAATTCAAAGAATTGTCTAAACACTAGACAGTTACTAAAGAGAGACAGAGTGACAGGGCAGCAACTATCCGAATATCAAGATCTACTTGCTGGATTCTCATACGAGCTCGTCGGGTGCGACCCATAGAGTAGCTCTTGCAGAGCATCTCGAGGTAACGGATAAAAACTTTTCCAACTAATGTGCCCACCATGCTTAAAAAATATGAAATAAAATATCTAATACAATATACATGTAATATATATTCTTAACACAGTTATGGAATATCTAGCCAAATGATTTTAATGTAAAAATGTACACTCTATTCATTTACACCAAAAATTGTCAGAAATTTTCTTACATTTTAGTGGAGTTAATACCATTGAGTTTTTTGCGATTTTTGTCTTTGTCATTATAAGAGACAGAGAGGAACGGCAAAAATCAGGTAACATGACAAAATTGTCCACGTGATCAAGATTTGTGGTTGTTTAATTATTTCATTTTTAAAGATCGAATATTTGCCAGCTCGTTGATGCTCAGCAAGTGTGAGCAAAAATTGGCTAAGTATATCTATTTGACCCCTCATATTTTCTAATTACTGTTTTATTCCTATCCAACTTCTTGGTGTACTAACAAATCCTTTTTTGTTTACGTGTCTGACCTTATTATACTGGACATTATCGAAAGACTTAGAACAACTACTAAAGCATCTATTAACATTGCATATTTACTTTTATATTACCTGTTACTAAGTTTTCTATTGTCAAAGTACTGGTTTGAGCAGCCACACTTTCGGATTCTTAAAAATATCAAAATACATTAAGGTTGAATTCAGCTGTTAACTTATATATTGTTCTAATTAAAAAAAAAATAATCAATTTCTTGGAACAAGGAAAACTCACTAAACACGTTTAATATTTTTTTAGCCTCCATAACGAATAAATTAAGACTGTCATCTAATAACTGCTTCTTTAATTTCTTTAAATAATCTACTTTTGAGTAAATGTATCACTATGCACCTGTATAATATATAAGGGATAGTTTATACTTAGGTAGTAGTGAGTGAGCATTTTTTCCACCCCAAAAAACGTGATGCTGTGGTGCACCCAAATATGGGCATGCCCCACCCCATTTCTATATATGGTCCGCCTTTTTAAAACGTCACCGAAAGTACGTAAGTAATCAGAGATTCCAAAACCACTACATCGATGCCGGGACCAGAAACGTGCTGATCCTCGACGACTTGTCAGTGATTGTCGTCAATCAGAATTTTTTACATTACAGAGGAGAAATTGTCAATACCTGGTTCTTTTCAACAATCCCGCGGATCGTCAGCCCATAGCCACGCTCGGTGGACAGATAAACCAGAGGAAGAAAGATTTCTTGTTGAAAACCTTCAAAGATGCGAAAAGAAAGTCGAACGGATTCCTACTAGTAGACCTGAGCGATATCATGGGGAGGGACGAAACGATGGCATGGAAATGGACGAAGACGATAGCTACTTTGAAGATGAAGACCCCATTGCGAGCGAACCCGACCTGATGGCCTGTCGAGTATGTAGACTGGTGTTTGGACATGCGCGGGGACTCGATATGCATCAAGACCAAAGATGTTCGAAAGACGAAACCCCGAGTAAACGCTGTAGAAGTGAAGCTGACGAGGGTACCTGTCACGAAACATTGTGCAGACGATCTTCCTTCTAAAGTCAAAGACAGACCCCAGAGTTTTATCGTCAACACTGACCGATGCGACGGAAAGGGAATCCCCTGGTTGGCGTTTCATTTCCCACTCAATGGTCCATCCGAATTTTTCAATTCGTTTGAAAGAGAACCGGATACCATCCACACTTCAGAAACCTACTGATCGCCCATGGACCCAATACAAGTTTAGCAGAGTGCAAGTGCAACCCGAGGATGGAGATAGTTGTGGCCTGTATTGTGTTCATTTCGTGAAATACAGATTCAAGAACTTCAATATGGAGGACCTAGTGAATTAACGTTATGGTGGAGATCCGCTGATTATAGAGACAACTCTGAAAGACCTATATCAATGGCACTATTATTGTATATTCGTGTGATTTTTGTCATTATTTATATTCGTGTATTAAATATATGTCATTATTAATAAAAATTATCTCTGTCCTCGTGTCGTTTAATTTAGCCATTTCATTGACCCAAGAGTGTCCGTTCTAATGACTTCGCATAACTTGTTTATCGTTCAGTAATACCTCCCTTAAATCCAATCATATCATATGTCCTTGGTAACAACCTAATTTAGATATTTATTCAGTGAATGACCTCCCTTTACACCACGAGTGATCATGTCCAATGATCTCCCCTTACAAAGATCTGTCCATTTACTACATTACCTAGCTGTAAGCATTTCCTCCGTACTAATTACCTCATTCATGCAGTAGTTACCTCCCTTAAAACGGTTCATGTTATATAAGCGTTTCTCGCACCAATTACCTCCCTTTACTTGGAAACAACACAACTACCGAACGATTTGATAGCTTTCATACAGGCGATTTTGATGTTACAGAAATAAATAAGTCTTTTACCTGGGTATTTTTTACTTAAATGGTTTTATATATTTTAACACATTTCTTTACAAGGATTGTAAATCTGATTTTAATTTTTGAGAAAAAATAATTTTTGATCTTATTTGGACATTTTTTTCGTATATGGTCATACGGTCCTTATATGGTCAGATTGAGTTCCACAAATGTCCTTGTATCGATATCGATGAATCTTTTGATTTTAAAGCAAAAAAGATTTAATACTTTATTTTGTCATTTTTTTTCATATATGTTCATATCGGGTTTTCATTAAATGTCCTATAGACGTCATTTAACATAAGATGTAAGTCAGCCTGTATCCATTGAAGGTAGTGCCCCTATTTCGCTGATGTTCATCGTACTGGCATCCTGTTGTATTACTCTTTTTTCTAATTAGATGGTATGCCTCATCGTAACATCTATTATCTGATGACTCATGGTTTTAAAATCTAAGCTTAGTTTGATGACTCATGGTTGGCGTCATAACTCTGTATAAAAGTCTAATCTTATTTCAGGTTTGCGTTTGTTGTATATGACATTTTTTCGTATGCTGTAGAAACAAATTGAGGTGTGAAGAGTTAAATCTAAATTAAAATTTACTATCAATCATCTCCCGACACCTCGATGAATACTCTTAAAAAGACAAATGCAAAAATACTTCTTGGAGTTTCGTTAATACACAAATCAAAAGTTTTCTACATTTTAGTTTATATAACATTACACATTGTATTGATGTCTCCCAAACGAAGTTTTGGGAGACATATTTGTATATTGTTTTTGTCCAGTTTCTTATTATTCTTCTTCTTCTTTTTTGTTTTTTCTTTTCGCTCAATCTGCACATTTTCTCTGAGATGCAATATCTAATCAATATGAAGCTTTGGGAACATGTTAAGGGTGACCTGAAGTTTTGCAATCCACTTTTGGAATTTTAAAATGTCTGCTGTTTCCATGGAAATGGGGGTCATTTTATAGAACATATCTTGCTAAAAATTGGTATTTGGGGGTTTTCAACCAGCTGAACATTATAGTGGCAATGGGTGCTCGTTTGGGAGACATTCTGTGTTGACATCCCACAATCAGCACTATTTATATTTTGTATTAATATTCTCTCTTTTCCGTCAGTGCTTGATCAAGAAACTCAAAGCTTTCGACTAATAGTTTCCATCGGTGTAAGGGCAGACTGATTCCTTTTTTGATAGAGATTACTTCTCTGTCCTTAAGCTCAAACTCTCGAACGTCGGTCCTGATTTGATCTTTCCACTCGGTGTCCTGAACATATCTACAATTTCCTAACTTGATGCTGCAAGGTGCGTTCTCCATCTGTATTAGCATGTAAATGAAGTATAGGGTGCCAATTCGCGTTACTTTAAACTGGCGTTTCGGGTTTTCACTGGTTCATTTAAGATCGGTCACGGTTTTGATTAATTGTCAACAACTATTCGGAATGACTCTTGATGAGTCATTATATCAGAATGTATAAATAAGGTTAACGTGGTTGCTGATTTAATGGAATCTGTTGACCACATAAGGTTTTGCGCGATGATAACTCATGGTTTAGGTTAATATTATTTTATTGCATAAAGTTAATAGGATTGGACACAAGTTATACCAACTTAAGTTAAGTCCGCTCCTTACAATATTTACAAAAACATAACATGACAGTAGGCAATACAATATATACAATGGTATAAATGAAATAATTATTGTTAATGAGAAAAGGGGAAAAGGGAAAAATAGAAAAAGCGACAGTAAGTGTATTACGTATGAAAAGAAGAGGGGGAAAAAACAACAAGCTAGCTAGGTGGTGTTGATTGGCGACTGATCTGCTTCCTATAGCTAGAAACGTTTTGTTTGTTTTATATATGTTATCACATTAGAAAATAATACTGTATTGTCATGGTCAGTATAACTATAGTTACCAAATAACAGCGTTTCAATATGAATATCACTTGCATTTATTTCTGAGAACATTTACTCTTTGGCTTAGGTACATTGGGCATTCGAGGAAGTAATGAAAAGCATCTTCGTAAGGTGATCCGCAACTACATTTTGGATCATTGATAAGGTTTATCTTGGCTACGTCTGCGTTTAGTGAGCAACACTGGTGCCTTACTCGAGTGTGCAGTTTATTTAGAATTCGTTTATCGTCGCCATAATACTCTGGGGACTTGCAGTACACACCCTATATTCTTTCTTTAAAGAGAGAGGTGGTAGGAGAATCACGAACAGTTCTGTTTAAATTGTTCCAAATTTTTACAGATGAGGGTATAAATGAGTTTGCTGATGTTTTTAGCCTGCACATTGGAATCACGTAATTATCGTTCTATCGGAGGTTGTAGGTATTTACATCTGATGCTAGAGGCGGTAAACAATTACTTGAATATTCTGGGCATAACCCATTATGCATTTTGTAAAAGACCGTCATTTACGATATTTCTGTCTTTTAGCTAAAGTAACCCATCCCGTTTCAAAGTATAAGGCTGTTCTATTTGAAAATTTTGGAAGACCTGTGACTATGCGAGCAGCTTCGAGTTGAATTTTCTCTAATTTGTCAGAATCTCGTTCAAGTCACCCATCCCAGACTTCACATGCGTATTCCAGGACGCGTCTGATAAAGTACGGTAAATGTTTGATAAAGTACGCCTTGATAAAATAAACTTCAGTTTTCGGAGGGCACTAATTTATTTAAGGGCTGATTTATAGCAATTTTGTCAATATGTTCCGACCAATTCTCATCAAAAGATAAAGTTAGGCCAAAGTGCTTACGGCTATTTATTATTTCCACTATTTTGCCGTTAAATTGTATATTCATATTAGGAACATCATTGTTAAAAATAACGAGAGCTTTAGTTTTTTGGGGGTTGAAGTCGACAAGCCAAGATTTTGCCCAGCTGTCTATAGTTTTTAGGTCGTTATTAATCACTCTTTCTAGTAACTCCAAATTATCTCCAGAGTATGATAGCGAAGCGTCATCTGCGAACAAATCTAGCTCAATTATTCAAGTTATCCGTTATGTCGTTTATGTATACCAGAAATAGCAGAGGGCCAAGGACAGAACCTTGAGGTACGCCTGCTCTTACTATATCGAGATCAGACATTTCATCGTTTACTCTAACATTTTGCTTTTGGTTATTTAGATAGTCACTTAGCCATTCTAAAAGATTATCTGACATTCCATAAAATTTTAATTTACTTAGAAGTCCCTTATGCCAAACTCTATCAAACGCTTTCGAAATGTCACAAAAGATTAGAGCTGTTGAGAGACGATTATCTAGATGTAAACAAATATTATGATAAATCTCTAGCAGTTGGTAAACCGTACAGTGCCCTTTTAGAAAACCTGACTGATATTCGTAGACTAATTTGTTTTTGAAAATGTAAATAAAAATATACTTGTATACGGCACGTTCCATTACTTTGCCTACGCAACTAAGTAATGAAATCGGCCTATAATTTGGTCTCATGGTCTTGGAATCTCTGATGACTCACGTTCTTCCGGTGACGTTTTAAAAAGGAGAACAATATATAAAAATGGGGCGGGATGCCCATATCTGGGTGCACCAAACTCCCTACTACGTACTTATCTTATTTTGACAAGTGTTGGTGGCATTTTATTCATTATGATCATCAACGGAAGAGTAAAAGATTATCGTGTTCTCGTTTAAAGCTAAGCGTAATATGTTTAAATGAAATGGAATACGGAGAAGTAGATATGGTGGTGCACAAATACAATTTATATACTTCGATTCTTTTTTTTTGTTACCTTAGTAAATTTTGCTGTTACCAGTAAATCTTCGAATTCCTTAATACGTAAAAAGGGCGTACTACCGGACTAAAACAAAATCAAAATTTACATACATATTGATTTGAGCACTAGTTTTGGACAGTGTCATGATGTATTTACTTATTACCTACCTTTAACTGTCAACAAATACTTTGTACTAGTGATGTTATTCTGTAACTGTAAATCACACACGTATGTTCCATTGTCTTTTTCTGTAGTGTTTGTTATCTGTAAATTGTATTCTCCATCTAGTTGGTTGCCGACGATGGCATACCTGTTTTTCCCTGTAACATTTGAGTTGGATTGTAACCCTTTAAATAGGTAATCCTTTTCACGACGCCACCTCATTGTGATGACAGAGGGTTGTAACTGGCATGGTAAAACGACTGTCACCCCAGTATTTACATACTTAACAGATATGTCGTTGCATACAACAAGGTAACCACCTACAAATGTTAAAATATTTCAATATGTCTTGAAAGCCAAAATAAATTAAAAATGTATTTGCACCATTAAAGTAGAAAGGGAATGCTGAAAACTGAGCAAATACATGTAAACCTGAGTACGTTTCAACTTTGCATTAAGAATGATATTGGAAGCAATGTTACATAAAATCGCGTAATGACGTACGAGGATGTTAAGTTAGATGGAATAGTTGTTATTTTAAGAAATATAAAAAACTACTTCGAAACTTTATACAAATTGGAAAGGTATTTATTTTTATAACTTACTTCCTGTCAGTGCAAGAACATGTATCAGCCACAGGAGTTTCATAACACCGAAATCACTACTGATTCTGCAAAAAGTAAACCCGAAAATTTTTTATAAAAGATATTGAATAATACAACTGTTCATTTGGATTTCTATTGTATCCGTATGAAAGTTTAATAGTAAAAACATTATTATTAGGAATTAATCATTACCTCTTTGGACACACTGAGTAAGGAAACGAATATGCAAAATAATGAATGAATATTTAGTGTAATTTTAAAAGAAAAACAAAGACAATAATAAAATGCATAAAAGTTTTTAAAACTAAGACAACTTGATACCAAAGTAAATCCAAAAGACAAAAAACCAATGCACGGTCTATGTTCCTAGAACAAATAGTAATTAAAACTCATAACTTATAAAAGCCACCACTTTAAGTACTAAAGGTTTTTTATGCCCCCGTGACAACATGTCGGGGGCTTATGAAGAAAAGCAACAGATACTTATTCAAACATCTACTTTGATTCAAAGTAAATGTGAGTACGAAAATGTAATTTCAATATAATAACCTAATTTACTTTTTTTTCTTTTAAAGATTACGTTTAATATGTTATATTGATTTGAAGACAAATAATGGGAGGCTTTTACATTATGATATTGTGTGCAACGCTGTAATAGTCTCATTATCAATTAGTTAAGGAAATAATACAACTGAAACACGGAAATAATTCACAATCAAATAAAATCGGAAGAGTAGCCTTTGTTTTTTTTATGAAATGAATAAAACATTCAGACAACACATTACACAAAATAAGAATCGTCGTCTGTTTGACCAGCCCAAAAAGACCGTATCAAATAGGCGGCGAGTCGGTGGAGTTAAAGACATATTTTAAGATACTGCTTCTGTTAGTAACATGACTGGCTTTTAATTCATGTTATATATAAATAAATTCAAATCCATCTCTACTTATTGACCTCTGTACTTGAGTTACAAGTTTCTCTAAGTATTATGCAATAGGAGTTACATGGATAGAAAGCCTACATATTTTCTTTATTTGTGTAATATTTAGTTTTTTAGTATTATTTAGTATTATTTTGTTATGATTTATTAAATATGTCATTCTCCAAAAAATATGAAATTTTGCAACATGCACACAAAACATGTTTTTGGATGAAATAACTCCATGTCAGCAAACATAAAAACAACATATTTAATCAGGAAAAATACGTCTTTCGTATTAAATTTAATGCGAGGGTATTACTAGCATAGCAGTCACACATAAATTCATTCATAAATACAATCATTGTTAATAGCACTGAAATTCTAAAATATTTTGAAATTTTTGGCTTTTTAAAAGTTTTTGTGATAAAAGCTCGTCAACTTGTAAATTATGTTACCGTATAATATAATCTAGTTTTAACGCCATTTGCAGGTCGTTATTATGCGCAAATAGTAATATATAAAAGAATATGATTATGTACATGTATATCTGTGATATGTCTGAACATCACAATTAAAAATATATATAGGTTATATCACATATTTTCAAAATTCATGGCGTGTTAATAGACCGCGTTTTTATTATACTCTAGTTTCGTTATAACGGTATTATAGTACAAATCAAATATTTATAGGTGGACAAAGAATAATGAAACAACTATTTGTTCTGAGAACAAATGAGAAGGTCTTTCCCACTGTTCCTCTAAAGTCGAAAATATATATGATGCTATGGGCTTTTGTGTCTGTTGCTGAAGAACAAAATGTCACTTCCGGTCATAAAAATGAGTTATTTGAGTAAAGAAAGTGGTCCCGAGCCAAAAAATACATGGTTGTTAAGGACTTTTATCCCCGTTGCTAGGGACAAAATGTCACTTCCGGTCATGAAATGAAATATTTTAGTAAAATATATCATACTGATTTTACAAATATATGGTTGCTAAGGACTTTTTATAACAGTTACATTGTTGCTATGATATGACCTTGACCTCTGACCTTTGACCTTGGCTCAAATTGAAGCTCTTTTCCTACTGATCACTTTAAACCTATATGTTTACTATATTGTCTCTAACCGTTTTCAAGTTGTAACCAAAACGCGTCAAGAGCTGTAATTCGAAAACAGTTCATCGCACAACTTCGGGCCAACATGTACCAAATGAAGGTCTCCATAAGAGGAGTATTCTTCCATTTATTGTCTGCTTCTATCTTTTATGGTTTATGAGATATAGTGCTTACAAGACCTATGATTACCTTTGACCTTGACTATTGACCTTAGACCTTAACATCTTTAAATGTTATATATGTCACTAAGGATCAATGGTGGTGGTCCCAGGTCTCTAGGACTTACGGTTTAAAAATTTATTTACGAGTTGCAACACTTTTCGGTTCAAAAACGCGTAAACAGGAAGTTGATTGGAAGAAAAAATATGCATGTTAAATCTTCTAACAAGGGTTTTCGTGTTTGGGCAGATAACTCTGTTACTAAAAATAAATCGGTCTAAAAGCATGAGCCATGTCTTCTCCGGATATGATTGATTAATGGTACCAAGTATCGAAACGATATGTCAAGACACTTTTTGGCAAACCTCTGCGGAAGAAGAAAAAAAATAATTAAAACGCATGTGTGAGGTCTTTCTCTGCATTTTGTTAGTGTTCTGTATAGCATATGGTTGCTATTGACTTTACGGTCAGTTGCTATGGTCCTTAGTCAGAAAATGTATGGTTGCTAAGGACTTTTAGTCGGTTGCTATGGACAAAATGTCACTTCCGGTCATAAAATATGATATTTGAATCAGTTAGTGATCCCGATTCAGTTTCCCATATATTGTCCGCTTCAATTTTGTACGGTTAAAGTGTTATTTTATAAAAACTGTATACTGTATTGGCCATTTTGAAAATGGATGCCCATAACCATTCGACTTTGGTCTTCAATCGAAGGGCTTGACATATCGGTCACAAAAAACTTATATGTTTACCATATAATCTGTAAAGGTTTAATAGTTATTGACAAATTACGCAGTTTACGATATGTCTTTGGCCGCCATTTTGAAACCACTCAACCGAATCATGTACTTCTTGGGATCAAATTGTAGGTATTTTAATTCTCTTCCAAACGAACCATATCTTACATTCATCATGTGTAACGTTTAAAAAGTTATAAACCAAAAACCATTTTCAAAATACGAATCAATTGCAATAACTCAAAAACCACAAGTTTTACGCTTTCGTACCTGAAATATATTTTGTACATTTCGATGTGACGAACATTTTTCCCTTGTATTGTCTGCTTCAGTTTTGTACGGTTTACGTGTTATTCTTTAGAAACTGTTTACGGTGTCGGCAATTTTCAAAATGGCCGACCGTAACCATTCGACATTGGTCTTGAATCGAAGGGCTTGTTATGACGTTCACGAAAAACCCATATGTTTACTATATTATCTCTGACAGTTTAAAAATTAAAAGCCAAAAACTGATTAGCCGAAACGTGTCAAGGGCCATAACTCAAAAACGGTTTGTCGCACAGTTTTCGACCCTTATATCAAATGTAAATCTCAGTGAGAAGAACATTTTTCTGATATATTGTCTGCTTTAATTTTTTTAGTAAATTGAAAACAATATTTCAATGCCGGCCATTTTTGAAAATGGTGGACCGAAAAAAAAATTTTGATATCTACTTAGAAACCAAGTTTTGTGGAAATCAAACAACTTTGACGTTTTCGACAAACTTCCCGTCAAAAACACGTTACCAGGAAGTTGATTGAAAAAATCTGGAAAGGGGAAAGACCTTAATAATTATCATAAGAATTACAATAAGGTCTTTCCCTTGGAAACGGTAAAGACCTTAATTATGTTACTCAATAAGCTTAAAATGGCGTAAAAGTTTTACGAATTTGTTTCGTTACACCAAAACTTCAACCCCCAGGTATTGACTACTGTCATCGAACAGTTATATATAAACATTCAGACATCTTGATAGCAATAACTGTTTCACAGTTGATTGGCTAATGCATTATATAATTTAAAATATATTATGAAGGATAACTTGAATTACAAGTGTTTTTTCTCTTGTATTACTTGCCACAGTTTTAGCACGTCTCCATGATTCTCTGTATCTTTAGGAATTTTTAATTCAGAGATGTCACAGATGGATACATCGGAAACAAATTATTACGATATGCGGAAATATATATGCATAACAAAGATATGATCGGAAGTCTAGCTATACAAGACAAGACAAGACAAGACAAGAAAGCTTTATTTAGAGTCGATATGTTAAAAACAGTACAACACAAGCTCTACTGAGCTTTTAAAATTGACTTATAATAACAAAACACATTACAAACAATACAGACATACAACTGTACAATACAAAACAGGCATGCAGTAATTTATACATAGAAACATTATGTATGGAACGCCGTAGCTGTCTTTACATAAGGATTTTTTCTATATTCGGTGGTATCGACATTATATTCGGTAGAAACAAGTTTATATTGAGTGCTTATGTCTTTATATTGAGTGCATATGTCTTTATATTGAGTGCATATGTCTTTATATTGGGTGCTTATGTCTTTATATTGAGTGCTTATGTCTTTATATTAAGTGCATGTGTCTTTATACTGAGTGATTATGTCTTTATATTGAGTGCATATGTCTTTATATTGAGTGCATATGTCTTTATATTAGGTGCCAATGTTGTATCTATATTATATTGAGTGCTTATGTCTTTATATTGAGTGCTAATGTCTTTATATTGAGTGCTTATGTCTTTATATTGAGTGCATATGTCTTTATATTGAGTGCATATGTCTTTATATTGAGTGCATATGTCTTTATATTGGGTGCTTATGTCTTTATATTGAGTGCATATGTCTTTATATTGAGTGCATACGCCTTTATATTGAGTCCATACGTCTTTATATTAAGTGCATATGTCTTTATATTGAGTGCATATGTCTTTATATTGGGTGCTTATGTCTTTATGTTGAGTGCTTATGTCTTTATATTGCGTGCTTATCTCTTTATATTGAGTGCATATGTCTTTATATTAAGTGCATATGATGTATCTATATTATATTGAGTGCTTATGTCTTTATATTGAGTGGTTATGTCTTTATATTGAGTGCTTATGTCTTTATATTGAGTGCATATGTCTTTATATTGGGTGTAATTGTCATTATATTGAGTGGTTTTGACTGTATAGTCGGTACTCCTAACTCTATGTTGGGTGGGTTTTCCATTATATTCGATGGTTTTATCATTATATTATGTTGTATCTATATTATATTGAGTGCTTTTGTCTATATGTTAAGCTCTTTCATTATTATATTCAGTAGACGTGTTTATATATTAAGTGTCTTCTTCAATATATTGTGTCGATTGCTGGATTATTGAGGCTTGTTTAGGGTATATTGGGATATGGGATATTCACATATTTTGTTCATGGGATACGGGATATTTAAGGCAAAACTTACAGGGATATGGGATATTTAAATCCATTCTATTTACAGGGATATGGGATATTGGAAAAACACTTTTTCGGATACGGGATATTTGATGAAAAATTTACAGGGGATATGGGATATTGGTACCCCCTAAACAAGCCCCATGATTTATATTACGTAGACTTCACTATATGTAAGTTTGACTTTGCATTATATTAGGCTGAAATGTCATTATATATTCGGTTGATTTATCATTATGCTAGGTGTGTTTTTTGTGGTAATTGATTTATATTCGCTTGAAATTAGTTGAGTTAGTGACATCGACTGATCGGACGGAAAAAATATTGGCGGGCATTTTTTACTAGAAACACCAGTCCACCACGTGCACGAGATCCCGCCTGTCGTCTGCAGCAAAGAATCATGATGGAGTCGAATGGGAATGCAGGAAATGCTAGATTACAGGTCGCTTTAATGCGAGTCGGATTAGGGACACTCACAAAAGTTTACTTAAGAAATGATAGTTGATGAAAATTTCAATTACCCTTCTGATGTAGATCTTAGCAGACTGGGAGTTAAAACGATGGGGGCAAGAATTAACCTCAGAGCGAAGATGAAAAAGACATGGCATGCTACTTTTTAAAACTCTTACATATGACATACATGTACATTTAACTTGAAACACATTTGAATAAGTTTTCAGTATTTTTGGGCGTTTACCCACTGCAGACTTTCAACTGGCCCTAATTTTCCTCCTTTTTTGAGGGCTGAGGCAGCTCTAATTTTCCTAATTTATTCATAAATTCAAGGTGAATTCCTAAGAATGCCCTTATTTTTTCTAAATATTCCTAATTTTTGCCCAAACAGAACGTCTAACGACCGAAAATTTTACCAAACATTTTTACGCCTCGCTTCGCTCGGCATTTGTTCTCATCTTCCAAACTTGATATTGGAGCTTTCATCAATTAGAAACCGAGATTTATCTTTTAATATTCAGTATAAGTGTGATATAAAGTTATTTAAACGCCCAAAAAAATACTGAAAACTTATTTAAATGTGTTTCAAGTTAAATGTACATGTATGTTATTTGTATGAGTTTTAAAAAGTAGCATACCATGTCTTTTTTCATCTCCGCTCTGAGATTAATTCTTGCCCCCATCGTTTCAACTCCCAGCCTGCTAAGATCTTCATCAGAAAGGTAATTGAAATTTTCATCACCTTTCCTTTCTCCAGTGAACTTTTGTATGAGTGTCCCTAATCCGACTCGAAATTAAAGCGACCTGTAATCTAGCATTCCTATTCCTATTTGACTCCATCATGATTCTTTGCTGCAGACGACAGGCGGGATCTCGTGCACGTGGTGGACCGGGGCTGTTACTAAAACGCGGAAACGGAACGCAGAACGGGAACGGAAAACGGAATAAGTGTTTTATGAGGCTTGTTTAGGGCATATTGGGATATGGGATATTCCCCTATTTTATTCATGGTATACAGGATATTTTAGGCAAAACTTACTGGTATATGGGATATTTAAATCCATTTTATTTACAGGGATATTGGATATTGGAAAACACTTTTTCGGATACGGGATATTTGATGAAAAATTTTAAGGAGATATGGGATATTGGTACCCCCCCTTTCCAAACAAGCCCCTTTTATGGATCTGCTAGTGGTCAGAACTTATCAACACCATGTTTAATATAAACTTTTAACGTAGTTGTATTAAAATAGACGGTTAAATGCACATTTCCTTGTTTCCATCAATGGCAAATCTTGATTTTTAAATTATAAAATGTTTCCGGCGTATTGTAAATTGCAGTGCAAATAAGATATAGCGGTAATGTTTTCTCAGACTTCATTTTTGCAAATATAATTATATCGATCCGTTACGTCTTTTTGCATATTTACATTAAGTGCAACCCTTAGCTGCATTCAATTTTAAAATAGCCTTTAATTATTTGTGATCATTTTCAAAAGCCTGAGCTAAGAAAATTTGAAAATATGTACTGCTTACTTGTATTTTCATTATGATAACTAATAAGTGACTAAAAACAGAAGCCTTCAAAATGCAATAGAGAAAAATCTGAAAAAGGCAGGCACGCGAGAGTTGACAAACCGAATGACTAAGAATTGAAAAGAAAGCTCAAAAGAATTGAAAAATTCTGAAGATAGCCGAAGACTTTCAGTTTTCATAGACATTTATAAAAACGCAAATAATTTTACATTTCTGTAGGCGTAGACAAAAGGTGCATTTGATGGATTTCATTGGACCAGAGTCAGATAAAAAATGACAATATAACTACAAATTTATGACATTGTCATAACATGTAACATTACTTTTAGCAGGCGCCCCTGCAAATATCATCAATATGAATATACAAAAGACTCCGAAAAGGAGTTTTAACGTAAAAAAGAAGATTTTGATAGTGTTAGATATTAATATATAGCGTTATTAATTCATTGGCGTTTTTTTTTCAATAATTAAGTTGGAAAAAAAATTTTCAAACGCGAAATTTTTCTTGCAAAGATAAGATATTCTTAATTCTTAATCATAGTGGCCTTTATATGGCATAACATACATGTATATGACACTCAATTGCACACAACATTACAATGCAAAACAAATACAGTATTCTATCAGGGTTTCGGTTTCGTTTAAACAAAGCACCACTTAAACCAGGCCCTTAATCGATAGAAACTATATAATTTTGAGGATTTCTGTTTCAATGTAAAATTTAAAAAAATCCATTCAGCAATATTAATTTAAAATTAAAAAGATACAATTTTTATAGTAAAAATAAATTTTCCATGTTCATGGCTTCTTTGGCAATCGCCCATACATAACCCATATAGTGTCGCTAGGCGTAAAACACCACACCCACACACTCCTTTTCAAGGAAAAAAACCCCAATTAAATTTAAAAAGTTTTCGTTTATACTTTTGAATAAAAACATGATAAAGCAGTGGTGGATCTAAAAGGGGTTGTTGTTCGGGGAAAGGAATACCTTTTCCTGATTCAATTTGTAATTTTCGTGCAGATTTTCCGCAATAAATTAATTTGCCTTCACCTCTCAACTTTTTCCAAAATTCTGACCCCCTGGCAATCTCGCATCATCCCATTTTCAGGTGCGTCGACAAGGGCGTTAAAAACACTCACACACACAACTCTATATTATTGATCAGGGGCGGATACAGGATTTTCGAAAGGGGGTGCGTAAAAAGGGAATATCGGAAAAGGAAGGCCACGAACAAGGTTTTTATAGTGTTCAGCAACCTTTTTTTGGTACAGTATATACAACAGAGATATCATAATAAAACGAAATTTGTACCGTTAACGCATTAATTTATGGCGAGGACGAGCGGGGATTACATTTTTGCCTTTGGCACTGGTTGTTACCCTCTTTTTTTCCTTTCCTTTTTTTAAAAGCGGGGCGTACGCCTCTACGCCCCCCCCCCCCGGATCCGCCACTGTTGATTGATTTAATTATTTAATTTTATATTAGGGGGTAGGATTGAACAAGAAGTTTGGAAGAAAACCTTGGCTCAGAGGCGGAGCTTGTTATAAAATGATACGCAAAAACCCCCAGTTCGACCTATGGCATCGCAGCTACGTTGAAGGCAATAAGGAAGATAATTATTCTTTAAAAGATTTAAAGACTCAGAAGGTGTCAATCAAGTACGATTTTAACCCTAGTCGGTAACGTTTGTTCCTGATAATCCTTTCAGCAAAAATCGTTCAGTAAAATTAAGATTTATGACATGTCAGATTAACTTTTGGTATATAAACTTATATCTCGGACATCGGTATTAATTTCACTCAGCCGTGAAGATGTGGCAAGACAAGTTCAAAGAGTTTGTAAGGTATAACATACATGATAGTATTTTACAGAATATCCGTATAAAGTTTGTACAAAATATCCCTTCTAAAGAAATACACCTTTAGGAATTAAACTCTCTAAACTACATATAATTCACATTGGTGTGCATTTTTTAAAAAGTTCCCGAACTTTCCTTGGAGAATGCTTAAACCCTAAGGCTGCCACGTTATCCCAAGTTCTGCATAAGATCATTACTAGAGAAGAGCTTGTTGAAATACCGGCACTATATCAGTAATAGTTTTTATTAAGTTTTGAACCACCAGTGTATAGCTTTAATACAACAGTCTATTACAAAATGGAATTCACCTTCAGTGCCCGAGACACACACACGCAAACTTCGGGCACGATTTAGTCTTTAAAGATATTTTAATATCTATCTATTTATTCATTTTTCCGTTTTCCGTTCCGTTATCCGTTTCCGTTCCGCGTTCCGTTTAAGCGTTTTAGTAACACCCGGTGGACCGGTGTTTCTAGTAAAAAAAGCCCGCCAATACTTTTTCCGTCCGATCAGTCGATGCCACTAACTCAACAAATTTCAAGCGAATATAAATCAATTACCACAAAAAAAACAAAAAAAAAAAAAAAAAAAAAAACCACACCTAGCATAATGATAAATCAACCGAATATATAATGACATTTCAGCCTAATATAATGCAAAGTCAAACTAACATATAGTGAAGTCAACGTATATAAATAATGGGGCTTGTTTAGGGGGGGGGGGGGGTACCAATAGCCCATATCTCCGTAAATTTTTCATCAAATATCCCGTATCCGAAAAAGTATTTTTCCAATATCCTATATCCTTGTAAATAGAATGGATTTAAATATACCATATCCCTGTAAGTTTTGCCTTAAATATCCCGTATCCCATGAACAAAATATGTGAATATCCCATATCCCAATATATCCTAAACAAGCCTCAATAATCCAGCAATCGATACAAAATATTGAAGAAGACACTTAATATATAGACACGTCTACTGAAAATAACAAGTTTGGACTGTGAGCACGCTCACAAAGGGATATCCCCCGCTTCGCTTTCAAGTCCAATTATCTCCCCTTAATGATATCCGATGTCAATAAAAATTCTTCATGCACATCTACATATAATGTACTTCCTTTATGCTAAGTTTCATTCAATTTCATCAAGCGGTTTAGGAGGAGTTGCGCTTACAAGTGATGTGGACAGACGGACAGACAGACAGGGTGATTCCTATATACCCCCCAAACAAGTTTGCGGGGGGTATAATAATGAAAGAGCTTAACATATAGACAAAAGCACTCAATATAATATAGATACAACATAATATAATGATAAAACCACCGAATATAATGGAAAACCCATTAGAGTTAAGAGTACCGACTATACAGTCAAAACCACTCAATATAATGACAATTACACCCAATATAAAGACATATGCACTCAATATAAAGGCATAAGCACTCAATATAAAGACATAAGCACTCAATATAATATAGATACAACATATGCACATAATATAAAGACATATGCACTCAATATAAAGACATAAGCACTCAATATAAAGACATAAGCACCCAATATAAAGACATATGCACTCAATATAAAGTCATATGCACTCAATATAAAGACATAAGCACCCAATATAAAGACATATGCACTCAATATAAAGACATAAGCACCCAATATAAAGACATAAGCACTCAATATAAAGACGTAAGCACACAATATAAAGACATATGCACTCAATATAAAGACATAAGCACCCAATATAAAGACATAAGCACTCAATATAAAGACATAAGCACCCAATATAAAGACGTATGCACTCAATATAAAGTCATATGCACTCAATATAAAGACATATGCACCCAATATAAAGACATATGCATTCAATATAAAGACATAAGCACCCAATATAAAGACATATGCACTAAATATAAAGACATAAGCACTCAATATAAAGACATAAGCACTCAATATAAAGACATAAGCACTCAATATAAACTTGTTTCTACCGAATATAATGTCGATACCACCGAATATAGACAAAATCCCTATGTAAAGACAGCTACGGCGTTCCATAATTATGCAATGATTGCTATGATATAAGAACAATAGCAGGTGTTAAAAGCAAGCACTAAACTAAAAGCACTAAAAGTATGGCAGTATTAATTGTGACATACACTAATAAAAAAAACAGCTTAAATCTAAGAACCAAGCTTTAAAATAAAAAATCATGTCTGGTGTTAAAATAAGCATTTATTATATAATAATAAGTAAAAGCACTAAAATAGGTTAAGAGCAAGCATTACATTTACATGAGTTACCATTACAAGTACTTATTAGCATTGAGAATTGATTAAAATTTGTTTCCTGTCTAAAATCATGTGGTAGCTCATTCCATAGTTTAGCAGCATTAAACCTAAAAGAATTTTTCCATACCTTGTAGTTCTTACAGGTGGAATTACTGCTGTATTTTCATATCTAAAACAATAAGCATGTTTCTTAAAATTAATAAAATCATTTAAATATGCTGGGCTTTCTTTGTGTAAAATTTTAAAAGTCTCTGGTGCTATAGTTCGTAATCTGCGCACTTTTAGGGATGGTAACATTGATTTTTCTAATAATACCTCATATGATGAGTTATATTCTCTGTAAATAAACCTTAGTGCTCTTTCTTGTATCTTTTCTGTTTTCTTGGTATTCTTTTCTCCACAGAAATGCCATGTAATAGGACAATAATAAAAATTTGATAATACAAACGAATAATAAATTGTTAATCTACCTACTCTTTTTAATGCATTAAGCTGCCTTGAGGCTTTTTTACAAATTTCTGAGATGTGTTGATCAAAATTTAGTTTATAATCTATTGTTACTCCTAGCAGTTTTACATATTGTTCACAATCAATCTTATTACCATTTAAATTAAAACAGATATTTTTTTCAAATGTTTTTTTCCCAATTGCCAAAGCCTGAAACTTGTCTGGATTGGCCTGCATTAAATTGTAAGAAAACCAATACAGCATTTTAAGACTATCACTTTCAAGATTTTGGATAACAGTGTCTATATTCTTGTCGGCATAAGAAAGAGTGTTATCATCTGCATAATTGTATATAGTACCACTATCAACTGAATAAAATATGTCATTAATAAAAATATTAAAAAGCACAGGTCCTAGAATCGATCCCTGAGGAACACCTTTATAAATTGTTTTAAAAGAGCTACAGAAGTTATTCACTTTCACTCATTGTTTTCTATTTGACAGGTAGCTGCTTAATAATTGTTTTGATTCTTTTGAAAGCCCATATGCCTCCAATTTAAGAAGTATCAAACTATGTGGCAAGCAGTCAAACGCTTTTGACAAATCCATAAGAATAGCTGCGATATATTTGTTATCATCTAAAGCTTTTTTCCAGTCTTCGATAATTTTTAACAGGGTAGTTTGACATCCAAAACCTTTTCTAAAAGCAGACAATAAAGGATGAAAATGAAAATTGAAAAATTCAGGTAACTGTTCAAAAATGGCTCTTTCAAAAATTTTTGATATAGCGGGTAACACACTGACCTGTCTATAATTACCTTTATCTAGTATATTACTTTTTTTATATAACGGCCTTACTTGGGCTATCTTCAATTTCTCTGGAAAAACAGATGTAGCTAAGGATTTATTTACTAAAAATGTGATTGGTTTAACAATGGTAGGTGTTGATAGCTTTAAAATTTTAGGTGATATTCCATCATAGCCTGTAGCCTTTTTGATATTTATCTTATTTATCTGCTTAAATCTGCTTCACCAACTGGTTTAAAATTCAGGTTTTCTGTAACGGGCTTGTTATCATTTATCATTTGTACACTGGGATGATTTCTATCAATAATCACTGTTTTGTCACCAATATCTTTTTCTACATTTACAAAAAAATCGTTAAATATTTCTGATACCTTTGATGAATCATTTATAATTTCTCAATCTTCATACAAGGTTATATTGCTATTTGTCTTACTTCCCTTTTTTGATAAAAAAGGCTTTATTGTTGGCTAGAAGTCACATGACTTTGGCCTTACAACACACCTTTCAAATAAATAGTTTTTAATAGATTTTTTCTTACTTTTTATAGCATTGTTTCTCTGTTTTTTATAGCATTCCCAATTGTAATTTGATTTATTCTTTATTTAGATATTGTGTAACATTTTCTTTTTATAAATTTCTTTTCTCAAAGTTCTATTCATGAATGGTGCTTTATGGAGTGGTTGTTTTCTCTTTTTTACTGGAATATGTTAATTTACTATGTCCATAAAGGATTTTTCAAAAATTTCATAAGCAATATTTACATTTTCTGACTCATTTATACAATCGCTAATATTTTGTAGCTCTTGTAGATATTTCTCTTGATCAAACTTTTTAAAACTTCTATATGCAATAGTATAGCTATAGTATTACTTCAGTGATTCATATATGAAAGCACACAAATTAGGCAAACATTGTTATAATTAAATTTCAGCAAATATTTATCGTTAAGAGTAGTTCATGTGGCATATGTGTTCGTTGTGTCATTTTGCATCAAATATATATTGCTTAATTATACTGCATGCAAAAAAAGTCTTTTAATTTTATTTCTGCAGTTTTCGATTTTAACCTCGCTAATTGTTGCAACGGGTATTAAATTCTCTAGTTTTTCCTAAAATGTAGCAATATTATAATCATGCTGCCATTGAACGAGGGTGCTATTACAAAAAAAATTCGTCTCGCCTAGATTGATAATTATTTCTTCATGTGATAATTTACCTTAGCACCCTCGTTTAAGGGCAGTATAATTATTATATTGCCAAAATTTGTATATGGTATAATTACGACCTGGCATAAATGTGATAGTACATCAAGTAAAAAAATGTAAATGAAAGTTGTGTACTTTTTGTGTATTTGTAGAGCTTTGTACATAAGCTTCGATTAGTGAGTGACCTTCGTTTTAGAGGGGTGATATCAGAGAAAACACTTTATTCATTAATTTGTAAGTCTATTATTAAATGATTACCATTTATCTGTATTTTGATTGGCCAAGGGTATCATGAAAAGTATTATGCAGAAGGTGTGTTAACCTCAAAGTAGATAAAAATAGACTGATATAAAAGTTTTGACTTTTGAGTAGAATATTTATCACTTTTAAGTAGTTAAAAATAGAATTCAATAATAGGAAACAAGCATTTATTTGATTGGTTGAATTAAAAACATCAGCAAATCAAAATCATTCTTTTAAAACATTCTATTTGTTGACATTGTTTCAAAATGGTTGACGAGCAGCAGCAGACAGGTTTGCAACTGTCAATGACCGGAAACCTTTTTTACCAATTTTTATAATTGCTCGAATATTAAAATAAATTTTAATTGGAAATTGTGAATTTCCTTTATTTATAAAAATTTGATAGTTTACTGTTGTTATTGTTGAAACAAATTATTATTTTTTTTCTCCTTTTTTATTAGAGTCTTCCAGTGTAAAAGATAAAAAAAAAAGTCATATAATAAGACATTCATCGACTTTTATATAGGTTGCCGTTGGCTCGGTGGATAGAATTTTTTCAGATCGATAAAACCAGGTATTAACCTATATCAAAGTCAATAAATGTATATTATGATTTTATACGAAAATAATATTTATTTCAATAAAAAAACAATTAATATTGTTATAAGTCGACTGGCAATGATTTTATCTTTTACAGGAGGCCTAGGTGGCCGATTGGTTGAGATAGTTCGTCTGCTATTAACCACTTGGTCTGTTAACACTGAGATTGCGGATTCGAGTCTCACTGCGGACAATCTCAATTAACAAAACTGTTGTTTAAAGCCACTTTTTTCAATTTTTTTAGCTACATCACGGCGTTCGGTTTTTGTTTGGGAGGAAGCCGGTGTCTTATTTATCTCTTTATCCAAGTTAGAACACAACTAATGCATAAATATGAAATGTTCACGAGAAGGTTGGGAGTGGGGTAACATAGTATAAATAGGGTAATATGGATGAGCAGCCATAAAGGGTCTTTTTTAATTTTCCAAAATATTTAAAAGGGTAGCTCTTTTCATTGAAATATATATTATTGAGTAGTTGTAATTTATCTAAATATATCAATGCCTCTTATTCTCTTCTAAAGGTGAGGTGAACCACGCTGACTTCACATTGACTAAATAAAATGTCTTTATGTCGTTCAATAAACCAATAAAATATGTGTCCTGCAATTATAATAAATGGGTGTTAATGTGTATAGAATACAATAAGGTGTGATTCGTGGTCATTGTTCTAAAAGACAAGAAAAACAAATACATTTAATTTTTAAGATGTCGCTATAATTTTTATATATTGCTTTTGTTTTATAAACATATTGGTAGTAAATGGACTTTGTCAATGTGGAGGTACAGTGATAAAATATAAGAATAAATCTGGTTTAAAAATTCAATATATGATTATACTGAGTTCGTTACACATAAGCCATACGTATGTTAATTAAATACTAATGGCCACAGCGGGATTACGCTGTAACTCTACCACTATGTATGATCTTCTATTTGTGCCTGTCAACACTTAGGAACTGATAAGGAGTACCAGATTTCCTCCGCAGGGTCGGCGGTTTTCTCATGGTACTACGGCTTCCTCCCTAATAAAAACTGCACCCCATAATATAGCTGAAAAAATGCAGAAAATGGCGTTAAACATCATTCAAACAAATATCAACATTAGGCTAAAGTATTATAACGCGGTATCCTCGACTCGAACCTTATAATCTTGTCGGTTTTTGAACCGGGGACTCCGACTTCCTCCCTTAACAAAAACTGGACGCATATATAGCTTTAAAATTTCTGCAAGTGGCGTTAAACAACCAAAAACATATAAACAAAATAGGATAGCAAGTCTATGTTATTATATAAAACAGTAATTATTGAACTGCGGTTGCAAAATATCAACAATATCTGGCAGTAATAGTTTCAGAATAAAATATCATTTTCAACCCCTTCCCCATATGCCGCCAATCAGATGACAGGATTGTCATATATCAACTGGAGGAAATAAAAATTTACGTATCTAACATGTGTTTTACTTCGAACTTTTGCAATCAAGATTATTATTTAAAGCATCCAGTCCATCTTTATCAGTTTACTGTTGCTATAAAATTGATCTTAATAAGAAAAGGACCATAATACCTTTAATTTTTAATGTTTACCTTGGGGTCAAAACTTGAGCTTTGAAATGGCCCATAAAACATTTTTATTTATTATTTATCTAATTTTGTTAAAATTAGTCTCACTGGGACCATACTGTGATGGTTCCCAGTGCTCGATCTACAGCGCATCTTTGGTAACGGAAAGGGAGAAGTTGTCAGGTATATAATAAGAAAAGCCTGACCTCGGACCGTAGTGGATAAAGTGTTTGCGGCGTACTACGTTCCTTGCGCGATAAATACCTCTTCTGTAGGCTCTTTGCACCCGCCTACACAACACTCCATACTATTTCAGTGAAAGTCAAAATTTTGTTTCCGGTGTCGCGTGGTCCATCCTATTCCGTTATTTATTTGGACGTCAATCAATCATTTATTCAATCAATCAATCAATAAAATAGTTTTTAAACTTTTGATGTTATATATTATATTATGTTCTAACTGTTATGTTTATTTGTTTGTATCTATTAATAAAATAAAAAAAACCACACGCGGTATGTAGTTTTTATTTGTCAGGCAAAAAACCTCCAACGAAAGACGCTGACTTTTACTATAGTCAGTAACAGGTGTATTCAATAATCATCACATCACAATCACTATGTACTGAAGTCAAAAATTAATTACTAAAAGATTTATGTTATTGTGCAGATATATAACGATTACCTCCTAGTCATTGATACAAGTATTCAATATAAAACACTTAATTGGCAAGGATTGCCAGTTTTCCAACCGAAGGTAGGGGGTTTCTCCAGGTACTCCGGCTTCATCCCCCAATAAAAACTAGACGCCATGATATAGCTGAAAAATTGCTGCAAATGGCGATAAAAAACATCCAAACAAACAACATCAATATAGAGCATATTACAATAACTTAATGACACCGGAAATACTGCAATCCCTCTTTTTAAAATGAATTTTGTTTTCTCAAAATAGTCTGATATGAAACAGAATATGTGTACTCCTTAGACGTTCATTTTATTTAATGCTTGCTGGAGTGCTAAACGTTAGTAAATATCGGACATTTACTCTTACCATACGCTATTCTGCTTTGCAAATCGCTTCTTTGAAATTGAGGATAACATTTATATCATATCTTATATTGTATACCGCTGATAAAGTCGAATATTGTTTCACAGTGATTTTTAAGACAAAGTTTGACGTGGTTGTGTTGGTGCCTTTTCCCATTTATCTCACTTGCATTTGAAGTAAAAAGGCAACATCAATATAAAAAAAATCCTGTTAATTTTACTAATCACAATCATGGTTTATGTACCGGATGGAGAAAAATAAGGAAATATTTTTACAGAAGCTTCTTTGTTCTATGAATCTAAACAATAAAAAAGCAGTAAGTGAAAGTAGGTGTGAGTACTTACTACCACTTATCTAATGTCCGCATCAAGTATATCCATAAGCCATGAATTTGTTTCATTTACAGCATAATGCCGTTATTGTAATTGTTAAATTTGAAACTTTATATAGAGTAGCAATTTTCCATTTATATCTTTTTTCTCTCGCTGCATTTAGCTATACACACAGTGAACTTACAAACGGAAAATAATGCAAAAATTGTTATTTATTAAGACTGATAATGTACTTTTAGCCCACCCAATGCCATTCCATAATTCGGAGAAGAATGTATTGATTTACTTTTTTTATAATAAACTAATAGTCAAAAACAATAGTGTACGTCCATGTACTTTTTAAACCCAGAACTGCCATATGTATACTTTGTTTTTATGGGTTTTCCGACTTTTACGTTCTTGTTTCACCAGAACAATTTTGTTAGTTTTCTTCGGTTGTTGTAATTTATTATTACAAAGTAATATTTTTGTAACTTTCTCACAACGATTTTTAATATGCTTACCTCTGAAAAGAATTTCTCTCCTATGTACATGTATATTGCTTTAATTTCCTTGTAATACTTAATTTCAAGGAAATTAAACAAATGTTATAGGTCATAAGAAGCTGCGCGACAATAGGTTCAGCAGAAAAATCTTAAATTAAAACGGTTTATATGTTTTGAACGGGACCAATAGCTCAGTAATATGCAATATTACCTTAAGTGATTAACCAGTCCAATATGTCATATTGACTAGTGTAATAGGGATCCAAAAATAGGCGACTATCGGATTCAATAAAATTGACGCAGTTATACTTTTATTTAATAACTAGTCTAATAGTCAATACTACGGAAGCTTATTAGTACCATATGTGATATTTTTTTCAACTAAGCTAACTTGTAATAACAACTTGGCTAACTTGTGATAACAACTTGGCTAACTTGTAATAACAACTTAGCTAACATGTAATAACAACATAGCTAACTTGTAAAAACAACTTAGCTAACTTGTAATTACAACTTAGCTTACTAGTTAAAACAACTTAATAACTTGTAATAACAACTTAGCTTACTTGTAATAACAACTTAGCTAACTTGTAATAACAACTTAGCTAACTTGCAATTACAACTTAGCTAACTTGTAATAACTTAGCTAGCTATAACAACTAATTATACAGCTACATAATATCGATTCAAAGTACGTCATTCGTTTGTAAGGAAAGGTTCCGATTGTAGCAGTCAGATAATGAGATGTGGAATAAGTGTACGCGACTCAACCTACATATATAAACGGCAATTTAAAAAATCCACAATGGAAAACAGAAAGCAGCCTTCAATGTGACGCCTTCAATTCAAGCCTTCAATAAATCAGCTTTTTGAAGACAAAAGCTTCAATAATATTAATTTGTTTTGCCAATGTAACCTACTCCTTAGTCCTAGGTAACTGTAAGCCTCCATAAAAACGTGATTGCAACCAAACCCATGTAAATATTCCAAATATATGTTTACTAGTTTGATTCACGACAGGCCTACATCCCGAGCCAATTTACTTTTGGTTTTTCGATTTTGAAATGTTTTCTCTCTGTAGACTTACATGTTGAACATCATATATTATGTTATTCATTAAATAAACAAACCAACAACAACTATCCCCCCCCGCAACCACACCACAAAAAAAAAACACACAAACACCAACAACAAAAAATACCACCAACAACAACAACAAACAAAAACAACAGTGAGATATCCGCTAAGGGCATCTTTATGTTGGGTTTAAGTTTTACCCAAAAAAAAGTGGGGGGTAACTTCCATTATAAATTATGAAGGTACTTGTTGATTTCAAAACATACTTTTTGGATCTACAAAAGGAACATAAGCTCGACAATACGCGGTTTGTAGTTTTATTTGTCAGGCAAAAAACCTCCAAGAAAACACGCTGACTTTTACGTTAGTCAGTAACAGGTATACCGATACCAATATAGAACACTTACTTAATTGTCAGTTTTCCTATCGAAGGTAGAGGGTTTCTCCGGGTACTCCGGCTTCATCCCCCAATAAAAACAGGGCGCCATGATATAGCTGCAAAAATTGCTGCAAATGGCGATAAAAAAACATTCAAACAACATCAAAATAGAGCATATTACAATAACATAATGGCACCGGAAATACTATACTCCCTCTTTTTTTAACGAACTATTTACTAACTAGTCTAATAGTCAATACGGCATATTGAACGGGCGTACTTTGGCATACTTTAGTATTTTGTATTTTGCTTGCAGTTTTAATCATATCAAGACTTGCACAGTACTGTTAGTCAATATTTAACAAATATGGCAGTATATGGACCAGTTGGTGGCGCCAAAAATTTATATGGACCGAAGCGCAGGCCATTTAAAAACCACATATTTGTAGCCCGAGGTTGAACTATTATTTGGGACCTACTTTTTGCATCCTCCCAAGTCAGGGGTTCTGAGTCCGCGTTCGCTCCATCATCACCCCTGACAACATACATATATATTTTTCGGGTCTGAAGTGAAGTTGCTTCTGACCTTGAGAAGTACCAATCAAAATCGTTTTTACAAAATCTGCATGTCGAACGTAAACAAACACACGAGGTTTAAAGCACATGTGAATACTTCGGTAATTTGATTTGAAATTGATAAAAATATATCATGTATCTTATATTTAAACGTGCGCCAACACAAAATAAGGTGTGTGACAGCTAATGATACGTTTTTTTTATTTTCTTCTCGAATATTTTGGACATTGTCTATTCCACGAAGACGAAGCTTATATTTGTATGTTTGTACTATAAATCGTAAATAATATTAATCTTATATCCATATATGTAACTATGAGACATAAGCTATGTAAGCATGTGTCAGTATATGATCATGACTCTGTAGGGACCTACTACTTTATGTAGAAAAGGGGGGGGTAGGATTTTTTTGGACACAATTAGTCCAGAAGAACCAGACAGTAAGTAATTCCCAACTGAGCAAAGAGAGCATATAGGGAGAAAGGAATTGTTCTTAGCAGTATTATATTTTAGAACCCACTTTATTTCCACCCCCCCCACAAGTCTGCATAAAGGATGTGTTTGGTTATTTATACATGTACTTTTTACAAATGTAAAAAAATCCAGAAATTAAAGATGTTAATGATGTACCCTTGAAATATTTCAACAAAAAATATTGACTTTTACACTTACTGGGTACTTCTGCCTAGCTCCATCAAATAAAACCTGGATATCAGTATATAGCTAAAAAAATTACTGAAAGTGGCATAGAGTTCCAAACAAATTGTATGTGACTAATTGATAATTGTTATTTGCAAATGCATAATTCAGTGTCTGCTGATATGAATTGAGGGATCAGTGAACTGGGACACTAGAAAGTTTAGCCTTTATTAGCATTCATAATTTTTTCATACATGCACTTAGTGGTGTACATGCTATTTTGTATTTGCCTGCATTACACCGATAGAATATTCCTTCGGTCACAAGCTTCAACAAGTTGCTTTTTTTTTGCAGTTGCACATTTAGTTTGATTTTAGACCTTATGGGCCTGTACCATAACAAGTTAAACAACATCCCATACACTGTCATAACTAAGCTGCCTGCCATGTTGACTTTAAGCTGCATACACATACAAGAATCGCAGCTCATTTTAAACTAGAGGAGAACTACATAGTGTGCCATACTACATGTAGTTACTTATATATTATGACAAGCCCCAATATAGGACAGTTTGAGCTTGGTTTTAATTCTTTGTCTTGCATATTTATTGAATAATTAAAAACAAGTGCCATTGTCACAGTAAAAAAACTGCACTTGCAGCTTTTGCATTTATTCCTTTTAGGTAAGCAGTATTCAAGAAATTAAATAAATAAGATTTATGTGTTCATGTTCAATTCCAAAACATGACCATATACATGTTCACAAAATTACACTATTTTGATAGGACAAGTTATACCCCAATTTGGAGCCAAAAACTAAATGTATTTTTCAATTTAGTTAAGTTAGACTTGCAATCCTATTTAACTTTCATTTCCCCCAAATAGGACACTTAAAGTCCATGATTTTGTTAATTGGGTCCTCTAGAACTTTAATAAACAGATCATCAACCTTTAATTATGGTCTAGTATTAAGCATACCAGTACTTATAAATTATTCTTAATACAATTATGTAGCTCATGTGACAATTTATGATCTGCTAAGATGTCCCATTACCCTGAATGACTCAGCTGGTTGTGATTCAACACCCAGGGGTTTACAAATATTATCTGTTATTGAACTGTTTGCACTGTTTTATATTTTTTATTTTTTTTTTCTGCCACTTATTGTATACTTCTAGAACACCTTGTTGATAAACTTAACAATTCATTCATAACCATCCAGTCCTTTGCTAAAAAAACATGGGTTTATTCTTTTAACTGGTCCAGCAGATAAGGTACATACAGTATATGTATACTAGTACCATACAAGTCTCATTCTTGCCATGAAACAAATGTACATGTACTAGTATATGAAAAATTATTTCACTTGGGGTAATTAAAATCACTCAGAGACTGAATATTATAAGACAGGGACCCGTTGGCAGAGTGGTTGAGGTAGTTAGTCATCTAATTTTGATCACTGTTAACACAGGGGTTGCAGGTTGGGCTTAGCTGCTGGCAGGGTGTGCTTGACTCCTATCTTAACTGACAAGAATTGCCAATTTTCCATGGTCTATACTCATTCTTTGTGTAAAAATTCCATGACTTGTCAAGAACTATGTGACCATTTTCCATGAATGATTCTAGCATGACAGTGTAATTGCATTGACACTTGCAATTTAACACAAAATACGAGATAAAGGCACAGTAGAAATTTTTCGCCTGGAACTTTGTTGTAATTTTTTTATACTGATAAATTCCATAACTTTTCCAGGATTTCTTGAAACGTTTTGACCTTGTGGAAAGTTAGGAGTTTTCTCCTGGCACACCAGCTTCCTCTCCAATAAAAAACTACATGGCATTATAAAGCTGAAAAATTTCTGAAAGTAGGATGAACACAACAAACAAATCAAAATAAGACAAAATGAAATGGAAATTAATGTGATAATCTGCAACAGGTTTTGAAACTATGAACATAATCCATATGCATGAACATGAATATATTTTATCTTTTATTCCAGTACACAATTTATAAATCAGTCAGAATAGGAAATTTGCTTTCATGTGATAAAAAGTTTGACTAGTGTGCTGCATGATTAATTTTTAATATCCCTCACATTCTTACAGGTACAGTATATTATTAAACCATTATCCATGTCCATTTTGAAGTTGAATGATTTCCTCCTATATAATCAGTAGTTTTAACATGGTGCATAATACTGGTCAGTAAATTACTTGAGTCTTGAATGCGATGATGTGTTGAAGATTACATACAGGTGTATAATACATGTAAATGTCAAGTAAAAATTTAAATCACATATAATCCAATCAAATGAACAAATTTTGGTTGGAATATTTACAAATTGACATTCTTCTGTCACTGACAGATCTGTCCGTGTTAAAACAATCTCGTTTTGGGTTACTTCACCCACCTCTTTCTCAGTCCTTTTTCAGTTCCAATACGTCCGGATTACAGAAAATTTTAATTAAATCATTTACTACTGCTTTCACATACTGCACAGAACTCCATTTCATTCAGTCCACTACTTTATCAATATCACGTTCAACACGTGGAAGTATTCGTATGCAAATTTGTATATGCCATTGCAGTCGTCCACATTTCATTTGAAAAACAAATGGCACCAGCTGTCACCGCTCATACAGCTTCTTTTTGAGGTCCGGAGGGAATCTGTCCAACATATCGTTAAAACAATCCACGATACAGGGCGCAGACATTTTTTGTTTACATGTAAACATTAGGCGAAGGTTACGATAAATTTCATTGGCTGATGTTAACTCCGGTCACCGCCAGATGGCGACACTCAGACCCGAAAAATATATATGTATGTTGTCAGGGGTGATGATGGAGCGAACGCGGACTCAGAACCCCTGACTTGGGAGGATGACTTTTTGTAACAAATACGGGCATTCAAAAATTAAACTTGTATGCATTGTTTCTTTTGATATAAACTTTATTTGAATGAGCTGAAGAAACTAGGAGAAATAAGACGTTTATCTACCGAGATACAAGTAAATTCCGTTTCGTATCCCATGACATAAAATATGCAATATAAATGCAATATAAAACAACAGGTCTGATAACTTCTGCAAATACACTGTTTATAAATATTTAAGGTATACCTAGGGATTGCGTTTATTTTGACAATATTTTATATTTAATATAAAGGAAAACACTTGTTTAGTTGGCAATCCTTAACGAAAAATGTCCATTACAGGTTTAAGTAGGACTCAAATTTGAGAAGATAAGAAACAGGAACCACACAAAGGCAGTTGATCGCCCCATATACAATTTGCTATACATGTCTGTTTTGTACTAGGTCAGCAACGCCCTCTGTAACGAATATGTCCTACTGGCGGACCTTAAACATCGGAATTTAAGCTAAATAATTTTTAATATGTGTGTTTCAAAGTCGCCCAGAACGCTTACTCTTACGTACAGACTAATGACAATGTATAGAATATATTAGATCACTATTTAGCCAGTCCAGCCGATTTTAATTTAAAATTTTAATCAGCCGATGAGAATACGAGTTTCTGCATACAGCTTGTCAATGTTTAAGGTGCAAATACTATATGTGCACATCGCTATGACGAACTTCAAGTTGTGCATGTTTTGATCGAAAATAATAACAGATAAAATTTATCACCCCAAGTTGCGTGCTATGTTTCTTTTTTGAAAGTTTCAACCATTCAATAGAACATTAAGGTTTTTCAAGCAAACGACACATTTACATGTACGCACTGTCGGTAAGTGGTAGCACGCGTGAACGACAGAACGCGTGATTCATGATATTATTTTATTGGTTTAACGGGAGGTCTGCCCTCTGCTTTCTTAACATATTTTCTGTTCCTTGTCAGACTTATTAGCTTAATATTGGATCAAGATTGAAGCATTGAAACAATCTTAAAGAAAACTAAACACTGAAGACCCTACGTGTACTATGTTTAGGTGCAGCCATGCATAATTAAAGATTCTCTCCTGTATGTACGTATGTATGCACAAATTTTCACATCTTTTGAGGAAACCTTGACCATATAATTTGAAATTTAGAGCTATTTTTGTGGAGTATTATACATAGTTCGATTTCAAAATTTACCAATATCAGCCTTCAACAAATAAAAACAGTTTGGAAAGGTGTAAATGTATTTGGGAGCACTTAAGACATATCAAGTCCAAATATAACCAAGTAACTTTTTGACTTTTTGGAGTTATTTGCCTTATAGCGCTGAAAATAGCAAAATTTGGGGTTTTCACATTTTAACTTCAGAAAGCCTTCACAAATCCGAAAATGTTGGTTGACACAATAAGCACAGATGTCAAATTGCACAGATTTAAATTTGCTCAAGCTGCGGGGGCATCTGTGTCCACATGAAAAATAAACTTTTACAGCTTAGTTCTTAGCTCACGAAAATATGCACACCTTCTATAAACGTGCATATATACACCTTAAAATTCCCAATACATAAGAACAAAGTTATTGGAAACGAGGGAAAATATACTAATAATCAGTATATAGCTTACACCAACAGAAGTGTCTGTAATACACATACTTTAATTGAAAAGAGAAGAAAGTTCGAGACAAATGTAAAAAATTGATGCTCACAAATCATTGATATATTGAAAGAAAAAATATACATACATTTATAACCAAATCGTAAAACCCGCTATCACCCGATTATTCTATTTCATATCATTAAGTTCAATTACCTCACAAATAATGAGGGCCTCTGTGGCCGAGTAGTTAAGGTAGTTCGTCTCATGACCTGTCAACGCTGAGATTGCGGGTTCGATTCTCACTGCAGGCTGGGTGTACTCGACACCAATCGTAATTGACAAGGATTGCCATTTTTCCTACCGAAGGTCGGGGTTTTCTCCAGGTACTCCGGCTTCCTCCACCAATAAAATATAGACGCCACGATATAGCTGAAAAATTGATGAAACAATAAAAAATATTCAAACAAACACGAAAGATGCCGTTTTTCATTTCCCCTTTTTAAGAAAGTACTGTTAACAGCATTTATATAGGTCTGATTGCTGAAAGTGGCGTTAAAATAACATCAAACAAGAAAACAAACATATGTTGGTCTGTGACTATACTAATACACATAAATGTTGTGCTCAAATAAACAGTTAATGCCTATTTTTACATTAATATTTTTTTCACAAAGCTCCAGAAATATTATCTAATTTAGTGAATAACAACGCATGCACTTGAGTGTTAACTCGTGTAAATCGTGTAAACTATTAGGTGACAACACATGTTGTCAGTACGTTGATGATAATTATAGATATTACATGGTTATATCGACCTCGTAAAAAGATAGTGGTATAATTTCGAGTTGTTGTAAAACCATAAAAACATATTAACTGTAAATATAAATGAACAAAAATAAATAAACAAAACGAAAAATGTATACTTGTAAATACATAATTATTTGAAACAGAAATTACGGTGTTAATTACAATCGGACAGGGAATGATACCTAATAGAACATTAGAACCCTGAAATTGTTTAATTCTATTTTATGTAATATTAATCCACTTGAAAATGAGAGAATTGTAACTTCGGGTGTATTTTCATTGGAGAAGCATGTCAGTTCGGTGATTACAGGCAATTGTATTAGCTAGTACACATCAACTCTACTTTCTAAATTATGTGCCGTCTTGAATTTCTTGACCATTGTTCAAGTTAGCTGTCATCCTATTGATGCAAATTCAATTGTCCAATATTGGAACTTTAGTGAACACGGTGTGAGCAATATTTTTACAGTCAAATTTGCCCTGCCTTGGACGAGACATGTTCTTTTTATCACAAGAGTTGATAAATATAATTGAGCAATGATGCTCACTATTTTACAAAATGAGAGGTCAAGGTGTACATTTGTGGAATGCCGACTGTGGATAGGTTGAAAAAACCAAATTCAAGTGAGCCGACCTCTGGAGCTTTTTTTGCATCACATCATCTTTACCCTAACTTAAATGTCCATATGAAATGTTATCCATGAAAAATATGGACTTTCAGAACCTTTTGACCATATTTTATGTTATAATAATAACCTTTTGTGCATTTTTTTGTAATTTCATTAATACAAAATGAGACCTTTTGGATTTTAATTTGGTCAAAATACCATATGACCTTGGTCTTTTGGTTTTGAAAATAGTATCTGTGACACACCTTTCATCGCCTTTTTGTGGATTTATGATCTTAGTTTGTCTACAACAGATTATATTTAAGAAAAATTTCATATTTTGTTGTTCACCTTTTGAACACATTTTGGATTTGGACAGGTAAACTTAGCAACACCTTTTGTCAAATCAAATGTGGGCCATTTCGACTGACTTTTGAAGTCAACAAGTTATACAAAATATGATCTTTTAGATCTTTTGTATTTTTTAAAAATATGTTTAAAAGACAACACAATGTATTCCAAATTGGAACTTTTGGATACCTTTTGACTGTCTTAAAAGTGATTATTTCAGGCTTAGCTGTAGCAAGACTATAAGTGTTCGTTACGCCACGGGGTAATACATTTATATCTGTCTTTTCCCTCTGACGTAATTGTTTTATGAGTTGTTAAAGTTTAAGAAAAGGAAAAGTCTTGTAAGGACACATTTAACAAATGGCAATGTGATTCATACGATAATGAATTACATTCTACGAAAACTTGGTTTTCGGACTGTTATTTCTTGGCATGATTTGACAATAAAATCTAATATACTTCAAACCATTTTTATTTTTTGTAGTGTGTAACACGCAATAGTTTTATATATCTTTAATATATTGTGATAGTACTGCATTTTAATAATATTGTTTATAATATTGTATTTAATATCTTTTATTTTTAGTTTCATATCAGAACAGATTTACCTATATCTGTCATTTGATATGTATTTAGTATATTAAGTTAGTTTTGTATCTGCCTGATTATTACTCAGATCTGTAGTCTGCTAGTTTTGTTACTTTCTCCTTGTTGTCTCATTGGTTCTTTTGGTCACATGACTTAGTAGATTTTTAGGCGGGAATCTAGTTGGTTATTCACTTATTTACTCTCTGACAAAGGGTAGCCATTGCTGTTAGAATTGTGTAAAATTGTATTTTGTCTCTGGAAATTTCACTTGGTTTAAGGTATGTTGTTTCACTAATATTTAACAGTCTTGTCCTTAATGTCCTTGATTGAGAGATAGTATGAGAGTCCTTTATTTGAGTAAATCTGAGATTGATAGATTTATGAAAGGTCTGTTTGATTGATTGAGTACAAGTGTGAATAATTGTAAATTTTAATATAAACTGTCTATAAAATCAGTTTTATAGTTAAGGTAATATTATTATGATTCATTTGCATAAAATTGACTAAATATTATGTAAATTATAGGATAAGTAATTTAAATGGGTTCAAGATATTTTAACTGTATGAATGTGAGGGCATAAATAGGTTTAAACTTCATATAAACTTTTAAGGGATAAATTTCTATAAAATTGCACAAGGGAAATAACCCAATTTTGTATATAAAGCAGTCAGTAAGTAAAATATTTATAAGTGTAAATATTTGTACTTCAGGTCTGATGAATTGTTTATATTGACGTCTTTGACGCAGGAAAATGTGTAGACAGCCTTTATAAGATATTATAAGGTGGGTTATACTATTCCTTTTGTATTTTTATTATTTGCATTGTTTGTGTTATATTTTTATAGCATGACTAAAGCTTAATTGCTTAAGTTTATTATTTACCATGAATTGTATATATTTTGATATTTGGTTGCTCACAGTTATGAATCTGTGAAGTATTAAATGTGAAGTACATATTACTCACATTATTATTATAGTATTATTTGCCGTGAGATTAATTTCATTTTGTCATTTTGAATACTCATTCAAAATGAGGTTTTGTCTATGAGAATTATATTTTTAATTGCATTATACACAGAAATATATCTATTTCTGCAGATTAGCTGAATTAATATATTCATGTTTTATTTATATTGTTACGTGGAATTTATTATTCCTATTTTGTTATTGTAGGGTGTTTTTCCCTGCTGTATTTTTCCTGTTTTACATATCTCAACACTTAATATGATGATGAAATAAAGAACCCAAATATTCCTGAGATTTGTTATTTACTAGCCTGGCTATACACTACTACATGTGGCGCTCACAGTTTATTCATCAGTGTTGACATTCAGATTTGTGTTTACCTGTACAGATGTGTTTACCTGTGGGAATTCCCGTTACTGTATATTTATCGTATGATGCGCATACACTAGTGTTTTCCGATAATAGTCATTGGACATTAGGAACGACAACACAATTGATGACCTTTGCACCTCGTTGTCCACGAATGTAGTTCCCCATAAAATGGTATATTTCTTTGTAATTTTTTTTCTTTGGCTTTTTTCTTGTTTTGGTTCTTGTTTTTGGGCTTATTGGAAAGGTCTTCAGAGTCAGGATCTTTGAAAAAATTTTTAAAATTAAACATTTGATGAAATATAATGGATTAGGAGTAATTTAGTTTAGTGGAATAATTGCCAATTTCCTGTTTTCAGGGTCTCTCGGACTTCATCCATGAAGATAGGGATGCTTCCAGAGCTTTAAAAAAAGTTTGAGGTGTTACAGTTTTCTGAATTTTGGATATAGTTTAGAAGAGGTATGGAACTTTCAGACCCCCAAATGGCGTTCCAGAAACGAAGGTGGAATTTTTTTTAATTGACTTTATGTTAATATAAACAAAGAGGGAAAAAGAGCTGTCAACAATTGTGTTTTTGTTCCTAGGAGCCAGAATGAGGTGAGTAAGAAAGTTAGATTTTTCACTCTATATTGAGACCAAAGGCAATATTTTTGTAATTTTTAATGAAAAAACAATAGAAATACAAGAAATGTATGAAAATTTAACAGTTTTATTGTTTTTTAGGGTCTTTTTTAAAAATTTGGTTCAAAATTACTACTTTTCTATATTATTTCCTAACTGGGGGCTCCTATGGACCCCCATCTATTAGTTAACAGAATTAATACTCATTTTTAGAGAAAAAAAAGTTCTAGGATAAAAAAATGGAGGCCTTTGTTCTTAAATACAGGCAGAAAATAGAAGAAAACAGTGCCATGGGTCTCAATGGAGAGTGTTTAATTTGGCAAGGAGCTTGTACACCCAATGGCAAATATGGGGTTTTAAATTGCAAACTGCCAGATGCCAGAGGGTGGAGACAAATGCATGTGCACAGATTGGCATACATGATGCAGCATGGGATACTTCAGTTTCCTAATGCTGATGTCTCACATCTGTGCCACAACACGAAATGTGTGAATGTCAATCATTTGGTGTTGGAGCCGCATGGGTTCAACAACAGTAGACAGACATGCGTTTCGTGTGGCCACTGTTTAGGCCACCCTGCTCCTTTGCCTGATTGCAAAATTGATCTTAAGATGGAAAACAACAACCTTGGTAGTGTTTTCATTTTTTACTTTTAATTAAAGTAGTTTGGAAAGGTGGGGGGAGGGGGAACTTTTGAATTTTATTAATGGCAAAAAGGAGCAGGTGGTCTATTTTATTTCAATAGTTTATTTGTTTTTATTTAATATTTTGAGTTCAACAACATTATAGATTCTTTTTGGAGAATGTTGGTGGCCCTGAAAAGGGCCTTTTATCAGCAATCAACAGGCTTCTCTGGGTAGCTTCTTCTTACAGTAATCACTGTGGTGGACAAGTGCTGGTGGTATGTCTAACTGTCCTTTCTTGTATTCTGGTTGTTTACAGTGGAGTTCTTTATATGTCTTGTGCTCTTCTAGTCTGTCAACACTTTGCTTTAGTCTTCTTTTGATGACTTGTGGCCTTTTCTCATATTCTTTGTGGTAGTCAGCTCTCTTGTCAATATTCTTTATAGGTACTTGGTGCTACCTTCACTGAGGTCAATGCCAAAGTGCTGACTTTTCTTGATTGATGAAGTCCCTGGGCCATTGTTGTTTCTGTGGACACCAGAAGCCAGTCTTCCTTCCATGTTTCTGGAAAAGTTTACATTCTTCGGTAAATTTACACTCAGTGCTCTGTGAACTCCTTCGTTCTTGTTTGTACTGTCCAACAACTTCATACTGTTTATTGCATCTTCACTTAACTTCATTTTCAATAGTTCTTGCAGTAACATTACATCCTTTTCATTCATTTGCAGCACAGTGATCCTGGATGTTGACAGATATTTGGACCTCAGCCACCAGTTGGAAGAATCAGTACCTGGACAGACCATGGAGTGTTCAGCACACAGACTGCAGTCGCCACTGTAACATCTCACAGTTGCCTCGAGTGTTGCAGGTAAGTGTTTACACACTTCATTCACATCTTTGTTGTATGTTTCCATCAGCTTCTTCACAACCATGGAACTTCTGCACTTTAGGTCAAGACAAAAGTTTTTTTTCTGATCACTTCTCTGTTCTTTGGTCCTGCCATGGAACATATTTTCACTGAACTGGGCTCTCATTGCTGTTCTGAACTGTGTCTGTCCAAGGTGCACATGGTCAGCAAGTCTTTCAACTTTCCACAGTGGGTGCAGGGCTAGCTCTCATTCCATCATCTATTCCACTGGCTGATCTTCCATCACCATCAGTGGTTGCATACTTCACTAGTATCCCCTGGAGTGCAAGCTGGGTGCCTATTTCCTTTCCCATGGTGTACTCTGACAGTGGTGCAGCTCTATACAGGTTGGCCGTACAGTCTTCATGTCCACCTGGACACTCTACGTCAAAGCCCTTGCCTCTTAACCAAGCTCCCTTCCAACAAAGTTGATTCTGGTGGATTGCTGCTATAATGTATTTCCTGTCTGTCACTGTCTCTATTGCAAGGGAAAATGCCTGGGAAGCATTTTGACCTGGCTTCTTCTTGCTGGTAATGGTCTGGCTTCCATAACGACCATCCACTGTAATGTTAATTTCGTTTTCTGGTTTGCCTCGCTTTCTGTTTTCAGTTTTAACTATTTCCATCTTTTCTGCCATGTCTTTTTTATTCAGTTCTACCATCTCTTTTGCAACTCTGTTTGAAGTTCTGTTCATACTGGTAAGGCATGGTGGTGGACAGTTCATCCGGGCTAATATCTCTTGTGTCTTGCTGTTCCCAATTGGTGCATCTTGTAACACTGTGGCTAGGGCAACATTTGGTGCTCCAGGATTAGGACCAGGTTTCTTGGTTGGAATTTCCTTGTAAAGTTTAAATGGCTGACTATGGAAACTGCAATGCAGACATCTCAGGTAGTAAATCCAACAAACTCCCCATTTTTTCTGCTTGTAAGCATCCATTTCAGGGTCTGTGCATGCAGGGGATACCTCTCTGTGTTGCCGATTGACTGTATTTAGCATGTACATCATAGATTCACTGTCAACAAATCTCATGCCTGCAAGTTCATTATTCTCTTCTTGTTCTATTTTCAGGCTGCTGGATTTACCATCAGAGGAGCGGAGTGCGAGATGGAATTCATTGGAGTCAGCCGTCATCTCTATCATTCCATGTTCATCTTGACTGTGTTCATTAACATCCAGTCTGGAGTCCATGTGATTGCTTGAGGTGGTGGCATCTTCATCACAAGATGTAGGTGCATCAGGTTTATTTCCAAAAAATGCATGACACTTCTTGAATCTACCAACACGGGGAACCTTCCCTTTCTGCAGTCCAGACTGACCTTTGTACGGGTGAGTGTAACCTTTGGTAAACATCTTCAATAGCTTTCTGGCGTAGTCTTACAACATCCACACAGAAGTGATGACAGGACCACAGAACTGCAGGTTTTTATACTTTTTGCTATGGCAACTGACAATTACCACAGTAATACACACCATGATGCTGAGTTTGCCACCCAACTACTTGACAGCAGTGACACCTGTGAGTCTGGCCTACATGTTTATTGCACAATACACACAGGTGTCACTTCACAGTGTCAACATTTTTCCCAATTGGTAACTTTTTTTTGTTATTGTTTAAGTTAAGATTAAAAGTTTTTCATTATATTTTATGTTTAAAATAAAACTTATTCATTTTTCAGGCTAAATTTAGGATTTAAAATTTTTAAAGTTTTTTTTTAAAGTTTTTTTTTAACTTTTTGCCCTACATCCAAAGAATGGCTGGTTAAAATCAGACTAAAGCATAAAAATGTTTATTTCTGGGAAATTTATCTTCAGCATAGTATCAATTAAGTAAAAACATAATTAGTTTTTGAGTTATTTAAAATTTATTTGCAATTAACAATCTTTTGAAGTTTAATTGATCTTCCCTTTACCCTGGGCTTAATTACAGGTATAGGTATATTCAGTTTTTAATTTCTGCCACCTTTTGTGTGCCTCTCAGCCACACAAAGAGGTTGGTTTTTTATTGTATAATGTTTTAGCCTATTTTTTCCCTAAAAGTTTAAATTTTAAAGTTATTCTTTAACTTTCAAATGGAATTATGAATGTTTTTTTCTCTCATTTTTCCTCGTTTATTTCAAATATTTAAATTATTTTAACATTTTAGGTATTTAAAAGTCAACATTCTCAATATTTTTTTCTTTTATAAATTACTTGTACCTTTTCACTTTCAGACACATTTTATTTTTTGTAGATATCTCAAAAAACAAGAAAGTTACAGCTACTTTAGTGCGAGAGGTGAAGTTACAGAATTTGGTAAAGTTGGGAGAAAATGGTGATGTTTTACTGAGTTAAAGGTAGGTCCATGTGATACCAAATATCTCAAAAAGTATCGGTCAGACCGACATAAAATTTGGAAGAATGACTCGTATTAGATCAAACAAGGCATAGGGTAAGTTTTATTGAAATCGAGCAATTTTCAGCTTATATTTAGGAACGACAACACAATTGATGACCTTTGCACCTCGTTGTCCACGAATGTAGTTCCCCATAAAATGGTATATTTCTTTGTAATTTTTTTTCTTTGGCTTTTTTCTTGTTTTGGTTCTTGTTTTTGGGCTTATTGGAAAGGAGGATCTTTGAAAAAATTTTTAAAATTAAACATTTGATGAAATATAATGGATTAGGAGTAATTTAGTTTAGTGGAATAATTGCCAATTTCCTGTTTTCAGGGTCTCTCGGACTTCATCCATGAAGATAGGGATGCTTCCAGAGCTTTAAAAAAAGTTTGAGGTGTTACAGTTTTCTGAATTTTGGATATAGTTTAGAAGAGGTATGGAACTTTCAGACCCCCAAATGGCGTTCCAGAAACGAAGGTGGAATTTTTTTTAATTGACTTTATGTTAATATAAACAAAGAGGGAAAAAGAGCTGTCAACAATTGTGTTTTTGTTCCATTACGATACTTCCGGAAGTCAGTGTCAGGATCTAGGACGTAAACATTGGAAATCGGACAATTCATTCTCTAGCTGATTTTGACTTCGAGTAAGGGTAAATATTGTATTATTTATTTATTTTGTATGCTTATTGTATCTTCTATGTGGTGCACCAATTTTAATTACGATTTTTTGGTTAAAAATTTTGTGAATTTCGACTTTGACAAACTTTGAAAGTTTTGTCCATTATTTACTGTGGTAATATATATTGAATCGAAGCTTTGTTTTATATTTGAACATTGTTGTTTCATATCATGGTTATATAGACATTATTATACCACATTGTGAACTGATAGTGTATATCATGGTTTGATTATTTAACAATTTTTTTTGTATGAGGCATTCATAGTTGTACTTGAGCATTACACCTCATTGACCTGACCCCCCTTTTTGACCACACCCTTTTGTTTATCAAGGTCAAGGTCAACCGGAAGCCAAAGTTAAACCTTCTGTTTGTAGTTTAGTGCACACAGATTGATTGAACATTGCCGTTTTTATTTTGGTAAACTGATGTAACATAGACACTAAGTGCACATAATTATACACTTTTCAATTTACGATTTAGTAAATTATTTTTTTTTTGTCCCTTATATTGTACATTGAAGGTTCAGTACTTAAAAACCCGTCTCACACTCAGTGACCCATACACATTTGTTGATTTACACATTTAGGTACATTATATATCAATAGTTTTGTACTTGTCTTGTGTGTATATGTGTACTGCATTTTACTGCTTTGCTTATTAAGGCTTTCCACTTTCCAGTGGAAAGACTTATTGCATTTTGTCTGTTTCTTATTATTAAGGCTTTCCACTTTCCAGTGGAAAGACTTATTGCATTTTGTCTGTTTCTTATTATTATTAAGGCTTTCCACTTTCCAGTGGAAAGACTTATTGCATTTTGTCTGTTTCTTATTATTATTATTCTTATTATTCTTCCGCCAAGTTTTGTTATCCCATTATAAATTTTGTTTCGCGACATGTCGTAAAGACATTTTGTACTATGGATGTATGAGACATTACGCATTCGCAGTTAACCCTGTCACACCGAACACTTTTTCTTTACGGAGTTATTTCCCCTGTCATAAAAAGCTTGTGTGCAGATAAACTTTGAAACCGTAAAAGATTTCGCAATAAAAATTGTTGCAAAATGGTCAGCTATTGATTGCGACAATTTGTTACATATCGCGCAAAGTATTTTGATGACTCCTTGTAGGAGTCATTTCCCCTTATTTATTGGAAGTACATTTTGTACCATAGTAACTCATGAACCAGAGGTGACAGAGACTAGATATTTCACAGTTGGTCATCATTGACCTTGACCTTGAAAAAGGTCACAAGGTCAAATGTCAAGGTCACATTCTAAATTTTGACACTGTGGTGTGTGCGATTCTCCTCCTGAACCATAAGAGATACAGAAATAAATCTTTTACCAAAATGTGTATCATATTAAGGTCTTGAAAGGTCACTATACATGATTTGACTTTTGAAAGAGTTATCTCCCCTGGATCAATTAAATATAGTGTATATAGCGTTATCTCAGTAACTATGACAGATATTTATATGAAACCTTATATCATTAGTCATCATTGACCTTGACCTTGAAAATGGACACAAGGTCAAAGGTCAAGGTCACGTTTGAAATTTTGACATTATCTTGTCATCGCTATTTCTTTGAAACGGTAAAAGATAGCTTATAACTTATAACGGATAAAATGTCGGCCACATAAATGCGCAACTTTTTTCTATTATAGGAAAAGGATTTGACTTCATCTTATAGGAGTTATCTCCCATTACAACCATTGATATTTACTTTTTCATTGATAACTTATTAACTATTGATAGTAGAGGCATGGGGACTTCACCAAAGACCATTATGACCCTTGACCTTGAAAATAGAAACAAGGTAAAAGGTCAAGGTCATCTTATAAATTTGGGTATTTATGATAAATAGGCATTTCTTCATAATTATAAGACATATTGACTAAGGATCTTCACTGTTGGTCCTTTATTGACCCTCAGCATGGTCAAGGTCATATTGACAGCAGTCAAGGTCAAATAATATTTTTTGGAAATTCTGCTTTTTCGTGTATATAAAATGGTAAATACAAATAAATGATTTGTTTTTAAAGCATTGAATATGCAAAAATCAAACACTTGGTAGTCAAGGTCATTTATCTCAATTAACGTCCTATTTTTTTTACCTTTTTTATTTCAAAAGATATACGAATGGTTTTTCTTTCTTTTGTTTATTTTGAAAAGAAGATTCAATTTCCATATAGCCAAAGTCAATGTCAAGGTCATTTATGCAATAAGTGGAAAGCCTCTCATTTGTTCGGTAGAACCAATGAACTTATATTTATTCTTATTATTCTTCCGCCAAGTTTTGTTATCCCATTATAAATTTTGTTTCGCGACATGTCGTAAAGACATTTTGTACTATGGATGTATGAGACATTACGCATTCGCAGTTAACCCTGTCACACCGAACACTTTTTCTTTACGGAGTTATTTCCCCTGTCATAAAAAGCTTGTGTGCAGATAAACTTTGAAACCGTAAAAGATTTCGCAATAAAAATTGTTGCAAAATGGTCAGCTATTGATTGCGACAATTTGTTACATATCGCGCAAAGTATTTTGATGACTCCTTGTAGGAGTCATTTCCCCTTATTTATTGGAAGTACATTTTGTACCATAGTAACTCATGAACCAGAGGTGACAGAGACTAGATATTTCACAGTTGGTCATCATTGACCTTGACCTTGAAAAAGGTCACAAGGTCAAATGTCAAGGTCACATTCTAAATTTTGACACTGTGGTGTGTGCGATTCTCCTCCTGAACCATGAGAGATACAGAAATAAATCTTTTACCAAAATGTGTATCATATTAAGGTCTTGAAAGGTCACTATACATGATTTGACTTTTGAAAGAGTTATCTCCCCTGGATCAATTAAATATAGTGTATATAGCGTTATCTCAGTAACTATGACAGATATTTATATGAAACCTTATATCATTAGTCATCATTGACCTTGACCTTGAAAATGGACACAAGGTCAAAGGTCAAGGTCACGTTTGAAATTTTGACATTATCTTGTCATCGCTATTTCTTTGAAACGGTAAAAGATAGCTTATAACTTATAACGGATAAAATGTCGGCCTCATAAATGCGCAACTTTTTTCTATTTATAGGAAAAGGATTTGACTTCATCTTATAGGAGTTATCTCCCATTACAACCATTGATATTTACTTTTTCATTGATAACTTATTAACTATTGATAGTAGAGGCATGGGGACTTCACCAAAGACCATTATGACCCTTGACCTTGAAAATAGAAACAAGGTAAAAGGTCAAGGTCATCTTATAAATTTGGGTATTTATGATAAATAGGCATTTCTTCATAATTATAAGACATATTGACTAAGGATCTTCACTGTTGGTCCTTTATTGACCCTCAGCATGGTCAAGGTCATATTGACAGCAGTCAAGGTCAAATAATATTTTTTGGAAATTCTGCTTTTTCGTGTATATAAAATGGTAAATACAAATAAATGATTTGTTTTTAAAGCATTGAATATGCAAAAATCAAACACTTGGTAGTCAAGGTCATTTATCTCAATTAACGTCCTATTTTTTTTACCTTTTTTATTTCAAAAGATATACGAATGGTTTTTCTTTCTTTTGTTTATTTTGAAAAGAAGATTCAATTTCCATATAGCCAAAGTCAATGTCAAGGTCATTTATGCAATAAGTGGAAAGCCTCTCATTTGTTCGGTAGAACCAATGAACTTATATTTAAGGCTTTCCACTTTCCAGTGGAAAGACTTATTGCATTTTGTCTGTTTCTTATTATTATTATTCTTATTATTCTTCCGCCAAGTTTTTTCTTTTCCCATTATAAATTTTGTTTCGCGACATGTCGTAAAGACATTTTGTACTATGAATGTATGAGACATTACGCTTTCGCAGTTAACCCTGTCACACCGAACACTTTTTCTTTACGGAGTTATTTCCCCTGTCATAAAAATCTTGTGTGCAGATAAACTTTGAAACCGTAAAAGATTTCGCAATGAAAGTTGTTGCAAAATGCTCAGCTATTGATTGCGACAATTTGTTACATATCGCGCAAAGTATTTTGACGACTCCTTGTTGGAGTTATTTCCCCTTATTTATTGGAAGTACATTTTGTACCATAGTAACTCATGAACCAGAGTTGACAGAGACTAGATATTTCACAGTTGGTCATCATTGACCTTGACCTTGAAAAAGGTCACAAGGTCAAAGGTCAAGGTCACATTCTAAATTTTGACACTGTGGTGTGTGCGATTCTCCTCCTGAACCATAAGAGATACAGAAATAAATCTTTTACCAAAATGTGTATCATATTAAGGTCTTGAAAGGTCACTATAAATGATTTGACTTTTGAAAGAGTTATCTCCCCTGGATCAATTAAATATAGTGTATATAGCGTTATCTTAGTAACTATGACAGATATTTATATGAAACCTTATATCATTAGTCATCATTGACCTTGACCTTGAAAATGGACACAAGGTCAAAGGTCAAGGTCACGTTTGAAATTTTGACATTATCTTGTCATCGCTATTTCTTTGAAACGGTAAAAGATAGCTTATAACTTATAACGGATAAAATGTCGGCCTCATAAATGCGCAACTTTTTTCTATTTAAAGGAAAAGGATTTGACTTCATCTTATAGGAGTTATCTCCCATTACAAGCATTGATATTTATTTTTTCATTGATAACTTATTAACTATTGATAGTAGAGGCATGGGGACTTCACCAAAGACCATTATGACCCTTGACCTTGAAAATAGAAACAAGGTAAAAGGTCAAGGTCATCTTATAAATTTGGGTATTTATGATAAATAGGCATTTCTTCATAATTTTAAGACATATTGACAAAGGACCTTCACTGTTGGTCCTTTATTGACCCTCAGCATGGTCAAGGTCATATTGACAGCAGTCAAGGTCAAATAATATTTTTTGGAAATTCTGCTTTTTCGTGTGTATAAAATGGTAAATACAAATAAATGATTTGTTTTTAAAGCATTGAATATGCAAAAATCAAACACTTGGTAGTCAATGTCATTTATCTCAATTAACGTCCTATTTTTTTACCTTTTTTATTTCAAAAGATATACGAATGGTTTTTCTTTCTTTTGTTTATTTTGAAAAGAAGATTCAATTTCCATATAGCCAAAGTCAATGTCAAGGTCATTTATGCAATAAGTGGAAAGCCTCTCATTTGTTCGGTAGAACCAATGAACTTATATTTATTCTTATTATTCTTCCGCCAAGTTTTGTTATCCCATTATAAATTTTGTTTCGCGACATGTCGTAAAGACATTTTGTACTATGGATGTATGAGACATTACGCATTCGCAGTTAACCCTGTCACACCGAACAATTTTTCTTTACGGAGTTATTTCCCCTGTCATAAAAAGCTTGTGTGCAGATAAACTTTGAAACCGTAAAAGATTTCGCAATAAAAATTGTTGCAAAATGGTCAGCTATTGATTGCGACAATTTGTTACATATCGCGCAAAGTATTTTGATGACTCCTTGTAGGAGTCATTTCCCCTTATTTATTGGAAGTACATTTTGTACCATAGTAACTCATGAACCAGAGGTGACAGAGACTAGATATTTCACAGTTGGTCATCATTGACCTTGACCTTGAAAAAGGTCACAAGGTCAAATGTCAAGGTCACATTCTAAATTTTGACACTGTGGTGTGTGCGATTCTCCTCCTGAACCATAAGAGATACAGAAATAAATCTTTTACCAAAATGTGTATCATATTAAGGTCTTGAAAGGTCACTATACATGATTTGACTTTTGAAAGAGTTATCTCCCCTGGATCAATTAAATATAGTGTATATAGCGTTATCTCAGTAACTATGACAGATATTTATATGAAACCTTATATCATTAGTCATCATTGACCTTGACCTTGAAAATGGACACAAGGTCAAAGGTCAAGGTCACGTTTGAAATTTTGACATTATCTTGTCATCGCTATTTCTTTGAAACGGTAAAAGATAGCTTATAACTTATAACGGATAAAATGTCGGCCTCATAAATGCGCAACTTTTTTCTATTTAAAGGAAAAGGATTTGACTTCATCTTATAGGAGTTATCTCCCATTACAACCATTGATATTTACTTTTTCATTGATAACTTATTAACTATTGATAGTAGAGGCATGGGGACTTCACCAAAGACCATTATGACCCTTGACCTTGAAAATAGAAACAAGGTAAAAGGTCAAGGTCATCTTATAAATTTGGGTATTTATGATAAATAGGCATTTCTTCATAATTATAAGACATATTGACTAAGGATCTTCACTGTTGGTCCTTTATTGACCCTCAGCATGGTCAAGGTCATATTGACAGCAGTCAAGGTCAAATAATATTTTTTGGAAATTCTGCTTTTTCGTGTATATAAAATGGTAAATACAAATAAATGATTTGTTTTTAAAGCATTGAATATGCAAAAATCAAACACTTGGTAGTCAAGATCATTTATCTCAATTAACGTCCTATTTTTTTTACCTTTTTTATTTCAAAAGATATACGAATGGTTTTTCTTTCTTTTGTTTATTTTGAAAAGAAGATTCAATTTCCATATAGCCAAAGTCAATGTCAAGGTCATTTATGCAATAAGTGGAAAGCCTCTCATTTGTTCGGTAGAACCAATGAACTTATATTTATTCTTATTATTCTTCCGCCAAGTTTTGTTATCCCATTATAAATTTTGTTTCGCGACATGTCGTAAAGACATTTTGTACTATGGATGTATGAGACATTACGCATTCGCAGTTAACCCTGTCACACCGAACACTTTTTCTTTACGGAGTTATTTCCCCTGTCATAAAAAGCTTGTGTGCAGATAAACTTTGAAACCGTAAAAGATTTCGCAATAAAAATTGTTGCAAAATGGTCAGCTATTGATTGCGACAATTTGTTACATATCGCGCAAAGTATTTTGATGACTCCTTGTAGGAGTCATTTCCCCTTATTTATTGGAAGTACATTTTGTACCATAGTAACTCATGAACCAGAGGTGACAGAGACTAGATATTTCACAGTTGGTCATCATTGACCTTGACCTTGAAAAAGGTCACAAGGTCAAATGTCAAGGTCACATTCTAAATTTTGACACTGTGGTGTGTGCGATTCTCCTCCTGAACCATGAGAGATACAGAAATAAATCTTTTACCAAAATGTGTATCATATTAAGGTCTTGAAAGGTCACTATACATGATTTGACTTTTGAAAGAGTTATCTCCCCTGGATCAATTAAATATAGTGTATATAGCGTTATCTCAGTAACTATGACAGATATTTATATGAAACCTATATCATTAGTCATCATTGACCTTGACCTTGAAAATGGACACAAGGTCAAAGGTCAAGGTCACGTTTGAAATTTTGACATTATCTTGTCATCGCTATTTCTTTGAAACGGTAAAAGATAGCTTATAACTTATAACGGATAAAATGTCGGCCTCATAAATGCGCAACTTTTTTCTATTTATAGGAAAAGGATTTGACTTCATCTTATAGGAGTTATCTCCCATTACAACCATTGATATTTACTTTTTCATTGATAACTTATTAACTATTGATAGTAGAGGCATGGGGACTTCACCAAAGACCATTATGACCCTTGACCTTGAAAATAGAAACAAGGTAAAAGGTCAAGGTCATCTTATAAATTTGGGTATTTATGATAAATAGGCATTTCTTCATAATTATAAGACATATTGACTAAGGATCTTCACTGTTGGTCCTTTATTGACCCTCAGCATGGTCAAGGTCATATTGACAGCAGTCAAGGTCAAATAATATTTTTTGGAAATTCTGCTTTTTCGTGTATATAAAATGGTAAATACAAATAAATGATTTGTTTTTAAAGCATTGAATATGCAAAAATCAAACACTTGGTAGTCAAGATCATTTATCTCAATTAACGTCCTATTTTTTTTACCTTTTTTATTTCAAAAGATATACGAATGGTTTTTCTTTCTTTTGTTTATTTTGAAAAGAAGATTCAATTTCCATATAGCCAAAGTCAATGTCAAGGTCATTTATGCAATAAGTGGAAAGCCTCTCATTTGTTCGGTAGAACCAATGAACTTATATTTATTCTTATTATTCTTCCGCCAAGTTTTGTTATCCCATTATAAATTTTGTTTCGCGACATGTCGTAAAGACATTTTGTACTATGGATGTATGAGACATTACGCATTCGCAGTTAACCCTGTCACACCGAACACTTTTTCTTTACGGAGTTATTTCCCCTGTCATAAAAAGCTTGTGTGCAGATAAACTTTGAAACCGTAAAAGATTTCGCAATAAAAATTGTTGCAAAATGGTCAGCTATTGATTGCGACAATTTGTTACATATCGCGCAAAGTATTTTGATGACTCCTTGTAGGAGTCATTTCCCCTTATTTATTGGAAGTACATTTTGTACCATAGTAACTCATGAACCAGAGGTGACAGAGACTAGATATTTCACAGTTGGTCATCATTGACCTTGACCTTGAAAAAGGTCACAAGGTCAAATGTCAAGGTCACATTCTAAATTTTGACACTGTGGTGTGTGCGATTCTCCTCCTGAACCATGAGAGATACAGAAATAAATCTTTTACCAAAATGTGTATCATATTAAGGTCTTGAAAGGTCACTATACATGATTTGACTTTTGAAAGAGTTATCTCCCCTGGATCAATTAAATATAGTGTATATAGCGTTATCTCAGTAACTATGACAGATATTTATATGAAACCTATATCATTAGTCATCATTGACCTTGACCTTGAAAATGGACACAAGGTCAAAGGTCAAGGTCACGTTTGAAATTTTGACATTATCTTGTCATCGCTATTTCTTTGAAACGGTAAAAGATAGCTTATAACTTATAACGGATAAAATGTCGGCCTCATAAATGCGCAACTTTTTTCTATTTATAGGAAAAGGATTTGACTTCATCTTATAGGAGTTATCTCCCATTACAACCATTGATATTTACTTTTTCATTGATAACTTATTAACTATTGATAGTAGAGGCATGGGGACTTCACCAAAGACCATTATGACCCTTGACCTTGAAAATAGAAACAAGGTAAAAGGTCAAGGTCATCTTATAAATTTGGGTATTTATGATAAATAGGCATTTCTTCATAATTATAAGACATATTGACTAAGGATCTTCACTGTTGGTCCTTTATTGACCCTCAGCATGGTCAAGGTCATATTGACAGCAGTCAAGGTCAAATAATATTTTTTGGAAATTCTGCTTTTTCGTGTATATAAAATGGTAAATACAAATAAATGATTTGTTTTTAAAGCATTGAATATGCAAAAATCAAACACTTGGTAGTCAAGGTCATTTATCTCAATTAACGTCCTATTTTTTTTACCTTTTTTATTTCAAAAGATACACGAATGGTTTTTCTTTCTTTTGTTTATTTTGAAAAGAAGATTCAATTTCCATATAGCCAAAGTCAATGTCAAGGTCATTTATGCAATAAGTGGAAAGCCTCTCATTTGTTCGGTAGAACCAATGAACTTATATTTAAGGCTTTCCACTTTCCAGTGGAAAGACTTATTGCATTTTGTCTGTTTCTTATTATTATTATTCTTATTATTCTTCCGCCAAGTTTTTTCTTTTCCCATTATAAATTTTGTTTCGCGACATGTCGTAAAGACATTTTGTACTATGAATGTATGAGACATTACGCTTTCGCAGTTAACCCTGTCACACCGAACACTTTTTCTTTACGGAGTTATTTCCCCTGTCATAAAAATCTTGTGTGCAGATAAACTTTGAAACCGTAAAAGATTTCGCAATGAAAGTTGTTGCAAAATGCTCAGCTATTGATTGCGACAATTTGTTACATATCGCGCAAAGTATTTTGACGACTCCTTGTTGGAGTTATTTCCCCTTATTTATTGGAAGTACATTTTGTACCATAGTAACTCATGAACCAGAGTTGACAGAGACTAGATATTTCACAGTTGGTCATCATTGACCTTGACCTTGAAAAAGGTCACAAGGTCAAAGGTCAAGGTCACATTCTAAATTTTGACACTGTGGTGTGTGCGATTCTCCTCCTGAACCATAAGAGATACAGAAATAAATCTTTTACCAAAATGTGTATCATATTAAGGTCTTGAAAGGTCACTATAAATGATTTGACTTTTGAAAGAGTTATCTCCCCTGGATCAATTAAATATAGTGTATATAGCGTTATCTTAGTAACTATGACAGATATTTATATGAAACCTTATATCATTAGTCATCATTGACCTTGACCTTGAAAATGGACACAAGGTCAAAGGTCAAGGTCACGTTTGAAATTTTGACATTATCTTGTCATCGCTATTTCTTTGAAACGGTAAAAGATAGCTTATAACTTATAACGGATAAAATGTCGGCCTCATAAATGCGCAACTTTTTTCTATTTAAAGGAAAAGGATTTGACTTCATCTTATAGGAGTTATCTCCCATTACAAGCATTGATATTTATTTTTTCATTGATAACTTATTAACTATTGATAGTAGAGGCATGGGGACTTCACCAAAGACCATTATGACCCTTGACCTTGAAAATAGAAACAAGGTAAAAGGTCAAGGTCATCTTATAAATTTGGGTATTTATGATAAATAGGCATTTCTTCATAATTTTAAGACATATTGACAAAGGACCTTCACTGTTGGTCCTTTATTGACCCTCAGCATGGTCAAGGTCATATTGACAGCAGTCAAGGTCAAATAATATTTTTTGGAAATTCTGCTTTTTCGTGTGTATAAAATGGTAAATACAAATAAATGATTTGTTTTTAAAGCATTGAATATGCAAAAATCAAACACTTGGTAGTCAATGTCATTTATCTCAATTAACGTCCTATTTTTTTACCTTTTTTATTTCAAAAGATATACGAATGGTTTTTCTTTCTTTTGTTTATTTTGAAAAGAAGATTCAATTTCCATATAGCCAAAGTCAATGTCAAGGTCATTTATGCAATAAGTGGAAAGCCTCTCATTTGTTCGGTAGAACCAATGAACTTATATTTATTCTTATTATTCTTCCGCCAAGTTTTGTTATCCCATTATAAATTTTGTTTCGCGACATGTCGTAAAGACATTTTGTACTATGGATGTATGAGACATTACGCATTCGCAGTTAACCCTGTCACACCGAACAATTTTTCTTTACGGAGTTATTTCCCCTGTCATAAAAAGCTTGTGTGCAGATAAACTTTGAAACCGTAAAAGATTTCGCAATAAAAATTGTTGCAAAATGGTCAGCTATTGATTGCGACAATTTGTTACATATCGCGCAAAGTATTTTGATGACTCCTTGTAGGAGTCATTTCCCCTTATTTATTGGAAGTACATTTTGTACCATAGTAACTCATGAACCAGAGGTGACAGAGACTAGATATTTCACAGTTGGTCATCATTGACCTTGACCTTGAAAAAGGTCACAAGGTCAAATGTCAAGGTCACATTCTAAATTTTGACACTGTGGTGTGTGCGATTCTCCTCCTGAACCATAAGAGATACAGAAATAAATCTTTTACCAAAATGTGTATCATATTAAGGTCTTGAAAGGTCACTATACATGATTTGACTTTTGAAAGAGTTATCTCCCCTGGATCAATTAAATATAGTGTATATAGCGTTATCTCAGTAACTATGACAGATATTTATATGAAACCTTATATCATTAGTCATCATTGACCTTGACCTTGAAAATGGACACAAGGTCAAAGGTCAAGGTCACGTTTGAAATTTTGACATTATCTTGTCATCGCTATTTCTTTGAAACGGTAAAAGATAGCTTATAACTTATAACGGATAAAATGTCGGCCTCATAAATGCGCAACTTTTTTCTATTTATAGGAAAAGGATTTGACTTCATCTTATAGGAGTTATCTCCCATTACAACCATTGATATTTACTTTTTCATTGATAACTTATTAACTATTGATAGTAGAGGCATGGGGACTTCACCAAAGACCATTATGACCCTTGACCTTGAAAATAGAAACAAGGTAAAAGGTCAAGGTCATCTTATAAATTTGGGTATTTATGATAAATAGGCATTTCTTCATAATTATAAGACATATTGACTAAGGATCTTCACTGTTGGTCCTTTATTGACCCTCAGCATGGTCAAGGTCATATTGACAGCAGTCAAGGTCAAATAATATTTTTTGGAAATTCTGCTTTTTCGTGTATATAAAATGGTAAATACAAATAAATGATTTGTTTTTAAAGCATTGAATATGCAAAAATCAAACACTTGGTAGTCAAGATCATTTATCTCAATTAACGTCCTATTTTTTTTACCTTTTTTATTTCAAAAGATATACGAATGGTTTTTCTTTCTTTTGTTTATTTTGAAAAGAAGATTCAATTTCCATATAGCCAAAGTCAATGTCAAGGTCATTTATGCAATAAGTGGAAAGCCTCTCATTTGTTCGGTAGAACCAATGAACTTATATTTATTCTTATTATTCTTCCGCCAAGTTTTGTTATCCCATTATAAATTTTGTTTCGCGACATGTCGTAAAGACATTTTGTACTATGGATGTATGAGACATTACGCATTCGCAGTTAACCCTGTCACACCGAACACTTTTTCTTTACGGAGTTATTTCCCCTGTCATAAAAAGCTTGTGTGCAGATAAACTTTGAAACCGTAAAAGATTTCGCAATAAAAATTGTTGCAAAATGGTCAGCTATTGATTGCGACAATTTGTTACATATCGCGCAAAGTATTTTGATGACTCCTTGTAGGAGTCATTTCCCCTTATTTATTGGAAGTACATTTTGTACCATAGTAACTCATGAACCAGAGGTGACAGAGACTAGATATTTCACAGTTGGTCATCATTGACCTTGACCTTGAAAAAGGTCACAAGGTCAAATGTCAAGGTCACATTCTAAATTTTGACACTGTGGTGTGTGCGATTCTCCTCCTGAACCATGAGAGATACAGAAATAAATCTTTTACCAAAATGTGTATCATATTAAGGTCTTGAAAGGTCACTATACATGATTTGACTTTTGAAAGAGTTATCTCCCCTGGATCAATTAAATATAGTGTATATAGCGTTATCTCAGTAACTATGACAGATATTTATATGAAACCTATATCATTAGTCATCATTGACCTTGACCTTGAAAATGGACACAAGGTCAAAGGTCAAGGTCACGTTTGAAATTTTGACATTATCTTGTCATCGCTATTTCTTTGAAACGGTAAAAGATAGCTTATAACTTATAACGGATAAAATGTCGGCCTCATAAATGCGCAACTTTTTTCTATTTATAGGAAAAGGATTTGACTTCATCTTATAGGAGTTATCTCCCATTACAACCATTGATATTTACTTTTTCATTGATAACTTATTAACTATTGATAGTAGAGGCATGGGGACTTCACCAAAGACCATTATGACCCTTGACCTTGAAAATAGAAACAAGGTAAAAGGTCAAGGTCATCTTATAAATTTGGGTATTTATGATAAATAGGCATTTCTTCATAATTATAAGACATATTGACTAAGGATCTTCACTGTTGGTCCTTTATTGACCCTCAGCATGGTCAAGGTCATATTGACAGCAGTCAAGGTCAAATAATATTTTTTGGAAATTCTGCTTTTTCGTGTATATAAAATGGTAAATACAAATAAATGATTTGTTTTTAAAGCATTGAATATGCAAAAATCAAACACTTGGTAGTCAAGGTCATTTATCTCAATTAACGTCCTATTTTTTTTACCTTTTTTATTTCAAAAGATATACGAATGGTTTTTCTTTCTTTTGTTTATTTTGAAAAGAAGATTCAATTTCCATATAGCCAAAGTCAATGTCAAGGTCATTTATGCAATAAGTGGAAAGCCTCTCATTTGTTCGGTAGAACCAATGAACTTATATTTATTCTTATTATTCTTCCGCCAAGTTTTGTTATCCCATTATAAATTTTGTTTCGCGACATGTCGTAAAGACATTTTGTACTATGGATGTATGAGACATTACGCATTCGCAGTTAACCCTGTCACACCGAACAATTTTTCTTTACGGAGTTATTTCCCCTGTCATAAAAAGCTTGTGTGCAGATAAACTTTGAAACCGTAAAAGATTTCGCAATAAAAATTGTTGCAAAATGATCAGCTATTGATTGCGACAATTTGTTACATATCGCGCAAAGTATTTTGATGACTCCTTGTAGGAGTCATTTCCCCTTATTTATTGGAAGTACATTTTGTACCATAGTAACTCATGAACCAGAGGTGACAGAGACTAGATATTTCACAGTTGGTCATCATTGACCTTGACCTTGAAAAAGGTCACAAGGTCAAATGTCAAGGTCACATTCTAAATTTTGACACTGTGGTGTGTGCGATTCTCCTCCTGAACCATAAGAGATACAGAAATAAATCTTACCAAAATGTGTATCATATTAAGGTCTTGAAAGGTCACTATACATGATTTGACTTTTGAAAGAGTTATCTCCCCTGGATCAATTAAATATAGTGTATATAGCGTTATCTCAGTAACTATGACAGATATTTATATGAAACCTTATATCATTAGTCATCATTGACCTTGACCTTGAAAATGGACACAAGGTCAAAGGTCAAGGTCACGTTTGAAATTTTGACATTATCTTGTCATCGCTATTTCTTTGAAACGGTAAAAGATAGCTTATAACTTATAACGGATAAAATGTCGGCCTCATAAATGCGCAACTTTTTTCTATTTATAGGAAAAGGATTTGACTTCATCTTATAGGAGTTATCTCCCATTACAACCATTGATATTTACTTTTTCATTGATAACTTATTAACTATTGATAGTAGAGGCATGGGGACTTCACCAAAGACCATTATGACCCTTGACCTTGAAAATAGAAACAAGGTAAAAGGTCAAGGTCATCTTATAAATTTGGGTATTTATGATAAATAGGCATTTCTTCATAATTATAAGACATATTGACTAAGGATCTTCACTGTTGGTCCTTTATTGACCCTCAGCATGGTCAAGGTCATATTGACAGCAGTCAAGGTCAAATAATATTTTTTGGAAATTCTGCTTTTTCGTGTATATAAAATGGTAAATACAAATAAATGATTTGTTTTTAAAGCATTGAATATGCAAAAATCAAACACTTGGTAGTCAAGATCATTTATCTCAATTAACGTCCTATTTTTTTTACCTTTTTTATTTCAAAAGATATACGAATGGTTTTTCTTTCTTTTGTTTATTTTGAAAAGAAGATTCAATTTCCATATAGCCAAAGTCAATGTCAAGGTCATTTATGCAATAAGTGGAAAGCCTCTCATTTGTTCGGTAGAACCAATGAACTTATATTTATTCTTATTATTCTTCCGCCAAGTTTTGTTATCCCATTATAAATTTTGTTTCGCGACATGTCGTAAAGACATTTTGTACTATGGATGTATGAGACATTACGCATTCGCAGTTAACCCTGTCACACCGAACACTTTTTCTTTACGGAGTTATTTCCCCTGTCATAAAAAGCTTGTGTGCAGATAAACTTTGAAACCGTAAAAGATTTCGCAATAAAAATTGTTGCAAAATGGTCAGCTATTGATTGCGACAATTTGTTACATATCGCGCAAAGTATTTTGATGACTCCTTGTAGGAGTCATTTCCCCTTATTTATTGGAAGTACATTTTGTACCATAGTAACTCATGAACCAGAGGTGACAGAGACTAGATATTTCACAGTTGGTCATCATTGACCTTGACCTTGAAAAAGGTCACAAGGTCAAATGTCAAGGTCACATTCTAAATTTTGACACTGTGGTGTGTGCGATTCTCCTCCTGAACCATGAGAGATACAGAAATAAATCTTTTACCAAAATGTGTATCATATTAAGGTCTTGAAAGGTCACTATACATGATTTGACTTTTGAAAGAGTTATCTCCCCTGGATCAATTAAATATAGTGTATATAGCGTTATCTCAGTAACTATGACAGATATTTATATGAAACCTATATCATTAGTCATCATTGACCTTGACCTTGAAAATGGACACAAGGTCAAAGGTCAAGGTCACGTTTGAAATTTTGACATTATCTTGTCATCGCTATTTCTTTGAAACGGTAAAAGATAGCTTATAACTTATAACGGATAAAATGTCGGCCTCATAAATGCGCAACTTTTTTCTATTTATAGGAAAAGGATTTGACTTCATCTTATAGGAGTTATCTCCCATTACAACCATTGATATTTACTTTTTCATTGATAACTTATTAACTATTGATAGTAGAGGCATGGGGACTTCACCAAAGACCATTATGACCCTTGACCTTGAAAATAGAAACAAGGTAAAAGGTCAAGGTCATCTTATAAATTTGGGTATTTATGATAAATAGGCATTTCTTCATAATTATAAGACATATTGACTAAGGATCTTCACTGTTGGTCCTTTATTGACCCTCAGCATGGTCAAGGTCATATTGACAGCAGTCAAGGTCAAATAATATTTTTTGGAAATTCTGCTTTTTCGTGTATATAAAATGGTAAATACAAATAAATGATTTGTTTTTAAAGCATTGAATATGCAAAAATCAAACACTTGGTAGTCAAGGTCATTTATCTCAATTAACGTCCTATTTTTTTTACCTTTTTTATTTCAAAAGATACACGAATGGTTTTTCTTTCTTTTGTTTATTTTGAAAAGAAGATTCAATTTCCATATAGCCAAAGTCAATGTCAAGGTCATTTATGCAATAAGTGGAAAGCCTCTCATTTGTTCGGTAGAACCAATGAACTTATATTTAAGGCTTTCCACTTTCCAGTGGAAAGACTTATTGCATTTTGTCTGTTTCTTATTATTATTAAGGTCTTTCCCCTTTCCAAGGGAAAGACCTTACTGTATTTCTTCTGATTATTATTATTATTATTATTATTATTTTTATTCTTCTTCTTTTCCGCTGCAGATGTCGAAAAAGTGTCTTGACATATCGCTTTGAAACTTGGCACATTTAACCGACACTACCTGGGCTCGACCTGAGTCACCCTGCGAAACCGAGCTATTTTTAGAAACGGAGTTATCTCCCCAAACACTGTTTACCCTTGTTTTCAATTAAACTTTTAAACCGTAACCGATATCAAAATTCTAAGGTGTGGAAATTATCACTGGACTCCTGACAATGATTGATCACGCAAAAAAATTCTTTTCGATCAACTTCCTGTTTACGCGATTTTCACGCGAAGTTTGTCGAAAATGTCAAAGTTGTTCGATTTCCACAAAAATTGGTTTTCAAATAGATATGAGGGTCCTAAGTACATCTATTGGATCAAAATTTTTTTTCGGTCCACCATTTTCAAAATGGCCGCCATTGAAATTTTGTTTTCAATATAACTCAAAAACCATACAAAATTGAAGCAGACAATATATGAGAAAAATGTTCCTCTCATTGAGATCTACATTTGATATATATGGTCGAAAACTGTGCGACAAACCGTTTTCGAGGTTATGGCCCTTGACAGGTTTCGGCTAAATTTTGTTTTCAATATAACTCAAAAACCATACAAAATTGAAGCAGACAATATAAGAGAAAAATGTTCCTCTCATTGAGATCTACATTTGATACATATGGTCGAAAACTGTGCGACAAACCGTTTTCGAGGTTATGGCCCTCGACTGGTTTCGTCTAAATTTTGTTTTCAATATAACTCAAAAACCATAAAAAATTGAAGCAGACAATATATTAGAAAAATGTTCCTCTCATTGAGATCTACATTTGATATATATGGTCGAAAACTGTGCGACAAACCGTTTTCGAGGTTATGGCCCTTGACAGGTTTCGGCTAAATTTTGTTTTCAATATAACTCAAAAACCATACAAAATTGAAGCAGACAATATATCAGAAAAATGTTCCTCTCGTTGAGATCTACATTTGATATATAGGGCCGAAAACTGTGCGACAAACTGTTTTCGAGGTTATGGCCCTTGACAGGTTTCGGCTAAATTTTGTTTTCAATATAACTCAAAAACCATACAAAATTGAAGCAGACAATATATCAGAAAAATGTTCCTCTCGTTGAGATCTACATTTGATATATAGGGCCGAAAACTGTGCGACAAACCGTTTTCGAGGTTATGGCCCTTGACAGGTTTCGGCTAAATTTTGTTTTCAATACAACTCTAAAACCATAAAAAATTGAAGCAGACAATACATGGGAAACTGTATCGGGATCACTAACAGAATTCATATATTATCAAATATCATATTTTATGACCGGAAGTGACATTTTGTCCATAGCAACCAACTAAAAGTCCTTAGCAACCATACATTTTCTCACTTGGGACTGCTTGCTTTGTACATAAAAACCATAGCAACTAACTGTAAAGCCATTAGCAACCATATACCTAGACATAGCACTAACAAAATGCAGGGAAAGACCTCACATTTGTTCTCGGAACAAATGCGTTTTAATTATTCTTATTATTCTTCCGCCAAGTTTTTTCTTTTCCCATTATAAATTTTGTTTCGCGACATGTCGTAAAGACATTTTGTACTATGAATGTATGAGACATTACGCTTTCGCAGTTAACCCTGTCACACCGAACACTTTTTCTTTACGGAGTTATTTCCCCTGTCATAAAAATCTTGTGTGCAGATAAACTTTGAAACCGTAAAAGATTTCGCAATGAAAGTTGTTGCAAAATGCTCAGCTATTGATTGCGACAATTTGTTACATATCGCGCAAAGTATTTTGACGACTCCTTGTTGGAGTTATTTCCCCTTATTTATTGGAAGTACATTTTGTACCATAGTAACTCATGAACCAGAGTTGACAGAGACTAGATATTTCACAGTTGGTCATCATTGACCTTGACCTTGAAAAAGGTCACAAGGTCAAAGGTCAAGGTCACATTCTAAATTTTGACACTGTGGTGTGTGCGATTCTCCTCCTGAACCATAAGAGATACAGAAATAAATCTTTTACCAAAATGTGTATCATATTAAGGTCTTGAAAGGTCACTATAAATGATTTGACTTTTGAAAGAGTTATCTCCCCTGGATCAATTAAATATAGTGTATATAGCGTTATCTTAGTAACTATGACAGATATTTATATGAAACCTTATATCATTAGTCATCATTGACCTTGACCTTGAAAATGGACACAAGGTCAAAGGTCAAGGTCACGTTTGAAATTTTGACATTATCTTGTCATCGCTATTTCTTTGAAACGGTAAAAGATAGCTTATAACTTATAACGGATAAAATGTCGGCCTCATAAATGCGCAACTTTTTTCTATTTAAAGGAAAAGGATTTGACTTCATCTTATAGGAGTTATCTCCCATTACAAGCATTGATATTTATTTTTTCATTGATAACTTATTAACTATTGATAGTAGAGGCATGGGGACTTCACCAAAGACCATTATGACCCTTGACCTTGAAAATAGAAACAAGGTAAAAGGTCAAGGTCATCTTATAAATTTGGGTATTTATGATAAATAGGCATTTCTTCATAATTTTAAGACATATTGACAAAGGACCTTCACTGTTGGTCCTTTATTGACCCTCAGCATGGTCAAGGTCATATTGACAGCAGTCAAGGTCAAATAATATTTTTTGGAAATTCTGCTTTTTCGTGTGTATAAAATGGTAAATACAAATAAATGATTTGTTTTTAAAGCATTGAATATGCAAAAATCAAACACTTGGTAGTCAATGTCATTTATCTCAATTAACGTCCTATTTTTTTACCTTTTTTATTTCAAAAGATATACGAATGGTTTTTCTTTCTTTTGTTTATTTTGAAAAGAAGATTCAATTTCCATATAGCCAAAGTCAATGTCAAGGTCATTTATGCAATAAGTGGAAAGCCTCTCATTTGTTCGGTAGAACCAATGAACTTATATTTATTCTTATTATTCTTCCGCCAAGTTTTGTTATCCCATTATAAATTTTGTTTCGCGACATGTCGTAAAGACATTTTGTACTATGGATGTATGAGACATTACGCATTCGCAGTTAACCCTGTCACACCGAACAATTTTTCTTTACGGAGTTATTTCCCCTGTCATAAAAAGCTTGTGTGCAGATAAACTTTGAAACCGTAAAAGATTTCGCAATAAAAATTGTTGCAAAATGGTCAGCTATTGATTGCGACAATTTGTTACATATCGCGCAAAGTATTTTGATGACTCCTTGTAGGAGTCATTTCCCCTTATTTATTGGAAGTACATTTTGTACCATAGTAACTCATGAACCAGAGGTGACAGAGACTAGATATTTCACAGTTGGTCATCATTGACCTTGACCTTGAAAAAGGTCACAAGGTCAAATGTCAAGGTCACATTCTAAATTTTGACACTGTGGTGTGTGCGATTCTCCTCCTGAACCATAAGAGATACAGAAATAAATCTTTTACCAAAATGTGTATCATATTAAGGTCTTGAAAGGTCACTATACATGATTTGACTTTTGAAAGAGTTATCTCCCCTGGATCAATTAAATATAGTGTATATAGCGTTATCTCAGTAACTATGACAGATATTTATATGAAACCTTATATCATTAGTCATCATTGACCTTGACCTTGAAAATGGACACAAGGTCAAAGGTCAAGGTCACGTTTGAAATTTTGACATTATCTTGTCATCGCTATTTCTTTGAAACGGTAAAAGATAGCTTATAACTTATAACGGATAAAATGTCGGCCTCATAAATGCGCAACTTTTTTCTATTTATAGGAAAAGGATTTGACTTCATCTTATAGGAGTTATCTCCCATTACAACCATTGATATTTACTTTTTCATTGATAACTTATTAACTATTGATAGTAGAGGCATGGGGACTTCACCAAAGACCATTATGACCCTTGACCTTGAAAATAGAAACAAGGTAAAAGGTCAAGGTCATCTTATAAATTTGGGTATTTATGATAAATAGGCATTTCTTCATAATTATAAGACATATTGACTAAGGATCTTCACTGTTGGTCCTTTATTGACCCTCAGCATGGTCAAGGTCATATTGACAGCAGTCAAGGTCAAATAATATTTTTTGGAAATTCTGCTTTTTCGTGTATATAAAATGGTAAATACAAATAAATGATTTGTTTTTAAAGCATTGAATATGCAAAAATCAAACACTTGGTAGTCAAGGTCATTTATCTCAATTAACGTCCTATTTTTTTTACCTTTTTTATTTCAAAAGATATACGAATGGTTTTTCTTTCTTTTGTTTATTTTGAAAAGAAGATTCAATTTCCATATAGCCAAAGTCAATGTCAAGGTCATTTATGCAATAAGTGGAAAGCCTCTCATTTGTTCGGTAGAACCAATGAACTTATATTTAAGGCTTTCCACTTCCGAGTGGGAAGCCTTACTGTTATTCTTCTGTTTCTTATTATTATTAAGGCTTTCCACTTTCCAGTGGAAAGACTTACTGTTATTAGTCTGTTTCTTATTATTCTTATTTTTTTTCCGCCAAGTTTTGTTATCCCATTATAAATTTTGTTTCGCGACATGTCGTAAAGATATTTTGTACTATGGATGTATGAGACATTACGCTTGCGCAGTTAACCCTGTGACACCGAACACTTTTTCTTTACAGAGTTATTTCCCCTGTCATAAAAAGCTTGTGTGCAGATAAACTATGAAACCGTAAAAGATTTCGCAATAAAAGTTGTTCCAAAATGTTCAGCTAAGGATTGCGACACTTTATAACATATCGCATTAAAGAATTTTTCACCTTCTTATAGGAGTTATTTCCCCTTATTTATTGGAAGTAAAATTTGTACCATTGTAACTCATGAACCAGAGGTGATATAGACTAGATATTTCACAGTTGGTCATCATTGACCTTGACCTTGAAAAAGGTCACAAGGTCAAAGGTCAAGGTCATGTTCTAATTTTTGACCCTTGGTTGTGTGCAGATCTCCTCCTTTACTATAATAGATAGAGAACTGAAACCTTTACCAAAATGTGTATCATATTGAGATCTTGAATCGTCACTTTTTTTATTTGACATTTTTATAAGAGTTATCTCCCCTAGACCAATAAAATGTATTGTGAATTGCATTATATCACTATATCTCAGTAACTATAACAGATATATATATGAAACCTTATATCATTGGTCATCATTGACCTTGACCTTGAAAATGGACACAAGGTCAAAGGTCAAGGTCACGTTTGAAAATTTGACATCGTCTTGTCATCGCTATTCAATTGAAACGGTAAAAGATAGGCTATAAGTTATAATGGATAAAATGTTGGTCTCATAAAGGCGTAACTTTTTCCTACTTTGAGGTAAAGGATCCGACTTCATTTTATAGGAGTTATCCCCCATTACAACCATTGTTAATTAGTTTTTCAATAATTACTTATCAACTATTAATAGTAGAGGCTTGGGGTCTTCACTATAGACCATTAGGACCCTTGACCTTGAAGACAAATACAAGGTCAAAGGTCAAGGTCATCTGCCAATTATTGGTAAATTTTATAAGTAGTCATATCTCAATAACTAGAAGAGATATTGGCATAAAATCTTCAATGTTGATCACAGTTGACCTTCAGCATGGTCAAGGTCATGGTGTAAGAGTCAAGGTCAAAGTCCTTTTTAAATTTTTTTCATGGTCCTATGTATTTTAAATGGCTTATTCTTATAAATGCTATTGTCTATAAGTAAAATTTACGTAGATTAAAAGATCAGTTGTCAAGGTCACTCAAGTTTTCTAACGTCCTATTTAATGACCTTTCTTATTTTTTAAAAATATCTAAATGGTTTATTTTAATTATTTTTGAACCTATTAATTGCTATAGTCAAATTGCGGATCTTGCTTAGCTTTTTAGTTTCAAGGTCATTTATTTTAGGTTTCTTTTAAGTGGAAAGCCTATTAATCGTTCGTTAGAACGATTGAACCTATATTTATTATTATTATTATTCTTATTTTTTTCCGCCAAGTTTTCTTTTCCCATTATAAATTTTGTTTCGCGACATGTCGTAAAGACATTTTGTACTATGGATGTATAAGACATTACGCTTTCGCAGTTGACCCTGTCACACCGAACACTTGTTCTTTACGGAGTTATCTCCCCTGTTACAGAAAAGCTTGTGTGCAGATAAACTATGAAACCGTAAAAGATTTCGCAATAAAAGTTGTTGCAAAATGGTCAGCTATGGATTGCGACAATTTGTTACATATCGCGCAAAGTATTTTGACGACTCCTTGTAGGAGTTATTTCCCCTTATTTATTGGAAGTAAAATTTGTACCATTGTAACTCATGAACCAGAGGTGATATAGACTAGATATTTCACAGTTGGTCATCATTGACCTTGACCTTGAAAAAGGTCACAAGGTCAAAGGTCAAGGTCATGTTCTAATTTTTGACCCTTGGTTGTGTGCAGATCTTCTCCTTTACTATAATAGATAGAGAACTGAAACCTTTACCAAAATGTGTATCATATTAAGATCTTGAATCGTCACTTTTTTTATTTGACATTTTATAAGAGTTGTCTCCCCTTAGACCAATAATATGCATTGTGAGTTACATTAGATCACTATATCTCAGTAACTATAACAGACATATACATGAAACCTTATATCATTGGTCATCATTGACCTTGACCTTGAAAATGGACACAAGGTCAAAGGTCAAGGTCACGTTTGAAATTTTGACATTGTCTCGCCATCGCTATTCCCTTGAAACGGTAAAAGATAGGCAATAACTTGTAATAGGTAAAATGTCAACTTTCACCTTGACCTTGCCCAAGGTCATAAGGTCAAAGGTCAAGGTCACCTGTGTTTCAGCACAGCGACATGTGAATTTTTGTACCTTTCGATTCGCTTTGTATTTTTCAGCTTGCTACATGTCGCAATGAAATTTTGTGCCAGGCATGGGAAAAAACATGGGGAATTTTAGGGTATTCCGCCAGCCTGCAAAAATAAAGGGGGGGGGGGGTGTTTCTAAGGGGACCCCATAAGAATGTAGTGTGCAGATTTCATCCTAGACCACAGAGAATGGTGAAACAAAATGGACGCCAAATCGTTCGGGGATTGATGTCCCTAAATTGTCGCTACAGTAGAAATCGTTCTGACGAACGATAAAAAAATGTCCAGGTCATGAAAGTTGAAGATAGGTTTTTTATGCAAAAATCGCAATTTTCAGAAAAACCATAAGTCCTAGCTTTTCGAAAATGGTGCCAATCGATTTAGAATGTTGATTTTACCCCAACCATGTATCTCGGATGTGCATAAATGTCAACAAACTCCAAAATCGGCAGAAAAAATCAAATGTCGAGACCCCATCGGGACCCCTTAGATTTCATCGCTTGAATTTTTGTGCATTGATTAATCCTTGAAATATACATCTGAATTGTGTCTTCGTGAGTTGTTCTAGCTGAAACAAACATTTTTTCTACTTGCATTTATTTTGAAATGACAATAAAGTGCGCGCGATCGAGTGTCGTTTGGTACGTACGATTGCTGTATTTCACCGAAGAAAAATCCGTTTTTCCTTTTACAATGAATTGAAAGTAACATTAAACTGTCAAAATTGCATCATTGTTGACGGCGATCATATGTATACAGTACGTATGACGCCTGTTTTCTATTTTTTTTTTTTTTTTTTTATAAGTCCACGATAATATATAGCATTGTCACGTGACATCAGACGTCTCGACCAGTCAAATCAATGTGTTCTATTTGTATTTCATAAATAAAAATCATAGAATTTTCTGTCTTTCTTATTTATTTCATTTGTAAATACACGAAAACATTACAAAATATCTTTGTATTTTAAATGTAGAAAACACATAGAAGGTATATATACGTCAAAATTTGACTTTCTGTATATAGGCTTCCGTGGTCCAGTGGTAACAACGATGAGCTGGCAATACTGACATCGTCGGTTCGAGCCTAGGATGTGACAAGTCATTTTTGCATGGTTTTTTGCTACGTTTCACGTATATTTTATGCAGTTATGGTTTTTTATATAGAAAAAACAAAAAAAAACTGAAATTTTTTTACGCCGCGGTGTAAAAAATGTCGATGGAAGTGGTAAGCCATGATTATTTGTGGCGAAGTCACAAATGAACCTATATTATTAAGGCTTTCCACTTCCGAGTGGGAAGCCTTACTGTTATTCTTCTGTTTCTTATTATTAAGGCTTTCCACTTCCGAGTGGGAAGCCTTTCTATTATTCTTCTGTTTCTTATTATTATTATTATTATTATTATTCTTATTTTTTTCCGCCAAGTTTTCTTTTCCCATTATAAATTTTGTTTCGCGACATGTCGTAAAGACATTTTGTACTATGGATGTATAAGACATTACGCTTTCGCAGTTGACCCTGTCACACCGAACACTTGTTCTTTACGGAGTTATCTCCCCTGTTACAGAAAAGCTTGTGTGCAGATAAACTATGAAACCGTAGAAGATTTCGCAATAAAAGTTGTTGCAAAATGGTCAGCTATGGATTGCGACAATTTGTTACATATCGCGCAAAGTATTTTGACGACTCCTAGTAGGAGTTATTTCCCCTTATTTATTGGAAGTAAAATTTGTACCATTGTAACTCATGAACCAGAGGTGATATAGACTAGATATTTCACAGTTGGTCATCATTGACCTTGACCTTGAAAAAGGTCACAAGGTCAAAGGTCAAGGTCATGTTCTAATTTTTGACCCTTGGTTGTGTGCAGATCTCCTCCTTTACTATAATAGATAGAGAACTGAAACCTTTACCAAAATGTGTATCATATTAAGATCTTGAATCGTCACTTTTTTTATTTGACATTTTTATAAGAGTTATCTCCCCTAGACCAATAAAATGTATTGTGAATTGCATTATATCACTATATCTCAGTAACTATAACAGATATATATATGAAACCTTATATCATTGGTCATCATTGACCTTGACCTTGAAAATGGACACAAGGTCAAAGGTCAAGGTCACCTTTGAAATTTTGGCATTGTCTTGTCATCGCTATTACTTTGAAACGGTAAAAGATAGGCTATAAGTTATAATGGATAAAATGTTGGTCTCATAAAGGCGCAACTTTTTTCTATTTAGAGGGAAAGGATCCGGCTTCATCTTATAGGAGTTATCCCCCATAACAACCATTGATAATTAGTTTTTCATTAATTACTTATCAACTATTGATAATAGAGGCATGGGGTCTTCACTATGGATCATTAGGACCCTTGACCTTGAAAACAAATACAAGGTCAAAGGTCAAGGTCATTTTCTAATTTTTTGTATATATTATAAGTAGTCATATCTTAATGACTTTAAGAGATATTGGCATAAAATCTTCAATGTTGATCACTGTTGACCTTCAGCATGGTCAAGGTCATGCTGTAAAAGTCAAGGTCAAAGTCCTTTATAAATGTTTTTCATGGTACTATGTATTTTGAATGGCTTCTTCTTTTAATGCTATTGCCTATAAGTAATATTTACGTAGATTAAAAGATCAGTTGTCAAGGTCATTCAAGTTTTCTTACGTCCTATTTAATGACCTTTCTTATTTTTAAAGATATATAAATAGTTTTTTAATAATTTTTGTTCTTATTAATTGCTATAGACAAATTACGTATGTTTCTTAGCTTTTTGGTTTCAAGGTCATTTATTTAAGGTCTTCTTTTGAAGTGGAAAGCCTATTAATCGTTCTTTAGAACGATTGAACCTATATTTATTATTATTATTATTATTCTTATTTTTTTCCGCCAAGTTTTCTTTTCCCATTATAAATTTTGTTTCGCGACATGTCGTAAAGACATTTTGTACTATGGATGTATAAGACATTACGCTTTCGCAGTTGACCCTGTCACACCGAACACTTGTTCTTTACGGAGTTATCTCCCCTGTTACAGAAAAGCTTGTGTGCAGATAAACTATGAAACCGTAAAAGATTTCGCAATAAAAGTTGTTGCAAAATGGTCAGCTATGGATTGCGACAATTTGTTACATATCGCGCAAAGTATTTTGACGACTCCTTGTAGGAGTTATTTCCCCTTATTTATTGGAAGTAAAATTTGTACCATTGTAACTCATGAACCAGAGGTGATATAGACTAGATATTTCACAGTTGGTCATCATTGACCTTGACCTTGAAAAAGGTCACAAGGTCAAAGGTCAAGGTCATGTTCTAATTTTTGACCCTTGGTTGTGTGCAGATCTCCTCCTTTACTATAATAGATAGAGAACTGAAACCTTTACCAAAATGTGTACCATATTGAGATCTTGAATCGTCACTTTTTTTATTTGACATTTTTATAAGAGTTATCTCCCCTAGACCAATAAAATGTATTGTGAATTGCATTATATCACTATATCTCAGTAACTATAACAGATATATATATGAAACCTTATATCATTGGTCATCATTGACCTTGACCTTGAAAATGGACACAAGGTCAAAGGTCAAGGTCACGTTTGAAATTTTGGCATTGTCTTGTCATCGCTATTACTTTGAAACGGTAAAAGATAGGCTATAAGTTATAATGGATAAAATGTTGGTCTCATTAGGGCGCAACTTTTTTCTATTTAGAGGGAAAGGATCCGGCTTCATCTTATAGGAGTTATCCCCCATTACAACCATTGATAATTAGTTTTTCATTAATTATTTATCAACTATTGATAGTAGAGGCATGGGGTCTTCACTATGGATCATTAGGACCCTTGACCTTGAAAACAAATACAAGGTCAAAGGTCAAGGTCATTTTCTAATTTTTTGTATATATTATAAGTAGTCATATCTTAATGACTTTAAGAGATATTGGCATAAAATCTTCAATGTTGATCACTGTTGACCTTCAGCATGGTCAAGGTCATGCTGTAAAAGTCAAGGTCAAAGTCCTTTATAAATGTTTTTCATGGTACTATGTATTTTGAATGGCTTCTTCTTTTAATGCTATTGCCTATAAGTAATATTAACGTAGATTAAAAGATCAGTTGTCAAGGTCATTCAAGTTTTCTTACGTCCTATTTAATGACCTTTCTTATTTTTAAAGATATCTAAATAGTTTTTTTAATAATTTTTGTTCTTATTAATTGCTATAGACAAATTACGTATGTTTCTTAGCTTTTTGGTTTCAAGGTCATTTATTTAAGGTCTTCTTTTGAAGTGGAAAGCCTATTAATCGTTCTTTAGAACGATTGAACCTATATTTATTCTTATTATTCTTCCGCCAAGTTTTGTTATCCCATTATAAATTTTGTTTCGCGACATGTCGTAAAGACATTTTGTACTATGGATGTATGAGACATTACGCATTCGCAGTTAACCCTGTCACACCGAACACTTTTTCTTTACGGAGTTATTTCCCCTGTCATAAAAAGCTTGTGTGCAGATAAACTTTGAAACCGTAAAAGATTTCGCAATAAAAATTGTTGCAAAATGGTCAGCTATTGATTGCGACAATTTGTTACATATCGCGCAAAGTATTTTGATGACTCCTTGTAGGAGTCATTTCCCCTTATTTATTGGAAGTACATTTTGTACCATAGTAACTCATGAACCAGAGGTGACAGAGACTAGATATTTCACAGTTGGTCATCATTGACCTTGACCTTGAAAAAGGTCACAAGGTCAAATGTCAAGGTCACATTCTAAATTTTGACACTGTGGTGTGTGCGATTCTCCTCCTGAACCATGAGAGATACAGAAATAAATCTTTTACCAAAATGTGTATCATATTAAGGTCTTGAAAGGTCACTATACATGATTTGACTTTTGAAAGAGTTATCTCCCCTGGATCAATTAAATATAGTGTATATAGCGTTATCTCAGTAACTATGACAGATATTTATATGAAACCTTATATCATTAGTCATCATTGACCTTGACCTTGAAAATGGACACAAGGTCAAAGGTCAAGGTCACGTTTGAAATTTTGACATTATCTTGTCATCGCTATTTCTTTGAAACGGTAAAAGATAGCTCATAACTTATAACGGATAAAATGTCGGCCTCATAAATGCGCAACTTTTTTCTATTTATAGGAAAAGGATTTGACTTCATCTTATAGGAGTTATCTCCCATTACAACCATTGATATTTACTTTTTCATTGATAACTTATTAACTATTGATAGTAGAGGCATGGGGACTTCACCAAAGACCATTATGACCCTTGACCTTGAAAATAGAAACAAGGTAAAAGGTCAAGGTCATCTTATAAATTTGGGTATTTATGATAAATAGGCATTTCTTCATAATTATAAGACATATTGACTAAGGATCTTCACTGTTGGTCCTTTATTGACCCTCAGCATGGTCAAGGTCATATTGACAGCAGTCAAGGTCAAATAATATTTTTTGGAAATTCTGCTTTTTCGTGTATATAAAATGGTAAATACAAATAAATGATTTGTTTTTAAAGCATTGAATATGCAAAAATCAAACACTTGGTAGTCAAGATCATTTATCTCAATTAACGTCCTATTTTTTTTACCTTTTTTATTTCAAAAGATATACGAATGGTTTTTCTTTCTTTTGTTTATTTTGAAAAGAAGATTCAATTTCCATATAGCCAAAGTCAATGTCAAGGTCATTTATGCAATAAGTGGAAAGCCTCTCATTTGTTCGGTAGAACCAATGAACTTATATTTAAGGCTTTCCACTTTCCAGTGGAAAGACTTATTGCATTTTGTCTGTTTCTTATTATTATTAAGGTCTTTCCCCTTTCCAAGGGAAAGACCTTACTGTATTTCTTCTGATTATTATTATTATTTTTATTCTTCTTCTTTTCCGCCGCAGTTGTCGAAAATGTGTTTTGACGTATCGCTTTGAAACTTGGTACACTTAACCGACACTACCTGGGCTCGACCTGAGTCACCCTGCGAAACCGATCCATTTTTAGTAACGGAGTTATCTGCCCCAAACCCAAAACCCTTGTGTTCAGATAAACTCAGAAACCATGACAGATATCAAAAATCTAAAGTGGGGAAAAAATTGTCTGACTCATGGCCATGATTCGTAATGCAAAAAAAAATGTTTTGATCCACTTCCTGTTAACGCGATTTTGACGCGAAGTTTGTCGAAACTGTCAAAGTTGTTCGATTTCAACAAAACTTAGTTTCCAAGTAGATATGAGAGTTCTAATTACATATGTCGGATCAAAATTTTTTTTCGGTCCACCATTTTTAAAATGGCCGCCATTGAAATTTTGTTTTCAATATAACTCAAAAACCATAAAAAATTGAAACAGACAGTATATCAGAAAAATGTTCCTCTCATTGAGATCTACATTTGATATAAAGGGTTGAAAACTGTGCGACAAACCGTTTTCGAGGTTATGGCCCTTGACAGGTTTCGGCTAAATTTTGTTTTCAATATAACTCAAAAAACCATAAAAAATTAAAGCAGACAATATACTAGAAAAATGTTCCTCTCATTGAGATCTACATTTGATATAAATGGTTGAAAACTATGCGACAAACCGTTTTCGAGGTTATGGCCCTTGACAGGTTTCGGCTAAATTTTGTTTTCAATAGAACTCAAAAACCATAAATAATTGAAGCAGACAATATACTAGAAAAATGTTCCTCTCATTGAGATCTACATTTGATATAAAGGGTTGAAAACTGTGCGACAAACCGTTTTCGAGGTTATGGCCCTTGACAGGTTTCGGCTAAATTTTGTTTTCAATATAACTCAAAAACCATAAAAAATTGAAGCAGACAATATACAAGAAAAATGTTCCTCTCATTGTGATCTACATTTGATATAAAGGGTTGAAAACTATGCGACAAACCGTTTTCGAGGTTATGGCCCTTGACAGGTTTCGGCTAAATTTTGTTTTCAATATAACTCAAAAACCATAAAAAATTAAAGCAGACAATATACTAGAAAAATGTTCCTCTCATTGAGATCTACATTTGATATAAGGGTTGAAAACTGTGCGACAAACCGTTTTCGAGGTTATGGCCCTTGACAGGTTTCGGTTAAATTTTGTTTTCAATATAACTCAAAAACAATAAAATATTGAAGCAGACAATATATCAGAAAAATGTTCCTCTCATTGAAATCTATATTTGATATAAATTGTCGAAAACTGTCAGACAAACTGTTTTCGAGGTAATGGCCCTTGACACGTTTCGACTAATCAGTTTTTGACTTATAACTTGAAAACGGTTAGAGATAATATAGTAAACATGTATATTTAAAGTGATCCTCTCATCAAAACCTTCATTTAGTATAATGTATCCAAAACTGTTATATGAACCGTATTCGAGTTATCCGCCTTGACACATTTCTGTTATTCGGTTTTTGACTTATAACTTGAAAACGGTTAGAGATAATATAGTTAACATGGTCATATGTCGTGCGCGAAAAATCTGCCTAGCTTTTTGACCAATCGTACATCACTGTCCAAAGCTCATGAATATTAAGGAAAACATACATCTTGATAAAAAAAATACACATCTTTGCTGCAATTAATCAGACCTGTCCAGACACTAAGAAGTGTTACAATATATAAAACGTAACACATAACCAGTATCTAGAGAGTATCTTATATCTTATAGCTCATCTGATATGGACCTGATAAGCCTTGTCGAGCGAAAAAAAAAATTCATATTTATCAAGATATTAGTACTTTTTGGCTTAGAAAGGCATAATCATATGACAACGGCCTCTTAATTATTTGGGTATTGGGGAAACTATTGACCTTTTTTGCTCTGACTCGGGCACCAAGTTTCGTTGAGTAATGGGAGACCCCTCAAAACGAGCGAAATCATTTCACCAATATCACATTAAATTTTCGGGGTGTCATGTCAGATAAAATTTTTCGCAAATTTAGAAAAACCGAAGGGTATTCAAGGAAACTCACAAACACCCATAAAATAGTCCAGAAATGGGCTTTAAACAATCAGCTGAAAAATATCCAATGCATTTAACAAACTATATAAATAAATTTATTTATCAATTCTGTATGAAATTGCTTTTTAAATGCAGCTCTAATATCTAAATTCCATTGAATAATAAATCCACTGTCCATGCTACAGCTCGGCGCAGCCAAATATCAAAATAAGAACTAATTTCCTCTCCCTCAGTCAAAGGTCATTTACAGAGCCGTTGTCATATGAGACTTAAAATTTTTCAATGATGGACAATTCAAAATGGCTTAAACACTAATTTCAAATTTTTAGTACATATTAAATGTACTTTTTGTAACATAAAAAAATAACTTTTGGCAAAAATTGAAAAAATAATGAACATTCAGTGAGTTCCGACAGTGTGTAATTATGTGTCGAGTGAAGAAAACATGCACTTTGTTACAAAATTTGCTGTATTAAACCAAATGTGAAAATTATTAAAAGCTTGAAATGATGTTAACTTGCACATTTATACAGAAATTAGCAATTTAAGTGCAATTACTTTAAAAATGGTACACTATATTCCTAAATTTTCATGAAAAAATATTCAACACTGTGACAATAGCCTAAATCGACACATTTTAAACCAATGTTAAAACAAAACCTTGTGATTTCTACAAGTTTCCCTTTTTTCCTTATTGTTTAATTATTAAATTTAAAATATTTAAAGCTGTTGTCTCCTATTTTAGTGTGTTTCTCCATTAAAAATGAGTACAAAGCTATTTCTGAATCATAATAATAATATTGTATGGAGACAATCAATTAAAAATACCAAGATGTATGACAAAATAAGTTTGCATAAAATTGTTATGATGTTTGGACTTTGGTCTACTTTCATAGCGTACATTTTTTCAATATACATGACCAAAACACTAAATTTAATCAACTTACTTTGTTAGCTAAATAGATGATACTTTCCGTTTAGAATGTGGATTTCAGTCTAAAAACGTATTTCCTCAAAGTACACGAGTCAATAAATCCTTAAAATCCCAGACTGAAGCACGTGACCACACCTCCCCCTTATTTGTAAATTTCGTCTGCTGTGATGTCCATTTCAGTTATCGTCAGTGAATCATAGTGTAAATCGTTTCTCAACAAGTTGTTCGAACTATCCGAACTGCATTTTACCTCACATTTTAATCAAATTGAAACAATTTCCGACGTGAATTTGTGTGTATTCGGTCGTCTGCTACGTGACTCGTGTTCCTTATTTTCCACATTCCAGCTTAAAATTCCTATGAATGAAAACGTCTTAAAATGATCGTCGGTAGCTCCTTTTGTAATAACCCGTGTCGTCCTGAAATATATAAATAATCACTGATATTAAACTTAAGATCGTGCTTCATGTAGCTATAGTATTCGTCCACACAGAACGCAGTACGAGAGACAGAAGACGCTGACAAAACGCGAGCTTCGACGAAGACACCGCAGTGAAATGTAAAGTGTTCATTTAATGTATACTATAAATAGAGCGAAATGACAAAGAAGTATTTATTTTACACCAAAATAATGTATATGAATTTTTAAAACTAGTTTAACAAATTTTTGTCACAATATTTAAATCTGCAGAGTCCGATTTTCCCGTTTTTTCTCAAAATTAGTACAAAGCTATTTGAATCAATGTGAGACAATCAATTAAAAATACCAAGATGAATAACAAAATAAGTTTACATGCTGCCCTGGTTGGGGGGCAGGGCCCTTTTTTAAATAATTAGAATGTTATAGAAACAATAGAAAAGAAACCGGGGGAGGAGGAGGCCTACGGATATTTTACAATATAAAATAATAGATTTTTACCCTCTGGGGTTTATTGTTTGACGTTTAACGTCAGTTTTTACTATGGAAATAGGGACAACACGGGAAAGACGGTCAATGTCGAAAAAGTGTCTTGACGTATCGCTTTGAAACTTGGGACACTTAACCAACATTACCTGGGCTTGACCTGAGTCACCTTGCGAAACCGATCTATTTTTAGTAACAGAGTTATCTGCACCAAACCCAAAACCCTTGTGTTCAGATAAACTCAGAAACCATGACAGATATCAAAAATCTAAAGTGGGGAAAAAATTGTCTGACTCATGGCCATGATTCGTAATGCAAAAAAAAAAAATTGATCCACTTCCTGTTAACGCGATTTTGACGCAATGTTTGTCGAAAATGTCAAAGTTGTTCGATTTCCACAAAACTTAGTTTCCAAGTAGATATGAGAGTTCTAATTACATATGTCGGATCAAAATTTTTTTTCGGTCCACCATTTTCAAAATGGCCACCATTGAAATTTTGTTTTCAATATATCTAAAAAACCATAAAAAATTGAAACAGACAACATATCAGAAAAATGTTCCTCTCATTGAGATCTACATTTGATATATTTGGTTGAAAACTGTGCGACAAACCGTTATCGAGGTTATGGCCCTTGACAGGTTTCAGTTAAATTTTGTGTTCAATATAACTCGAAAACCATAAAAAATTGAAGCAGACAATATATCAGGAAAATGTTCCTCTCGTTGAGATCTACATTTGATAAATAGGTTTGAAAACTGTGCGACAAACCGTTTTATAGGTTATGGCCCTTGACAGGTTTCGGCTAAATTTTGTTTTCAATATAACTCAAAAACCATAAAAAATTGAAGCAGACAATATATCAGAAAAATGTTCCTCTCATTGAGATCTACATTTAATATAATTGTCGAAAGCTGTGCGACAAACCATTTTCGAGGTTATGGCCCTTGACAGGTTTTCTAATCAGTTTTTGGCTTATAACTTTAAAACCGTCAGGGATAATATAGTAAACATATGGTTTTTTTGTAACGATCATAACAAGCCCTTCGTATTAAGACCGAAGTCCAATGGTTATGGGCAGCCATTGGATACAATTAAAAACCATATTACACATATAAAATCACCCCTGAGACCTTCGAGATACAATTAAAAACCATATTACACATATAAAATCACTCCTGAGACCTTTGAGATACAATTAAAAACCATATTACACATATAAAATCACTCCTGAGACCTTTGCGATACAATTAAAAACCATATTACACATATAAAATCACTCCTGAGACCTTTGAGATACAATTAAAAACCATATTACACATATAAAATCACTCCTGAGACCTTTGCGATACAATTAAAAACCATATTACACATATAAAATCACTCCTGAGACCTTTGAGATACAATTAAAAACCATATTACACATATAAAATCACTCCTGAGACCTTTACGATACAATTAAAAACCATATTACACATACATGTATAAAATCACTCCTGAGACCTTTGCAATACAATTAAAAACCATATTACATATATAAAATGCCTCCTGAACCTTTGCGATACAATTAAAAACCATATTACACATATAAAATCACTCCTGAGACCTTTGAGATACAATTAAAAACCATATTACACATATAAAATCACTCCTGAGACCTTTGCGATACAATTAAAAACCATATTACACATATAAAATCACTCCTGAGACCTTTGAGATACAATTAAAAACCATATTACACATATAAAATCACTCCTGAGACCTTTACGATACAATTAAAAACCATATTACACATATAAAATCACTCCTGAGACCTTTGCAATACAATTAAAAACCATATTACATATATAAAATGCCTCCTGAACCTTTGCGATACAATTAAAAACCATATTACACATATAAAATCACTCCCGAGACCTTTGAGATACAATTAAAAACCATATTACACATACAAAATCACTCCTGAGACCTTTGAGATACAATTAAAAACCATATTACACATATAAAATCACTCCTGAGACCTTCGAGATACAATTAAAAACCATATTACACATATAAAATCACTCCTGAGACCTTTGAGATACAATTAAAAACCATATTACACATATAAAATCACTCCTGAGACCTTTGCGATACAATTAAAAACCATATTACACATATAAAATCACTCCTGAGACCTTTGAGATACAATTAAAAACCATATTACACATATAAAAGCACTCCTGAGACCTTTGCGATACAATTAAAAACCATATTACACATATAAAATCACTCCTGAGACCTTCGAGATACAATTAAAAACCATATTACACATATAAAATCACTCCTGAGACCTTTGAGATACAATTAAAAACCATATTACACATATAAAATCACTCCTGAGACCTTTGCGATACAATTAAAAACAATATAACACATATAAAATCACTCCTGAGACCTTCGAGATACAATTAAAAACCATATTACACATATAAAATCACTCCTGAGACCTTTGTGATACAATTAAAAACCATATTACACATATAAAATCACTCCTGAGACCTTCGAGATACAATTAAAAACCATATTACACATATAAAATCACTCCTGAGACATTTGCGATACAATTAAAAACCATATTACGCATATAAAATCACTCCCGAGACCTTTGCGATACAATTAAAAACCATATTACACATATAAAATCAACCAGAGATAATATAGTTAACATGGTCATATGTCGTGCGCGAAAAATCTGCCTAGCTTTTTGACCAATCGTACATCACTGTCCAAAGCTCATGAATATTAAGGAAAACATACATCTTGATAAAAAAAATACACATCTTTGCTGCAATTAATCAGACCTGTCCAGACATTAAGAAGTGTTACAATACATAAAACGTAACACATAACCAGTATCTAGAGAGTATCTTCAGTGATTTTGTTTGCCTATATTTACCTCCGAAATAAGGCCTTTTCCCCTAAAGAAAGTTTCCCAAAATGTTCAAAAAATGGCTTAAATTTTTCCCAAATGAGGATTAAAATTTCCTAAAAGATAAAATTTGAAGCAGAAAAATGGTTTGTTTGTTTGTTTGAATGGTGTTTTAACGCCACTTTCAGCAATTTTTCAGCTATTTCATGGCGTCCAGTTTTTATTGGGGGGGGAAGCCGGAGTACCCGGAGAGAACCCCCGACCTGCGGTAGGAAAACTGGCAATCCTTGTCAATTAAGATTGGAGTCGAGTACACCCTGCCTGCAGTGAGAATCGAACCCGCAATCTCAGTGTTGACAGACCACGTGATCAATAGTAAACGAACTACCTTGACCACTCGGCCACCGAGGCCCCCAGAAAAATGGTATACAATATGTAATTAGCTTGCTATATGATTGGTATCTATAGTTTGTTATTTATTTTCCTCTCATTTCTTCATAAGATAAGAAAATTTTAACTAAAACTCAAGATGTTATACAAAGAAAGCTTTATTTCAATTTACCCAATTCTCATAAAATGATGCATATTTTCCCAATAAAAAAGGCAGGGGCAGTTTTGAAAAATTCCAACAAAATCACTGATCTTATATCTTAGAGCTCATCTGATATGGACTGAAAAGCCTTGTCGAGCGAAAAAAAACAACTATAAGAATTCATATCTATCAAGATATTAGTTTGTTTGTTTGTTTGATGGTGTTTAACGCCACTTTCAGCAATTTTTCAGCTATATCATGGCGTCCAGTTTTTATTGGGGGAGGAAGCCAAAGTACCCGGAGAAAACCCCCGACCTGCAGTAGAAAAACTAGCTATCCTTTTCAATTAAGATTGGAGTCGAGTACACCCTGCCTGCAGCGAGACAAGATATTAGTACTTTTTGGCTTAGAAAGGGGTAATCATATGAGACTTAAAATTTTTCAATGATGGACAATTCAAAATGGCTTAAACACTAATTTCAAATTTTTAGTACATATTAAATGTACTTTTTGTAACATAAAAAACTAACTTTTGGCAAAAATTGCAAAAATAATGAACATTCAGCGAGTTCCGACAGTGTGTAATTATGTGTCGAGTGAAGAAAACATGCACTTTGTTACAAAATTTGCTGTATTAAACCAAATGTGAAAATTATTAAAAGATTGAAATGATGTTAACTTGCACATTTATACAGAAATTAGCAATTTAAGTGCAATTACTTTAAAAATGGTACACTATATTTCTAAATTTTCATGAAAAAATATTCAACACTGTGACAATAGCCTAAATCAACACATTTTACACCAATGTTAAAACAAAACCTTGTGATTTCTACAAGTTTCCCTCTTTTCCTTATTGTTTAATTATTAAATTTAAAATATTTAAAGCTGTTGTGTCCTATTTTAGTGTGTTTCTACATTAAAAATGAGTACAAAGCTATTTCTGAATCATAATAATGATATTGTATGGAGACAATCAATTAAAAATACCAAGATGTATGACAAAATAGTTTGCATAAAATGTTATGAAGTTTGGTCTACTTTCATAGTGTAAATTTTTTCAATATACATGACCAAAACACTAAATTTAATCAACTTACTTTGTTAGCTAAATAGATGATACTTTCCGTTTAGAATGTGGATTTCAGTCTAAAAACGTATTTCCTCAAAGTACACGAGTCAATAAATCCTTAAAATCCCGGACTGAAGCACGTGACGGGTTGGGCTAAAACGCGGAAATGGAAAAACCGGAAACATAAAAACACCTATATTTTTGTTCATAACTTTTTAACGGGTTAACATAGAATAAAAATCAAAAATGCCTCTGGAAGATATTAAAAAGATCTTTATGGAGATATATAGTTTAATGCAATTAATTATTAATAAAGTACCTAAAAGTTGACCGGAAATGTTTTTTTGCGAGTTTGCACATATCAAATTTTCAGATTAGAACCCAGATATCTCAAAAATGCTTCACCCCGGTCAAATAATTCTTAGTGTTTGATAAAGGGTATTCATTTAGCTTCAAAATGATATATAGTTTATAAAATATTACTGAAAGGAAAGTATAGAAAAATTCGCCGGAAAATACCTGATATGAAAAGTAAAAGTGCAAACTTTCAACTTTGAACTATAATTTCTCAACGATCTTACAACCCGGTCAAAATGTGAATAGGGCCTCGTGTTCCCCTTAGCATTAGCTACAAAATGATATATAACTTTTAAAAATTGATCAACGACAAAGTATAGAAAAGTTGACCGGAAACGTTTCTAGTCGATCAAAAACTCATCAAACTTAACAGATTTCTCCTAATTAAAGTATGTTTACATAGGTAAAATTGATTGGTGTCGATAATTAAATTACTATCTAAGTTATAATTAATGTCATGTATGATAATAAAGAGATATTTGGTAAAATTGAAAATGGATCATAGATAAATATCCCGGTGTGTTCGACCCAACAAACAATCGTTCTGAAAGCATGAATACTGTTTTAAAAAGAGAAACTGATTGGAAAGAGTTACCGGTAGATCTTTTGGCTTTGGGTTTTTATTACATACAAAATTTTGTAAATGTTGAAATTTTAAGAGGCCTAAGAGGCCGTTCAGGTATAGGCAATTATCATTTAAAATCAGAGTTTCGTAGGGCTTTTATTTCTGCTTCAGATTTGATTATACCAAAAAAAAATAGTCTGTCCCGATGATGTTATTGAATATTTAAAAATGAAAAACCTTTATCTTTAGACAAAATTTTGCAAGATGACACGTCTGAAACATCAAAGATTATTAAACAAACAGATTAACACGCTGAAATAACAACTGAATTAGGTGTCAAAAATGATAGTCCTTTAATTACCGATGACATAATTGTAGAAAAAACACCCGTGGTTGAACTACCTGTCTTTAATTCTGATTGTAGTCAACAAAGTTTGGCACGGTTTATTGTTGACAATAATTTAATAACATTAGTTCCACAGCAAGGGGATTTTATTGTTCAAGGCAGAAAAGCTAAATATTGTGTCACTTTATTTCCAAAAGAAACTTGCCAGTGCGAGGCAACATCTACCTGTTTTCACATATTAGCGGCAAAATTAAGCATAGGTTTACAGCCGATTCAAAAGAATAAAATTATTAGTTTAAGAGCTATATCAAAAAATGCTAAGAAAAAATTGATAAAAAGTCAGGTAGAAAACAACCACGTGTTAATGATCATGACATTGAAGTTGAGCCGGCCCCAGATTCTTTAACAGCTTTAAATACTCCACTTAATGAAAATTTAATTAAAACACCCTCAACTGTAGGAAGCATTACATTTACTACTAAACAATTAACAGAAATTTCAACCCCAAAGTCTAAAAGAAAAATAGATTTAAGTGATAAAATAGAAGAAAATGAAATTATAATAGAAGATTCTAACGAAAATAAACCCACTAAATTCCCTGATGAAAAATCGCTCCCTGTTAAAAAACGTAAAATTAAAGAAACAAAAATAACAGAAAAGGAAGATAATAATCTTTAGAAAACAATTCTTGTGATCAGCAGCCATAGGTAGGTTATTGTAAGTTAAAACATAAACAAGACATTCTTAATAATCAGTACTTGTGTTCTGATATAATAATTTCTGCTCATATCTTATAAAAATTCAGTTTCCAGACATCAATGGTTTTCAAGAAACTACCCTCGCTCCAATAAAATGTAGTGGTAAATGGGTAAGCAATAAAGGTTTCGTACCACAAAGTCCACCATGTGTGCAAATCCATCATAATTTTATCTGTAACAAATAACAACTAAACTATTTATTTAAATAAAAAATTGTATACATAAATTTAAAAAAAAGCCTTACGAAACTCTGATTTTAAATGATAATTGCCTATACCTGAACGGCCTCTTAAAATTTCAACATTTACAAAATTTTGTATGTAATAAAAACCCAAAGCCAAAAGATCTACCGGTAACTCTTTCCAATCAGTTTCTCTTTTTAAAACAGTATTCATGCTTTCAGAACGATTGTTTGTTGGGTCGAACACACCGGGATATTTATCTATGATCCATTTTCAATTTTACCAAATATCTCTTTATTATCATACATGACATTAATTATAACTTAGATAGTAATTTAATTATCGACACCAATCAATTTTACCTATGTAAACATACTTTAATTAGGAGAAATCTGTTAAGTTTGATGAGTTTTTGATCGACTAGAAACGTTTCCGGTCAACTTTTCTATACTTTGTTGTTGATCAATTTTTAAAAGTTATATATCATTTTGTAGCTAATGCTAAGGGGAACACGAGGCCCTATTCACATTTTGACCGGGTTGTAAGATCGTTGAGAAATTATAGTTCAAAGTTGAAAGTTTGCACTTTTACTTTTCATATCAGGTATTTTCCGGCGAATTTTTCTATACTTTCCTTTCAGTAATATTTTATAAACTATATATCATTTTGAAGCTAAATGAATACCCTTTATCAAACACTAAGAATTATTTGACCGGGGTGAAGCATTTTTGAGATATCTGGGTTCTAATCTGAAAATTTGATATGTGCAAACTCGCAAAAAAACATTTCCGGTCAACTTTTAGGTACTTTATTAATAATTAATTGCATTAAACTATATATCTCCATAAAGATCTTTTTAATATCTTCCAGAGGCATTTTTGATTTTTATTCTATGTTAACCCGTTAAAAAGTTATGAACAAAAATATAGGTGTTTTTATGTTTCCGGTTTTTCATTTCCGCGTTTTAGCCCACGCCGCACGTGACCACACCTCCCCCTTATTTGTAAATTTCGTCTGCTGTGATGTCCATTTCAGTTATCGTCAGTGAATCCTAGTGTAAATCGTTTCTCAACAAGTTGTTCTAACTATCCGAACTGCATTTTACCTCACATTTTAATCAAATTGAAACAATTTCCGACGTGAATTTTTGTGTATTCGGTCGTCTGCTACGTGACTCGTGTCCTTATTTTCCACATTCCAGCGTAAAATTCCTATGAATGAAAACGTCTTTAAATGATCGTCGGTAGCTCCTTTTGTAATAACCCGTGTCGTCCTGAAATATATAAATAATCACTGATATTAAACTTAAGATCGTGCTTCATGTAGCTATAGTATTCGTCCACACAGAACGCAGTACGAGAGACAGAAGACGCTGACAAAATGCTATGAACGCGAGCTTCGACGAAGACACGTAAAGTGTTCATTTAATGTATACTATAAATAGAGCGAAATGATAAAGAAGTATTTATTTTACACCAAAATAATGTATATGAATTTTTAAAACTAGTTTAACAAATTTTTCTCACAAATATTTAAATCTGCAGAGTCCGATTTTCCCGTTTTTTCTCAAAATTAATACAAAGCTATTTGAATCAATGTGAGACAATCAATTAAAAGTACCAAGATGAATAACAAAATAAGTTTACATGCTGCCCTGGTTGGGGGCCGGGCCCTTTTTTAAATAATTAGAATGTTATAGAAACAATAGAAAAGAAACCTGGGTAGGAGGAGGCCTACGGATATTTTAGAATATAAAATAATAGATTTTTACCCTCTGGGGTTTATTGTTTGACGTTTAACGTCAATTTTTTCTATGGAAATAGGGACAACACGGGAAAGACGGTCAATGTCGAAAAAGTGTCTTGACCTATCGCTTTGAAACTTGGCACACTTAACCAACATTACCTGGGCTCGACCTGAGTCACCTTGCGAAACCGATCTATTTTTAGTAACAGAGTTATCTGCCCCAAACCCAAAACCCTTGTGTTCAGATAAATTCAGAAACCATGACAAATATCAAAAATCTAAAGTGGGGAAAATGTTGTCTGACTCATGGCCATGATTTGTCATGCAAAAAAAAATTTCTTCGATCCACTTCCTGTTAACTTGATTTCGGCGCGAAGTTTGTCGAAAACGTCAAAGTTGTTCGATTTACACAAACATTGGTTTCCAAGTCGACATGAGGGTCCTAACTACATATGTCGGATCAAAATTTGTTTTCGGTTCACCATTTTCAAAATGGCCGCCATTGAAATTTTGTTTTCAATATAACTCCAAAACCATAAAAAATTGAAGCAGACAATATATCAGAAAAATGTTCCTCTCATTGAGATCTACATTTGATATGAATAATTGAAAACTGTGCGACAAACCGTTTTCGAGGTTATGGCCCTTGACAGGTTTCGGCTAAATTTTGTTTTCAATATAACTGAAAAACCATAAAAAAAATTGAAGCAGACAATATATCAGAAAAATGTTTCTCTCATTGAGATCTACATTTGATATATTGGTTGAAAACTGTGCGACAAACCGTTTTCGAGGTTATGGCCCTTGACAGGTGTCGGCTAAATTTTGTTTTCAATATAACTCAAAAACTATAAAAAAAATTGAAGCAGACAATATATCAGAAAAATATTCCTCTCATTGAGATCTACATTTGATTGTAATAGTTGAAAACTGTGCGACAAACCGTTTTCGAGGTTATGACCCTTGACAGGTTTCGGCTAAATTTTGTTTTCAATATAACTGAAAAACCATAAAAAATTGAAGCAGACAATATATCAGAAAAATGTTTCTCTCATTGAGATCTACATTTGATATAATTGGTTGAAAAATGTGCGACGAACCGTTTTCGAGGTTATGGCCCTTGACAGGTTTCGGCTAAATTTTGTTTTCAATATAACTCAAAAACCATAAAAAATTGAACCAGACAATATACTAGAAAAATGTTCCTCTCATTGAGATCTACATTTGATATAAAGGGTTGAAAACTGCACGACAAATCGTTTTCAAGTTATGGCCTTTGACATTTTTCGGCTAATCAGTTTATGGCTTATAACTTTTAAACCGTCAGAGATAACATAGTGAACATAGGTTTTTTGTGACTGTCTCAACAAGCCCTTCGATTTAAGACCAAAGTCCAATGGTTACGGGCAGCAATTTTCAAAATTAGCAACCATATACCTAGACATAACACTAAGAAAATGCCGGGAAAGACCTCACATTTGTTCTTTGAACAAATGACTTTTCATTATTCTTATTATTCTTCCGCCAAGTTTTTTCTTTTCCCATTATAAATTTTGTTTCGCGACATGTCGTAAAGACATTTTGTACTATGAATGTATGAGACATTACGCTTTCGCAGTTAACCCTGTCACACCGAACACTTTTTCTTTACGGAGTTATTTCCCCTGTCATAAAAATCTTGTGTGCAGATAAACTTTGAAACCGTAAAAGATTTCGCAATGAAAGTTGTTGCAAAATGCTCAGCTATTGATTGCGACAATTTGTTACATATCGCGCAAAGTATTTTGACGACTCCTTGTTGGAGTTATTTCCCTTTATTTATTGGAAGTACATTTTGTACCATAGTAACTCATGAACCAGAGTTGACAGAGACTAGATATTTCACAGTTGGTCATCATTGACCTTGACCTTGAAAAAGGTCACAAGGTCAAAGGTCAAGGTCACATTCTAAATTTTGACACTGTGGTGTGTGCGATTCTCCTCCTGAACCATAAGAGATACAGAAATAAATCTTTTACCAAAATGTGTATCATATTAAGGTCTTGAAAGGTCACTATAAATGATTTGACTTTTGAAAGAGTTATCTCCCCTGGATCAATTAAATATAGTGTATATAGCGTTATCTTAGTAACTATGACAGATATTTATATGAAACCTTATATCATTAGTCATCATTGACCTTGACCTTGAAAATGGACACAAGGTCAAAGGTCAAGGTCACGTTTGAAATTTTGACATTATCTTGTCATCGCTATTTCTTTGAAACGGTAAAAGATAGCTTATAACTTATAACGGATAAAATGTCGGCCTCATAAATGCGCAACTTTTTTCTATTTAAAGGAAAAGGATTTGACTTCATCTTATAGGAGTTATCTCCCATTACAACCATTGATATTTATTTTTTCATTGATAACTTATTAACTATTGATAGTAGAGGCATGGGGACTTCACCAAAGACCATTATGACCCTTGACCTTGAAAATAGAAACAAGGTAAAAGGTCAAGGTCATCTTATAAATTTGGGTATTTATGATAAATAGGCATTTCTTCATAATTTTAAGACATATTGACAAAGGACCTTCACTGTTGGTCCTTTATTGACCCTCAGCATGGTCAAGGTCATATTGACAGCAGTCAAGGTCAAATAATATTTGTTGGAAATTCTGCTTTTTCGTGTGTATAAAATGGTAAATACAAATAAATGATTTGTTTTTTAAAGCATTGAATATGCAAAAATCAAACACTTGGTAGTCAATGTCATTTATCTCAATTAACGTCCTATTTTTTTACCTTTTTTATTTCAAAAGATATACGAATGGTTTTTCTTTCTTTTGTTTATTTTGAAAAGAAGATTCAATTTCCATATAGCCAAAGTCAATGTCAAGGTCATTTATGCAATAAGTGGAAAGCCTCTCATTTGTTCGGTAGAACCAATGAACTTATATTTATTCTTATTATTCTTCCGCCAAGTTTTGTTATCCCATTATAAATTTTGTTTCGCGACATGTCGTAAAGACATTTTGTACTATGGATGTATGAGACATTACGCATTCGCAGTTAACCCTGTCACACCGAACAATTTTTCTTTACGGAGTTATTTCCCCTGTCATAAAAAGCTTGTGTGCAGATAAACTTTGAAACCGTAAAAGATTTCGCAATAAAAATTGTTGCAAAATGGTCAGCTATTGATTGCGACAATTTGTTACATATCGCGCAAAGTATTTTGATGACTCCTTGTAGGAGTCATTTCCCCTTATTTATTGGAAGTACATTTTGTACCATAGTAACTCATGAACCAGAGGTGACAGAGACTAGATATTTCACAGTTGGTCATCATTGACCTTGACCTTGAAAAAGGTCACAAGGTCAAATGTCAAGGTCACATTCTAAATTTTGACACTGTGGTGTGTGCGATTCTCCTCCTGAACCATAAGAGATACAGAAATAAATCTTTTACCAAAATGTGTATCATATTAAGGTCTTGAAAGGTCACTATACATGATTTGACTTTTGAAAGAGTTATCTCCCCTGGATCAATTAAATATAGTGTATATAGCGTTATCTCAGTAACTATGACAGATATTTATATGAAACCTTATATCATTAGTCATCATTGACCTTGACCTTGAAAATGGACACAAGGTCAAAGGTCAAGGTCACGTTTGAAATTTTGACATTATCTTGTCATCGCTATTTCTTTGAAACGGTAAAAGATAGCTTATAACTTATAACGGATAAAATGTCGGCCTCATAAATGCGCAACTTTTTTCTATTTATAGGAAAAGGATTTGACTTCATCTTATAGGAGTTATCTCCCATTACAACCATTGATATTTACTTTTTCATTGATAACTTATTAACTATTGATAGTAGAGGCATGGGGACTTCACCAAAGACCATTATGACCCTTGACCTTGAAAATAGAAACAAGGTAAAAGGTCAAGATCATCTTATAAATTTGGGTATTTATGATAAATAGGCATTTCTTCATAATTTTAAGACATATTGACAAAGGACCTTCACTGTTGGTCCTTTATTGACCCTCAGCATGGTCAAGGTCATATTGACAGCAGTCAAGGTCAAATAATATTTTTTGGAAATTCTGCTTTTTCGTGTGTATAAAATGGTAAATACAAATAAATGATTTGTTTTTAAAGCATTGAATATGCAAAAATCAAACACTTGGTAGTCAATGTCATTTATCTCAATTAACGTCCTATTTTTTTACCTTTTTTATTTCAAAAGATATACGAATGGTTTTTCTTTCTTTTGTTTATTTTGAAAAGAAGATTCAATTTCCATATAGCCAAAGTCAATGTCAAGGTCATTTATGCAATAAGTGGAAAGCCTCTCATTTGTTCGGTAGAACCAATGAACTTATATTTATTCTTATTATTCTTCCGCCAAGTTTTGTTATCCCATTATAAATTTTGTTTCGCGACATGTCGTAAAGACATTTTGTACTATGGATGTATGAGACATTACGCATTCGCAGTTAACCCTGTCACACCGAACAATTTTTCTTTACGGAGTTATTTCCCCTGTCATAAAAAGCTTGTGTGCAGATAAACTTTGAAACCGTAAAAGATTTCGCAATAAAAATTGTTGCAAAATGGTCAGCTATTGATTGCGACAATTTGTTACATATCGCGCAAAGTATTTTGATGACTCCTTGTAGGAGTCATTTCCCCTTATTTATTGGAAGTACATTTTGTACCATAGTAACTCATGAACCAGAGGTGACAGAGACTAGATATTTCACAGTTGGTCATCATTGACCTTGACCTTGAAAAAGGTCACAAGGTCAAATGTCAAGGTCACATTCTAAATTTTGACACTGTGGTGTGTGCGATTCTCCTCCTGAACCATAAGAGATACAGAAATAAATCTTTTACCAAAATGTGTATCATATTAAGGTCTTGAAAGGTCACTATACATGATTTGACTTTTGAAAGAGTTATCTCCCCTGGATCAATTAAATATAGTGTATATAGCGTTATCTCAGTAACTATGACAGATATTTATATGAAACCTTATATCATTAGTCATCATTGACCTTGACCTTGAAAATGGACACAAGGTCAAAGGTCAAGGTCACGTTTGAAATTTTGACATTATCTTGTCATCGCTATTTCTTTGAAACGGTAAAAGATAGCTTATAACTTATAACGGATAAAATGTCGGCCTCATAAATGCGCAACTTTTTTCTATTTATAGGAAAAGGATTTGACTTCATCTTATAGGAGTTATCTCCCATTACAACCATTGATATTTACTTTTTCATTGATAACTTATTAACTATTGATAGTAGAGGCATGGGGACTTCACCAAAGACCATTATGACCCTTGACCTTGAAAATAGAAACAAGGTAAAAGGTCAAGGTCATCTTATAAATTTGGGTATTTATGATAAATAGGCATTTCTTCATAATTATAAGACATATTGACTAAGGATCTTCACTGTTGGTCCTTTATTGACCCTCAGCATGGTCAAGGTCATATTGACAGCAGTCAAGGTCAAATAATATTTTTTGGAAATTCTGCTTTTTCGTGTATATAAAATGGTAAATACAAATAAATGATTTGTTTTTAAAGCATTGAATATGCAAAAATCAAACACTTGGTAGTCAAGGTCATTTATCTCAATTAACGTCCTATTTTTTTACCTTTTTTATTTCAAAAGATATACGAATGGTTTTTCTTTCTTTTGTTTATTTTGAAAAGAAGATTCAATTTCCATATAGCCAAAGTCAATGTCAAGGTCATTTATGCAATAAGTGGAAAGCCTCTCATTTGTTCGGTAGAACCAATGAACTTATATTATTATTATTACTTTTCTTCCGATCTAAAATTCAATTTAGTGCTGCCAAAAAGTTTCTTATCCGATCGAGCTGAAAATTTGGCGGTGTGATGGATACCCCGTGGGCTTTCTCCCATTCACCCTGTTAGCACGCCCCGTCAAAAATGAGGGCGTGGCAGGGACCCCCCATGAAAACGTTGTTATCACATCTCCTCCTAAGGCACACAAAATGGTACAATAAAATGGACGCCGATTGCATCTGGGATCGATGTCCTCGAATTGTCGATAGGTAGAAAATCGCTGGGCGCAACCAGTAAAAAGTTACCAGTCGTGCAAGTCCAACACCACTTTTTATGTAAAAATCGTAATTTCCCGAAAAACGATGCATCCCAGCTGTTTGAAACCCTCGCCATTCGCTTTAGAATGTCGATTTCAGTCTAAAAATGTCTCCCCGTAAGGTGTACGAGTCAATAAATCTTTAAAATCCCACATTGAAACACGTGACCACCCCTCCCCCAAGCCACGTAAATTTCGTCTGTCGTGATGTCCGTTTCAGCCATCGCCAGTGAATGACAGTGTAAATCGTGTGTCAACAAGTTGTTCTAACTGTCCGAACTGCATTTTACCTGAAACAATAACAAATTGAAACAATTTCCGACGTCACTTTTTTGTGTATTCCATCGTCTGCTACGTGCCTCGTGTAATTATTTTACAGTGTGAAATTTCTCTGAAATAAATTTAAAAAGTCTTTTATTAATTGTCGGCTTGCTCCGTTGATAAAAATCCGTGCCGTGTCGTCCTGAAATAAACAATCACTGATCGTGCATCATGTCACATATAGGTCCGTTCAGACCATCGTAACTCCCTATTGTGATAAAATAAAACCATCTCCGTGATATTATATAACAATGTCACGTGACTCCATCTAGTTCATTTCTTTGCCTTTTACTATAAATCTGTTTTTCTTCACCTACAAGTCAAGAAAAGTCATTAAAATACGAAACATATAGTTAAAAACAGAAAAGTAAACAAACAAACAAATAAACAAAAAAACTGGTTCCCGGTTTTTATATTATCATAGTTGCATATAAAACTATGAACCAAAAAAGGGCCCAACTCTCCACCCAGGGACAGCATGTCAAAAACAATATATCATGCTGGCCCTGGGGTGGAGGGGCCGGGCCCTTTTTTTTCCTTCAATTTTGTAATTAGAACGTTCTAGAAACAATGGAATAGAAACCCCCAGGGGGGGGGGGAGTAATACGGGTATATTACGATGTAAAACGATAGATTTTCACCCTCTGGGGCCTCTTGTTTAACGTTTAACGCCAGTTTTTCCTATAGAAACGATAACGAGGGAAAGACCTTCCTGTGCATTTGTTCTACTGAACAAATGTCCTTTTAATTAAGGCTTTCCACTTTCCAGTGGAAAGACTTATTGCATTTTGTCTGTTTCTTATTATTATTATTCTTATTATTCTTCCGCCAAGTTTTGTTATCCCATTATAAATTTTGTTTCGCGACATGTCGTAAAGACATTTTGTACTATGGATGTATGAGACATTACGCATTCGCAGTTAACCCTGTCACACCGAACACTTTTTCTTTACGGAGTTATTTCCCCTGTCATAAAAAGCTTGTGTGCAGATAAACTTTGAAACCGTAAAAGATTTCGCAATAAAAATTGTTGCAAAATGGTCAGCTATTGATTGCGACAATTTGTTACATATCGCGCAAAGTATTTTGATGACTCCTTGTAGGAGTCATTTCCCCTTATTTATTGGAAGTACATTTTGTACCATAGTAACTCATGAACCAGAGGTGACAGAGACTAGATATTTCACAGTTGGTCATCATTGACCTTGACCTTGAAAAAGGTCACAAGGTCAAATGTCAAGGTCACATTCTAAATTTTGACACTGTGGTGTGTGCGATTCTCCTCCTGAACCATAAGAGATACAGAAATAAATCTTTTACCAAAATGTGTATCATATTAAGGTCTTGAAAGGTCACTATACATGATTTGACTTTTGAAAGAGTTATCTCCCCTGGATCAATTAAATATAGTGTATATAGCGTTATCTCAGTAACTATGACAGATATTTATATGAAACCTTATATCATTAGTCATCATTGACCTTGACCTTGAAAATGGACACAAGGTCAAAGGTCAAGGTCACGTTTGAAATTTTGACATTATCTTGTCATCGCTATTTCTTTGAAACGGTAAAAGATAGCTTATAACTTATAACGGATAAAATGTCGGCCTCATAAATGCGCAACTTTTTTCTATTTATAGGAAAAGGATTTGACTTCATCTTATAGGAGTTATCTCCCATTACAACCATTGATATTTACTTTTTCATTGATAACTTATTAACTATTGATAGTAGAGGCATGGGGACTTCACCAAAGACCATTATGACCCTTGACCTTGAAAATAGAAACAAGGTAAAAGGTCAAGGTCATCTTATAAATTTGGGTATTTATGATAAATAGGCATTTCTTCATAATTATAAGACATATTGACTAAGGATCTTCACTGTTGGTCCTTTATTGACCCTCAGCATGGTCAAGGTCATATTGACAGCAGTCAAGGTCAAATAATATTTTTTGGAAATTCTGCTTTTTCGTGTATATAAAATGGTAAATACAAATAAATGATTTGTTTTTAAAGCATTGAATATGCAAAAATCAAACACTTGGTAGTCAAGGTCATTTATCTCAATTAACGTCCTATTTTTTTTACCTTTTTTATTTCAAAAGATATACGAATGGTTTTTCTTTCTTTTGTTTATTTTGAAAAGAAGATTCAATTTCCATATAGCCAAAGTCAATGTCAAGGTCATTTATGCAATAAGTGGAAAGCCTCTCATTTGTTCGGTAGAACCAATGAACTTATATTATTATTATTACTTTTCTTCCGATCTAAAATTCAATTTAGTGCTGCCAAAAAGTTTCTTATCCGATCGAGCTGAAAATTTGGCGGTGTGATGGATACCCCGTGGGCTTTCTCCCATTCACCCTGTTAGCACGCCCCGTCAAAAATGAGGGCGTGGCAGGGACCCCCCATGAAAACGTTGTTATCACATCTCCTCCTAAGGCACACAAAATGGTACAATAAAATGGACGCCGATTGCATCTGGGATCGATGTCCTCGAATTGTCGATAGGTAGAAAATCGCTGGGCGCAACCAGTAAAAAGTTACCAGTCGTGCAAGTCCAACACCACTTTTTATGTAAAAATCGTAATTTCCCGAAAAACGATGCATCCCAGCTGTTTGAAACCCTCGCCATTCGCTTTAGAATGTCGATTTCAGTCTAAAAATGTCTCCCCGTAAGGTGTACGAGTCAATAAATCCTTAAAATCCCACATTGAAACACGTGACCACCCCTCCCCCCCAGCCACGTAAATTTCGTCTGTCGTGATGTCCGTTTCAGCCATCGCCAGTGAATGACAGTGTAAATCGTGTGTCAACAAGTTGTTCTAACTGTCCGAACTGCATTTTACCTGAAACAATAACAAATTGAAACAATTTCCGACGTCACTTTTTTGTGTATTCCATCGTCTGCTACGTGCCTCGTGTAATTATTTTACAGTGTGAAATTTCTCTGAAATAAATTTAAAAAGTCTTTTATTAATTGTCGGCTTGCTCCGTTGATAAAAATCCGTGCCGTGTCGTCCTGAAATAAACAATCACTGATCGTGCATCATGTCACATATAGGTCCGTTCAGACCATCGTAACTCCCTATTGTGATAAAATAAAACCATCTCCGTGATATTATATAACAATGTCACGTGACTCCATCTAGTTCATTTCTTTGCCTTTTACTATAAATCTGTTTTTCTTCACCTACAAGTCAAGAAAAGTCATTAAAATACGAAACATATAGTTAAAAACAGAAAAGTAAACAAACAAACAAATAAACAAAAAAACTGGTTCCCGGTTTTTATATTATCATAGTTGCATATAAAACTATGAACCAAAAAAGGGCCCAACTCTCCACCCAGGGACAACATGTCAAAAACAATATATCATGCTGGCCCTGGGGTGGAGGGGCCGGGCCCTTTTTTTTCCTTCAATTTTGTAATTAGAACGTTCTAGAAACAATGGAATAGAAACCCCCAGGGGGGGGGGAGTAATACGGGTATATTACGATGTAAAACGATAGATTTTCACCCTCTGGGGCCTCTTGTTTAACGTTTAACGCCAGTTTTTCCTATAGAAACGATAACGAGGGAAAGACCTTCCTGTGCATTTGTTCTACTGAACAAATGTCCTTTTAATTAAGGCTTTCCACTTTCCAGTGGAAAGACTTATTGCATTTTGTCTGTTTCTTATTATTATTATTCTTATTATTCTTCCGCCAAGTTTTGTTATCCCATTATAAATTTTGTTTCGCGACATGTCGTAAAGACATTTTGTACTATGGATGTATGAGACATTACGCATTCGCAGTTAACCCTGTCACACCGAACACTTTTTCTTTACGGAGTTATTTCCCCTGTCATAAAAAGCTTGTGTGCAGATAAACTTTGAAACCGTAAAAGATTTCGCAATAAAAATTGTTGCAAAATGGTCAGCTATTGATTGCGACAATTTGTTACATATCGCGCAAAGTATTTTGATGACTCCTTGTAGGAGTCATTTCCCCTTATTTATTGGAAGTACATTTTGTACCATAGTAACTCATGAACCAGAGGTGACAGAGACTAGATATTTCACAGTTGGTCATCATTGACCTTGACCTTGAAAAAGGTTACAAGGTCAAATGTCAAGGTCACATTCTAAATTTTGACACTGTGGTGTGTGCGATTCTCCTCCTGAACCATAAGAGATACAGAAATAAATCTTTTACCAAAATGTGTATCATATTAAGGTCTTGAAAGGTCACTATACATGATTTGACTTTTGAAAGAGTTATCTCCCCTGGATCAATTAAATATAGTGTATATAGCGTTATCTCAGTAACTATGACAGATATTTATATGAAACCTTATATCATTAGTCATCATTGACCTTGACCTTGAAAATGGACACAAGGTCAAAGGTCAAGGTCACGTTTGAAATTTTGACATTATCTTGTCATCGCTATTTCTTTGAAACGGTAAAAGATAGCTTATAACTTATAACGGATAAAATGTCGGCCTCATAAATGCGCAACTTTTTTCTATTTATAGGAAAAGGATTTGACTTCATCTTATAGGAGTTATCTCCCATTACAACCATTGATATTTACTTTTTCATTGATAACTTATTAACTATTGATAGTAGAGGCATGGGGACTTCACCAAAGACCATTATGACCCTTGACCTTGAAAATAGAAACAAGGTAAAAGGTCAAGGTCATCTTATAAATTTGGGTATTTATGATAAATAGGCATTTCTTCATAATTATAAGACATATTGACTAAGGATCTTCACTGTTGGTCCTTTATTGACCCTCAGCATGGTCAAGGTCATATTGACAGCAGTCAAGGTCAAATAATATTTTTTGGAAATTCTGCTTTTTCGTGTATATAAAATGGTAAATACAAATAAATGATTTGTTTTTAAAGCATTGAATATGCAAAAATCAAACACTTGGTAGTCAAGGTCATTTATCTCAATTAACGTCCTATTTTTTTTACCTTTTTTATTTCAAAAGATATACGAATGGTTTTTCTTTCTTTTGTTTATTTTGAAAAGAAGATTCAATTTCCATATAGCCAAAGTCAATGTCAAGGTCATTTATGCAATAAGTGGAAAGCCTCTCATTTGTTCGGTAGAACCAATGAACTTATATTATTATTATTACTTTTCTTCCGATCTAAAATTCAATTTAGTGCTGCCAAAAAGTTTCTTATCCGATCGAGCTGAAAATTTGGCGGTGTGATGGATACCCCGTGGGCTTTCTCCCATTCACCCTGTTAGCACGCCCCGTCAAAAATGAGGGCGTGGCAGGGACCCCCATGAAAACGTTGTTATCACATCTCCTCCTAAGGCACACAAAATGGTACAATAAAATGGACGCCGATTGCATCTGGGATCGATGTCCTCGAATTGTCGATAGGTAGAAAATCGCTGGGCGCAACCAGTAAAAAGTTACCAGTCGTGCAAGTCCAACACCACTTTTTATGTAAAAATCGTAATTTCCCGAAAAACGATGCATCCCAGCTGTTTGAAACCCTCGCCATTCGCTTTAGAATGTCGATTTCAGTCTAAAAATGTCTCCCCGTAAGGTGTACGAGTCAATAAATCCTTAAAATCCCACATTGAAACACGTGACCACCCCTCCCCCCAGCCACGTAAATTTCGTCTGTCGTGATGTCCGTTTCAGCCATCGCCAGTGAATGACAGTGTAAATCGTGTGTCAACAAGTTGTTCTAACTGTCCGAACTGCATTTTACCTGAAACAATAACAAATTGAAACAATTTCCGACGTCACTTTTTTGTGTATTCCATCGTCTGCTACGTGCCTCGTGTAATTATTTTACAGTGTGAAATTTCTCTGAAATAAATTTAAAAAGTCTTTTATTAATTGTCGGCTTGCTCCGTTGATAAAAATCCGTGCCGTGTCGTCCTGAAATAAACAATCACTGATCGTGCATCATGTCACATATAGGTCCGTTCAGACCATCGTAACTCCCTATTGTGATAAAATAAAACCATCTCCGTGATATTATATAACAATGTCACGTGACTCCATCTAGTTCATTTCTTTGCCTTTTACTATAAATCTGTTTTTCTTCACCTACAAGTCAAGAAAAGTCATTAAAATACGAAACATATAGTTAAAAACAGAAAAGTAAACAAACAAACAAATAAAAAAAAAAACTGGTTCCCGGTTTTTATATTATCATAGTTGCATATAAAACTATGAACCGAAAAAGGGCCCAACTCTCCACCCAGGGACAGCATGTCAAAAACAATATATCATGCTGGCCCTGGGGTGGAGGGGCCGGGCCCTTTTTTTTCCTTCAATTTTGTAATTAGAACGTTCTAGAAACAATGGAATAGAAACCCCCAGGGGGGGGGGGGGAGTAATACGGGTATATTACGATGTAAAACGATAGATTTTCACCCTCTGGGGCCTCTTGTTTAACGTTTAACGCCAGTTTTTCCTATAGAAACGATAACGAGGGAAAGACCTTCCTGTGCATTTGTTCTACTGAACAAATGTCCTTTTAATTAAGGCTTTCCACTTTCCAGTGGAAAGACTTATTGCATTTTGTCTGTTTCTTATTATTATTATTCTTATTATTCTTCCGCCAAGTTTTGTTATCCCATTATAAATTTTGTTTCGCGACATGTCGTAAAGACATTTTGTACTATGGATGTATGAGACATTACGCATTCGCAGTTAACCCTGTCACACCGAACACTTTTTCTTTACGGAGTTATTTCCCCTGTCATAAAAAGCTTGTGTGCAGATAAACTTTGAAACCGTAAAAGATTTCGCAATAAAAATTGTTGCAAAATGGTCAGCTATTGATTGCGACAATTTGTTACATATCGCGCAAAGTATTTTGATGACTCCTTGTAGGAGTCATTTCCCCTTATTTATTGGAAGTACATTTTGTACCATAGTAACTCATGAACCAGAGGTGACAGAGACTAGATATTTCACAGTTGGTCATCATTGACCTTGACCTTGAAAAAGGTCACAAGGTCAAATGTCAAGGTCACATTCTAAATTTTGACACTGTGGTGTGTGCGATTCTCCTCCTGAACCATAAGAGATACAGAAATAAATCTTTTACCAAAATGTGTATCATATTAAGGTCTTGAAAGGTCACTATACATGATTTGACTTTTGAAAGAGTTATCTCCCCTGGATCAATTAAATATAGTGTATATAGCGTTATCTCAGTAACTATGACAGATATTTATATGAAACCTTATATCATTAGTCATCATTGACCTTGACCTTGAAAATGGACACAAGGTCAAAGGTCAAGGTCACGTTTGAAATTTTGACATTATCTTGTCATCGCTATTTCTTTAAAACGGTAAAAGATAGCTTATAACTTATAACGGATAAAATGTCGGCCTCATAAATGCGCAACTTTTTTCTATTTATAGGAAAAGGATTTGACTTCATCTTATAGGAGTTATCTCCCATTACAACCATTGATATTTACTTTTTCATTGATAACTTATTAACTATTGATAGTAGAGGCATGGGGACTTCACCAAAGACCATTATGACCCTTGACCTTGAAAATAGAAACAAGGTAAAAGGTCAAGGTCATCTTATAAATTTGGGTATTTATGATAAATAGGCATTTCTTCATAATTATAAGACATATTGACTAAGGATCTTCACTGTTGGTCCTTTATTGACCCTCAGCATGGTCAAGGTCATATTGACAGCAGTCAAGGTCAAATAATATTTTTTGGAAATTCTGCTTTTTCGTGTATATAAAATGGTAAATACAAATAAATGATTTGTTTTTAAAGCATTGAATATGCAAAAATCAAACACTTGGTAGTCAAGGTCATTTATCTCAATTAACGTCCTATTTTTTTTACCTTTTTTATTTCAAAAGATATACGAATGGTTTTTCTTTCTTTTGTTTATTTTGAAAAGAAGATTCAATTTCCATATAGCCAAAGTCAATGTCAAGGTCATTTATGCAATAAGTGGAAAGCCTCTCATTTGTTCGGTAGAACCAATGAACTTATATTATTATTATTACTTTTCTTCCGATCTAAAATTCAATTTAGTGCTGCCAAAAAGTTTCTTATCCGATCGAGCTGAAAATTTGGCGGTGTGATGGATACCCCGTGGGCTTTCTCCCATTCACCCTGTTAGCACGCCCCGTCAAAAATGAGGGCGTGGCAGGGACCCCCCATGAAAACGTTGTTATCACATCTCCTCCTAAGGCACACAAAATGGTACAATAAAATGGACGCCGATTGCATCTGGGATCGATGTCCTCGAATTGTCGATAGGTAGAAAATCGCTGGGCGCAACCAGTAAAAAGTTACCAGTCGTGCAAGTCCAACACCACTTTTTATGTAAAAATCGTAATTTCCCGAAAAACGATGCATCCCAGCTGTTTGAAACCCTCGCCATTCGCTTTAGAATGTCGATTTCAGTCTAAAAATGTCTCCCCGTAAGGTGTACGAGTCAATAAATCCTTAAAATCCCACATTGAAACACGTGACCACCCCTCCCCCCAGCCACGTAAATTTCGTCTGTCGTGATGTCCGTTTCAGCCATCGCCAGTGAATGACAGTGTAAATCGTGTGTCAACAAGTTGTTCTAACTGTCCGAACTGCATTTTACCTGAAACAATAACAAATTGAAACAATTTCCGACGTCACTTTTTTGTGTATTCCATCGTCTGCTACGTGCCTCGTGTAATTATTTTACAGTGTGAAATTTCTCTGAAATAAATTTAAAAAGTCTTTTATTAATTGTCGGCTTGCTCCGTTGATAAAAATCCGTGCCGTGTCGTCCTGAAATAAACAATCACTGATCGTGCATCATGTCACATATAGGTCCGTTCAGACCATCGTAACTCCCTATTGTGATAAAATAAAACCATCTCCGTGATATTATATAACAATGTCACGTGACTCCATCTAGTTCATTTCTTTGCCTTTTACTATAAATCTGTTTTTCTTCACCTACAAGTCAAGAAAAGTCATTAAAATACGAAACATATAGTTAAAAACAGAAAAGTAAACAAACAAACAAATAAACAAAAAAACTGGTTCCCGGTTTTTATATTATCATAGTTGCATATAAAACTATGAACCAAAAAAGGGCCCAACTCTCCACCCAGGGACAGCATGTCAAAAACAATATATCATGCTGGCCCTGGGGTGGAGGGGCCGGGCCCTTTTTTTTCCTTCAATTTTGTAATTAGAACGTTCTAGAAACAATGGAATAGAAACCCCCAGGGGGGGGGGGGGAGTAATACGGGTATATTACGATGTAAAACGATAGATTTTCACCCTCTGGGGCCTCTTGTTTAACGTTTAACGCCAGTTTTTTCTATAGAAACGATAACGAGGGAAAGACCTTCCTGTGCATTTGTTCTACTGAACAAATGTCCTTTTAATTAAGGCTTTCCACTTTCCAGTGGAAAGACTTATTGCATTTTGTCTGTTTCTTATTATTATTATTCTTATTATTCTTCCGCCAAGTTTTGTTATCCCATTATAAATTTTGTTTCGCGACATGTCGTAAAGACATTTTGTACTATGGATGTATGAGACATTACGCATTCGCAGTTAACCCTGTCACACCGAACACTTTTTCTTTACGGAGTTATTTCCCCTGTCATAAAAAGCTTGTGTGCAGATAAACTTTGAAACCATAAAAGATTTCGCAATAAAAATTGTTGCAAAATGGTCAGCTATTGATTGCGACAATTTGTTACATATCGCGCAAAGTATTTTGATGACTCCTTGTAGGAGTCATTTCCCCTTATTTATTGGAAGTACATTTTGTACCATAGTAACTCATGAACCAGAGGTGACAGAGACTAGATATTTCACAGTTGGTCATCATTGACCTTGACCTTGAAAAAGGTCACAAGGTCAAATGTCAAGGTCACATTCTAAATTTTGACACTGTGGTGTGTGCGATTCTCCTCCTGAACCATAAGAGATACAGAAATAAATCTTTTACCAAAATGTGTATCATATTAAGGTCTTGAAAGGTCACTATACATGATTTGACTTTTGAAAGAGTTATCTCCCCTGGATCAATTAAATATAGTGTATATAGCGTTATCTCAGTAACTATGACAGATATTTATATGAAACCTTATATCATTAGTCATCATTGACCTTGACCTTGAAAATGGACACAAGGTCAAAGGTCAAGGTCACGTTTGAAATTTTGACATTATCTTGTCATCGCTATTTCTTTGAAACGGTAAAAGATAGCTTATAACTTATAACGGATAAAATGTCGGCCTCATAAATGCGCAACTTTTTTCTATTTATAGGAAAAGGATTTGACTTCATCTTATAGGAGTTATCTCCCATTACAACCATTGATATTTACTTTTTCATTGATAACTTATTAACTATTGATAGTAGAGGCATGGGGACTTCACCAAAGACCATTATGACCCTTGACCTTGAAAATAGAAACAAGGTAAAAGGTCAAGGTCATCTTATAAATTTGGGTATTTATGATAAATAGGCATTTCTTCATAATTATAAGACATATTGACTAAGGATCTTCACTGTTGGTCCTTTATTGACCCTCAGCATGGTCAAGGTCATATTGACAGCAGTCAAGGTCAAATAATATTTTTTGGAAATTCTGCTTTTTCGTGTATATAAAATGGTAAATACAAATAAATGATTTGTTTTTAAAGCATTGAATATGCAAAAATCAAACACTTGGTAGTCAAGGTCATTTATCTCAATTAACGTCCTATTTTTTTTACCTTTTTTATTTCAAAAGATATACGAATGGTTTTTCTTTCTTTTGTTTATTTTGAAAAGAAGATTCAATTTCCATATAGCCAAAGTCAATGTCAAGGTCATTAATGCAATAAGTGGAAAGCCTCTCATTTGTTCGGTAGAACCAATGAACTTATATTATTATTATTACTTTTCTTCCGATCTAAAATTCAATTTAGTGCTGCCAAAAAGTTTCTTATCCGATCGAGCTGAAAATTTGGCGGTGTGATGGATACCCCGTGGGCTTTCTCCCATTCACCCTGTTAGCACGCCCCGTCAAAAATGAGGGCGTGGCAGGGACCCCCCATGAAAACGTTGTTATCACATCTCCTCCTAAGGCACACAAAATGGTACAATAAAATGGACGCCGATTGCATCTGGGATCGATGTCCTCGAATTGTCGATAGGTAGAAAATCGCTGGGCGCAACCAGTAAAAAGTTACCAGTCGTGCAAGTCCAACACCACTTTTTATGTAAAAATCGTAATTTCCCGAAAAACGATGCATCCCAGCTGTTTGAAACCCTCGCCATTCGCTTTAGAATGTCGATTTCAGTCTAAAAATGTCTCCCCGTAAGGTGTACGAGTCAATAAATCCTTAAAATCCCACATTGAAACACGTGACCACCCCTCCCCCCAGCCACGTAAATTTCGTCTGTCGTGATGTCCGTTTCAGCCATCGCCAGTGAATGACAGTGTAAATCGTGTGTCAACAAGTTGTTCTAACTGTCCGAACTGCATTTTACCTGAAACAATAACAAATTGAAACAATTTCCGACGTCACTTTTTTGTGTATTCCATCGTCTGCTACGTGCCTCGTGTAATTATTTTACAGTGTGAAATTTCTCTGAAATAAATTTAAAAAGTCTTTTATTAATTGTCGGCTTGCTCCGTTGATAAAAATCCGTGCCGTGTCGTCCTGAAATAAACAATCACTGATCGTGCATCATGTCACATATAGGTCCGTTCAGACCATCGTAACTCCCTATTGTGATAAAATAAAACCATCTCCGTGATATTATATAACAATGTCACGTGACTCCATCTAGTTCATTTCTTTGCCTTTTACTATAAATCTGTTTTTCTTCACCTACAAGTCAAGAAAAGTCATTAAAATACGAAACATATAGTTAAAAACAGAAAAGTAAACAAACAAACAAATAAAAAAAAAAACTGGTTCCCGGTTTTTATATTATCATAGTTGCATATAAAACTATGAACCGAAAAAGGGCCCAACTCTCCACCCAGGGACAGCATGTCAAAAACAATATATCATGCTGGCCCTGGGGTGGAGGGGCCGGGCCCTTTTTTTTCCTTCAATTTTGTAATTAGAACGTTCTAGAAACAATGGAATAGAAACCCCCAGGGGGGGGGGGGGAGTAATACGGGTATATTACGATGTAAAACGATAGATTTTCACCCTCTGGGGCCTCTTGTTTAACGTTTAACGCCAGTTTTTCCTATAGAAACGATAACGAGGGAAAGACCTTCCTGTGCATTTGTTCTACTGAACAAATGTCCTTTTAATTAAGGCTTTCCACTTTCCAGTGGAAAGACTTATTGCATTTTGTCTGTTTCTTATTATTATTATTCTTATTATTCTTCCGCCAAGTTTTGTTATCCCATTATAAATTTTGTTTCGCGACATGTCGTAAAGACATTTTGTACTATGGATGTATGAGACATTACGCATTCGCAGTTAACCCTGTCACACCGAACACTTTTTCTTTACGGAGTTATTTCCCCTGTCATAAAAAGCTTGTGTGCAGATAAACTTTGAAACCATAAAAGATTTCGCAATAAAAATTGTTGCAAAATGGTCAGCTATTGATTGCGACAATTTGTTACATATCGCGCAAAGTATTTTGATGACTCCTTGTAGGAGTCATTTCCCCTTATTTATTGGAAGTACATTTTGTACCATAGTAACTCATGAACCAGAGGTGACAGAGACTAGATATTTCACAGTTGGTCATCATTGACCTTGACCTTGAAAAAGGTCACAAGGTCAAATGTCAAGGTCACATTCTAAATTTTGACACTGTGGTGTGTGCGATTCTCCTCCTGAACCATAAGAGATACAGAAATAAATCTTTTACCAAAATGTGTATCATATTAAGGTCTTGAAAGGTCACTATACATCATTGACCTTGACCTTGAAAATGGACACAAGGTCAAAGGTCAAGGTCACGTTTGAAATTTTGACATTATCTTGTCATCGCTATTTCTTTAAAACGGTAAAAGATAGCTTATAACTTATAACGGATAAAATGTCGGCCTCATAAATGCGCAACTTTTTTCTATTTATAGGAAAAGGATTTGACTTCATCTTATAGGAGTTATCTCCCATTACAACCATTGATATTTACTTTTTCATTGATAACTTATTAACTATTGATAGTAGAGGCATGGGGACTTCACCAAAGACCATTATGACCCTTGACCTTGAAAATAGAAACAAGGTAAAAGGTCAAGGTCATCTTATAAATTTGGGTATTTATGATAAATAGGCATTTCTTCATAATTATAAGACATATTGACTAAGGATCTTCACTGTTGGTCCTTTATTGACCCTCAGCATGGTCAAGGTCATATTGACAGCAGTCAAGGTCAAATAATATTTTTTGGAAATTCTGCTTTTTCGTGTATATAAAATGGTAAATACAAATAAATGATTTGTTTTTAAAGCATTGAATATGCAAAAATCAAACACTTGGTAGTCAAGGTCATTTATCTCAATTAACGTCCTATTTTTTTTACCTTTTTTATTTCAAAAGATATACGAATGGTTTTTCTTTCTTTTGTTTATTTTGAAAAGAAGATTCAATTTCCATATAGCCAAAGTCAATGTCAAGGTCATTTATGCAATAAGTGGAAAGCCTCTCATTTGTTCGGTAGAACCAATGAACTTATATTATTATTATTACTTTTCTTCCGATCTAAAATTCAATTTAGTGCTGCCAAAAAGTTTCTTATCCGATCGAGCTGAAAATTTGGCGGTGTGATGGATACCCCGTGGGCTTTCTCCCATTCACCCTGTTAGCACGCCCCGTCAAAAATGAGGGCGTGGCAGGGACCCCCCATGAAAACGTTGTTATCACATCTCCTCCTAAGGCACACAAAATGGTACAATAAAATGGACGCCGATTGCATCTGGGATCGATGTCCTCGAATTGTCGATAGGTAGAAAATCGCTGGGCGCAACCAGTAAAAAGTTACCAGTCGTGCAAGTCCAACACCACTTTTTATGTAAAAATCGTAATTTCCCGAAAAACGATGCATCCCAGCTGTTTGAAACCCTCGCCATTCGCTTTAGAATGTCGATTTCAGTCTAAAAATGTCTCCCCGTAAGGTGTACGAGTCAATAAATCCTTAAAATCCCACATTGAAACACGTGACCACCCCTCCCCCCAGCCACGTAAATTTCGTCTGTCGTGATGTCCGTTTCAGCCATCGCCAGTGAATGACAGTGTAAATCGTGTGTCAACAAGTTGTTCTAACTGTCCGAACTGCATTTTACCTGAAACAATAACAAATTGAAACAATTTCCGACGTCACTTTTTTGTGTATTCCATCGTCTGCTACGTGCCTCGTGTAATTATTTTACAGTGTGAAATTTCTCTGAAATAAATTTAAAAAGTCTTTTATTAATTGTCGGCTTGCTCCGTTGATAAAAATCCGTGCCGTGTCGTCCTGAAATAAACAATCACTGATCGTGCATCATGTCACATATAGGTCCGTTCAGACCATCGTAACTCCCTATTGTGATAAAATAAAACCATCTCCGTGATATTATATAACAATGTCACGTGACTCCATCTAGTTCATTTCTTTGCCTTTTACTATAAATCTGTTTTTCTTCACCTACAAGTCAAGAAAAGTCATTAAAATACGAAACATATAGTTAAAAACAGAAAAGTAAACAAACAAACAAATAAACAAAAAAACTGGTTCCCGGTTTTTATATTATCATAGTTGCATATAAAACTATGAACCAAAAAAGGGCCCAACTCTCCACCCAGGGACAGCATGTCAAAAACAATATATCATGCTGGCCCTGGGGTGGAGGGGCCGGGCCCTTTTTTTTCCTTCAATTTTGTAATTAGAACGTTCTAGAAACAATGGAATAGAAACCCCCAGGGGGGGGGGGGGAGTAATACGGGTATATTACGATGTAAAACGATAGATTTTCACCCTCTGGGGCCTCTTGTTTAACGTTTAACGCCAGTTTTTTCTATAGAAACGATAACGAGGGAAAGACCTTCCTGTGCATTTGTTCTACTGAACAAATGTCCTTTTAATTAAGGCTTTCCACTTTCCAGTGGAAAGACTTATTGCATTTTGTCTGTTTCTTATTATTATTATTCTTATTATTCTTCCGCCAAGTTTTGTTATCCCATTATAAATTTTGTTTCGCGACATGTCGTAAAGACATTTTGTACTATGGATGTATGAGACATTACGCATTCGCAGTTAACCCTGTCACACCGAACACTTTTTCTTTACGGAGTTATTTCCCCTGTCATAAAAAGCTTGTGTGCAGATAAACTTTGAAACCATAAAAGATTTCGCAATAAAAATTGTTGCAAAATGGTCAGCTATTGATTGCGACAATTTGTTACATATCGCGCAAAGTATTTTGATGACTCCTTGTAGGAGTCATTTCCCCTTATTTATTGGAAGTACATTTTGTACCATAGTAACTCATGAACCAGAGGTGACAGAGACTAGATATTTCACAGTTGGTCATCATTGACCTTGACCTTGAAAAAGGTCACAAGGTCAAATGTCAAGGTCACATTCTAAATTTTGACACTGTGGTGTGTGCGATTCTCCTCCTGAACCATAAGAGATACAGAAATAAATCTTTTACCAAAATGTGTATCATATTAAGGTCTTGAAAGGTCACTATACATGATTTGACTTTTGAAAGAGTTATCTCCCCTGGATCAATTAAATATAGTGTATATAGCGTTATCTCAGTAACTATGACAGATATTTATATGAAACCTTATATCATTAGTCATCATTGACCTTGACCTTGAAAATGGACACAAGGTCAAAGGTCAAGGTCACGTTTGAAATTTTGACATTATCTTGTCATCGCTATTTCTTTGAAACGGTAAAAGATAGCTTATAACTTATAACGGATAAAATGTCGGCCTCATAAATGCGCAACTTTTTTCTATTTATAGGAAAAGGATTTGACTTCATCTTATAGGAGTTATCTCCCATTACAACCATTGATATTTACTTTTTCATTGATAACTTATTAACTATTGATAGTAGAGGCATGGGGACTTCACCAAAGACCATTATGACCCTTGACCTTGAAAATAGAAACAAGGTAAAAGGTCAAGGTCATCTTATAAATTTGGGTATTTATGATAAATAGGCATTTCTTCATAATTATAAGACATATTGACTAAGGATCTTCACTGTTGGTCCTTTATTGACCCTCAGCATGGTCAAGGTCATATTGACAGCAGTCAAGGTCAAATAATATTTTTTGGAAATTCTGCTTTTTCGTGTATATAAAATGGTAAATACAAATAAATGATTTGTTTTTAAAGCATTGAATATGCAAAAATCAAACACTTGGTAGTCAAGGTCATTTATCTCAATTAACGTCCTATTTTTTTTACCTTTTTTATTTCAAAAGATATACGAATGGTTTTTCTTTCTTTTGTTTATTTTGAAAAGAAGATTCAATTTCCATATAGCCAAAGTCAATGTCAAGGTCATTAATGCAATAAGTGGAAAGCCTCTCATTTGTTCGGTAGAACCAATGAACTTATATTATTATTATTACTTTTCTTCCGATCTAAAATTCAATTTAGTGCTGCCAAAAAGTTTCTTATCCGATCGAGCTGAAAATTTGGCGGTGTGATGGATACCCCGTGGGCTTTCTCCCATTCACCCTGTTAGCACGCCCCGTCAAAAATGAGGGCGTGGCAGGGACCCCCCATGAAAACGTTGTTATCACATCTCCTCCTAAGGCACACAAAATGGTACAATAAAATGGACGCCGATTGCATCTGGGATCGATGTCCTCGAATTGTCGATAGGTAGAAAATCGCTGGGCGCAACCAGTAAAAAGTTACCAGTCGTGCAAGTCCAACACCACTTTTTATGTAAAAATCGTAATTTCCCGAAAAACGATGCATCCCAGCTGTTTGAAACCCTCGCCATTCGCTTTAGAATGTCGATTTCAGTCTAAAAATGTCTCCCCGTAAGGTGTACGAGTCAATAAATCCTTAAAATCCCACATTGAAACACGTGACCACCCCTCCCCCCAGCCACGTAAATTTCGTCTGTCGTGATGTCCGTTTCAGCCATCGCCAGTGAATGACAGTGTAAATCGTGTGTCAACAAGTTGTTCTAACTGTCCGAACTGCATTTTACCTGAAACAATAACAAATTGAAACAATTTCCGACGTCACTTTTTTGTGTATTCCATCGTCTGCTACGTGCCTCGTGTAATTATTTTACAGTGTGAAATTTCTCTGAAATAAATTTAAAAAGTCTTTTATTAATTGTCGGCTTGCTCCGTTGATAAAAATCCGTGCCGTGTCGTCCTGAAATAAACAATCACTGATCGTGCATCATGTCACATATAGGTCCGTTCAGACCATCGTAACTCCCTATTGTGATAAAATAAAACCATCTCCGTGATATTATATAACAATGTCACGTGACTCCATCTAGTTCATTTCTTTGCCTTTTACTATAAATCTGTTTTTCTTCACCTACAAGTCAAGAAAAGTCATTAAAATACGAAACATATAGTTAAAAACAGAAAAGTAAACAAACAAACAAATAAAAAAAAAAACTGGTTCCCGGTTTTTATATTATCATAGTTGCATATAAAACTATGAACCGAAAAAGGGCCCAACTCTCCACCCAGGGACAGCATGTCAAAAACAATATATCATGCTGGCCCTGGGGTGGAGGGGCCGGGCCCTTTTTTTTCCTTCAATTTTGTAATTAGAACGTTCTAGAAACAATGGAATAGAAACCCCCAGGGGGGGGGGGGGAGTAATACGGGTATATTACGATGTAAAACGATAGATTTTCACCCTCTGGGGCCTCTTGTTTAACGTTTAACGCCAGTTTTTCCTATAGAAACGATAACGAGGGAAAGACCTTCCTGTGCATTTGTTCTACTGAACAAATGTCCTTTTAATTAAGGCTTTCCACTTTCCAGTGGAAAGACTTATTGCATTTTGTCTGTTTCTTATTATTATTATTCTTATTATTCTTCCGCCAAGTTTTGTTATCCCATTATAAATTTTGTTTCGCGACATGTCGTAAAGACATTTTGTACTATGGATGTATGAGACATTACGCATTCGCAGTTAACCCTGTCACACCGAACACTTTTTCTTTACGGAGTTATTTCCCCTGTCATAAAAAGCTTGTGTGCAGATAAACTTTGAAACCATAAAAGATTTCGCAATAAAAATTGTTGCAAAATGGTCAGCTATTGATTGCGACAATTTGTTACATATCGCGCAAAGTATTTTGATGACTCCTTGTAGGAGTCATTTCCCCTTATTTATTGGAAGTACATTTTGTACCATAGTAACTCATGAACCAGAGGTGACAGAGACTAGATATTTCACAGTTGGTCATCATTGACCTTGACCTTGAAAAAGGTCACAAGGTCAAATGTCAAGGTCACATTCTAAATTTTGACACTGTGGTGTGTGCGATTCTCCTCCTGAACCATAAGAGATACAGAAATAAATCTTTTACCAAAATGTGTATCATATTAAGGTCTTGAAAGGTCACTATACATGATTTGACTTTTGAAAGAGTTATCTCCCCTGGATCAATTAAATATAGTGTATATAGCGTTATCTCAGTAACTATGACAGATATTTATATGAAACCTTATATCATTAGTCATCATTGACCTTGACCTTGAAAATGGACACAAGGTCAAAGGTCAAGGTCACGTTTGAAATTTTGACATTATCTTGTCATCGCTATTTCTTTGAAACGGTAAAAGATAGCTTATAACTTATAACGGATAAAATGTCGGCCTCATAAATGCGCAACTTTTTTCTATTTATAGGAAAAGGATTTGACTTCATCTTATAGGAGTTATCTCCCATTACAACCATTGATATTTACTTTTTCATTGATAACTTATTAACTATTGATAGTAGAGGCATGGGGACTTCACCAAAGACCATTATGACCCTTGACCTTGAAAATAGAAACAAGGTAAAAGGTCAAGGTCATCTTATAAATTTGGGTATTTATGATAAATAGGCATTTCTTCATAATTATAAGACATATTGACTAAGGATCTTCACTGTTGGTCCTTTATTGACCCTCAGCATGGTCAAGGTCATATTGACAGCAGTCAAGGTCAAATAATATTTTTTGGAAATTCTGCTTTTTCGTGTATATAAAATGGTAAATACAAATAAATGATTTGTTTTTAAAGCATTGAATATGCAAAAATCAAACACTTGGTAGTCAAGGTCATTTATCTCAATTAACGTCCTATTTTTTTTACCTTTTTTATTTCAAAAGATATACGAATGGTTTTTCTTTCTTTTGTTTATTTTGAAAAGAAGATTCAATTTCCATATAGCCAAAGTCAATGTCAAGGTCATTTATGCAATAAGTGGAAAGCCTCTCATTTGTTCGGTAGAACCAATGAACTTATATTATTATTATTACTTTTCTTCCGATCTAAAATTCAATTTAGTGCTGCCAAAAAGTTTCTTATCCGATCGAGCTGAAAATTTGGCGGTGTGATGGATACCCCGTGGGCTTTCTCCCATTCACCCGGTTAGCACGCCCCGTCAAAAATGAGGGCGTGGCAGGGACCCCCCATGAAAACGTTGTTATCACATCTCCTCCTAAGGCACACAAAATGGTACAATAAAATGTACGCCGATTGCATCTGGGATCGATGTCCTCGAATTGTCGATAGGTAGAAAATCGCTGGGCGCAACCAGTAAAAAGTTACCAGTCGTGCAAGTCCAACACCACTTTTTATGTAAAAATCGTAATTTCCCGAAAAACGATGCATCCCAGCTGTTTGAAACCCTCGCCATTCGCTTTAGAATGTCGATTTCAGTCTAAAAATGTCTCCCCGTAAGGTGTACGAGTCAATAAATCCTTAAAATCCCACATTGAAACACGTGACCACCCCTCCCCCCAGCCACGTAAATTTCGTCTGTCGTGATGTCCGTTTCAGCCATCGCCAGTGAATGACAGTGTAAATCGTGTGTCAACAAGTTGTTCTAACTGTCCGAACTGCATTTTACCTGAAACAATAACAAATTGAAACAATTTCCGACGTCACTTTTTTGTGTATTCCATCGTCTGCTACGTGCCTCGTGTAATTATTTTACAGTGTGAAATTTCTCTGAAATAAATTTAAAAAGTCTTTTATTAATTGTCGGCTTGCTCCGTTGATAAAAATCCGTGCCGTGTCGTCCTGAAATAAACAATCACTGATCGTGCATCATGTCACATATAGGTCCGTTCAGACCATCGTAACTCCCTATTGTGATAAAATAAAACCATCTCCGTGATATTATATAACAATGTCACGTGACTCCATCTAGTTCATTTCTTTGCCTTTTACTATAAATCTGTTTTTCTTCACCTACAAGTCAAGAAAAGTCATTAAAATACGAAACATATAGTTAAAAACAGAAAAGTAAACAAACAAACAAATAAACAAAAAAACTGGTTCCCGGTTTTTATATTATCATAGTTGCATATAAAACTATGAACCAAAAAAGGGCCCAACTCTCCACCCAGGGACAGCATGTCAAAAACAATATATCATGCTGGCCCTGGGGTGGAGGGGCCGGGCCCTTTTTTTTCCTTCAATTTTTTAATTAGAACGTTCTAGAAACAATGGAATAGAAACCCCCAGGGGGGGGGGGGAGTAATACGGGTATATTACGATGTAAAACGATAGATTTTCACCCTCTGGGGCCTCTTGTTTAACGTTTAACGCCAGTTTTTCCTATAGAAACGATAACGAGGGAAAGACCTTCCTGTGCATTTGTTCTACTGAACAAATGTCCTTTTAATTAAGGCTTTCCACTTTCCAGTGGAAAGACTTATTGCATTTTGTCTGTTTCTTATTATTATTATTCTTATTATTCTTCCGCCAAGTTTTGTTATCCCATTATAAATTTTGTTTCGCGACATGTCGTAAAGACATTTTGTACTATGGATGTATGAGACATTACGCATTCGCAGTTAACCCTGTCACACCGAACACTTTTTCTTTACGGAGTTATTTCCCCTGTCATAAAAAGCTTGTGTGCAGATAAACTTTGAAACCATAAAAGATTTCGCAATAAAAATTGTTGCAAAATGGTCAGCTATTGATTGCGACAATTTGTTACATATCGCGCAAAGTATTTTGATGACTCCTTGTAGGAGTCATTTCCCCTTATTTATTGGAAGTACATTTTGTACCATAGTAACTCATGAACCAGAGGTGACAGAGACTAGATATTTCACAGTTGGTCATCATTGACCTTGACCTTGAAAAAGGTCACAAGGTCAAATGTCAAGGTCACATTCTAAATTTTGACACTGTGGTGTGTGCGATTCTCCTCCTGAACCATAAGAGATACAGAAATAAATCTTTTACCAAAATGTGTATCATATTAAGGTCTTGAAAGGTCACTATACATGATTTGACTTTTGAAAGAGTTATCTCCCCTGGATCAATTAAATATAGTGTATATAGCGTTATCTCAGTAACTATGACAGATATTTATATGAAACCTTATATCATTAGTCATCATTGACCTTGACCTTGAAAATGGACACAAGGTCAAAGGTCAAGGTCACGTTTGAAATTTTGACATTATCTTGTCATCGCTATTTCTTTGAAACGGTAAAAGATAGCTTATAACTTATAACGGATAAAATGTCGGCCTCATAAATGCGCAACTTTTTTCTATTTATAGGAAAAGGATTTGACTTCATCTTATAGGAGTTATCTCCCATTACAACCATTGATATTTACTTTTTCATTGATAACTTATTAACTATTGATAGTAGAGGCATGGGGACTTCACCAAAGACCATTATGACCCTTGACCTTGAAAATAGAAACAAGGTAAAAGGTCAAGGTCATCTTATAAATTTGGGTATTTATGATAAATAGGCATTTCTTCATAATTATAAGACATATTGACTAAGGATCTTCACTGTTGGTCCTTTATTGACCCTCAGCATGGTCAAGGTCATATTGACAGCAGTCAAGGTCAAATAATATTTTTTGGAAATTCTGCTTTTTCGTGTATATAAAATGGTAAATACAAATAAATGATTTGTTTTTAAAGCATTGAATATGCAAAAATCAAACACTTGGTAGTCAAGGTCATTTATCTCAATTAACGTCCTATTTTTTTTACCTTTTTTATTTCAAAAGATATACGAATGGTTTTTCTTTCTTTTGTTTATTTTGAAAAGAAGATTCAATTTCCATATAGCCAAAGTCAATGTCAAGGTCATTTATGCAATAAGTGGAAAGCCTCTCATTTGTTCGGTAGAACCAATGAACTTATATTATTATTATTACTTTTCTTCCGATCTAAAATTCAATTTAGTGCTGCCAAAAAGTTTCTTATCCGATCGAGCTGAAAATTTGGCGGTGTGATGGATACCCCGTGGGCTTTCTCCCATTCACCCTGTTAGCACGCCCCGTCAAAAATGAGGGCGTGGCAGGGACCCCCCATGAAAACGTTGTTATCACATCTCCTCCTAAGGCACACAAAATGGTACAATAAAATGGACGCCGATTGCATCTGGGATCGATGTCCTCGAATTGTCGATAGGTAGAAAATCGCTGGGCGCAACCAGTAAAAAGTTACCAGTCGTGCAAGTCCAACACCACTTTTTATGTAAAAATCGTAATTTCCCGAAAAACGATGCATCCCAGCTGTTTGAAACCCTCGCCATTCGCTTTAGAATGTCGATTTCAGTCTAAAAATGTCTCCCCGTAAGGTGTACGAGTCAATAAATCCTTAAAATCCCACATTGAAACACGTGACCACCCCTCCCCCCAGCCACGTAAATTTCGTCTGTCGTGATGTCCGTTTCAGCCATCGCCAGTGAATGACAGTGTAAATCGTGTGTCAACAAGTTGTTCTAACTGTCCGAACTGCATTTTACCTGAAACAATAACAAATTGAAACAATTTCCGACGTCACTTTTTTGTGTATTCCATCGTCTGCTACGTGCCTCGTGTAATTATTTTACAGTGTGAAATTTCTCTGAAATAAATTTAAAAAGTCTTTTATTAATTGTCGGCTTGCTCCGTTGATAAAAATCCGTGCCGTGTCGTCCTGAAATAAACAATCACTGATCGTGCATCATGTCATATATAGGTCCGTTCAGACCATCGTAACTCCCTATTGTGATAAAATAAAACTATCTCCGTGATATTATATAACAATGTCACGTGACTCCATCTAGTTCATTTCTTTGCCTTTTACTATAAATCTGTTTTTCTTCACCTACAAGTCAAGAAAAGTCATTAAAATACGAAACATATAGTTAAAAACAGAAAAGTAAACAAACAAACAAATAAACAAAAAAACTGGTTCCCGGTTTTTATATTATCATAGTTGCATATAAAACTATGAACCAAAAAAGGGCCCAACTCTCCACCCAGGGACAGCATGTCAAAAACAATATATCATGCTGGCCCTGGGGTGGAGGGGCCGGGCCCTTTTTTTTCCTTCAATTTTGTAATTAGAACGTTCTAGAAACAATGGAATAGAAACCCCCAGGGGGGGGGGGGAGTAATACGGGTATATTACGATGTAAAACGATAGATTTTCACCCTCTGGGGCCTCTTGTTTAACGTTTAACGCCAGTTTTTCCTATAGAAACGATAACGAGGGAAAGACCTTCCTGTGCATTTGTTCTACTGAACAAATGTCCTTTTAATTAAGGCTTTCCACTTTCCAGTGGAAAGACTTATTGCATTTTGTCTGTTTCTTATTATTATTAAGGCTTTCCACTTTCCAGTGGAAAGCCTTCTTGTTATTCTTCTGTTTCTTATTATTATTAAGGCTTTCCACTTTCCAGTGGAAAGACTTACTGTTATTAGTCTGTTTCTTATTATTCTTATTTTTTTTCCGCCAAGTTTTGTTATCCCATTATAAATTTTGTTTCGCGACATGTCGTAAAGATATTTTGTACTATGGATGTATGAGACATTACGCTTTCGCAGTTAACCCTGTGACACCGAACACTTTTTCTTTACGGAGTTATTTCCCCTGTCATAAAAAGCTTGTGTGCAGATAAACTATGAAACCGTAAAAGATTTCGCAATGAAAGTTGTTCCAAAATGTTCAGCTAAGGGTTGCGACACTTTATAACATATCACATTAAAGAATTTTTCACCTTCTTATAGGAGTTATTTCCCCTTATTTATTGGAAGTACAATTTGTACCATTGTAACTCATGAACCAGAGGTGATATAGACTAGATATTTCACAGTTGGTCATCATTGACCTTGACCTTGAAAAAGGTCACAAGGTCAAAGGTCAAGGTCATGTTCTAATTTTTGACCCTTGGTTGTGTGCAGATCTCCTCCTTTACTATAATAGATAGAGAACTGAAACCTTTACCAAAATGTGTATCATATTGAGATCTTGAATCGTCACTTTTTTTATTTGACATTTTTATAAGAGTTATCTCCCCTAGACCAATAAAATGTATTGTGAATTGCATTATATCACTATATCTCAGTAACTATAACAGATATATATATGAAACCTTATATCATTGGTCATCATTGACCTTGACCTTGAAAATGGACACAAGGTCAACGGTCAAGGTCACGTTTGAAAATTTGACATCGTCTTGTCATCGCTATTCAATTGAAACGGTAAAAGATAGGCTATAAGTTATAATGGATAAAATATTGGTCTCATAAAGGCGTAACTTTTTCCTACTTTGAGGTAAAGGATCCGACTTCATTTTATAGGAGTTATCCCCCATTACAACCATTGTTAATTAGTTTTTCAATAATTACTTATCAACTATTAATAGTAGAGGCTTGGGGTCTTCACTATAGACCATTAGGACCCTTGACCTTGAAGACAAATACAAGGTCAAAGGTCAAGGTCATCTGCTAATTATTGGTAAATTTTATAAGTAGTCATATCTCAATAACTAGAAGAGATATTGGCATAAAATCTTCAATGTTGATCACAGTTGACCTTCAGCATGGTCAAGGTCACGGTGTAAGAGTCAATGTCAAAGTCCTTTTTTAATTTTTTTCATGGTCCTTTGTATTTTAAATGGCTTATTCTTATAAATGCTATTGTCTATAAGTAAAATTTACGTAGATTAAAAGATCAGTTGTCAAGGTCACTCAAGTTTTCTAACGTCCTATTTAATGACCTTTCTTATTTTTTAAAAATATCTAAATGGTTTATTTTAATTATTTTTGAACCTATTAATTGCTATAGTCAAATTGCGGATCTTGCTTAGCTTTTTAGTTTCAAGGTCATTTATTTTAGGTTTCTTTTAAGTGGAAAGCCTATTAATCGTTCGTTAGAACGATTGAACCTATATTTATTCTTATTTTTTTCCGCCAAGTTTTATTTTCCCATTATAAATTTTGTTTCGCGACATGTCGTAAAGACATTTTGTACTATGGATGTATAAGACATTACGCTTTCGCAGTTGACCCTGTCACACCGAACACTTGTTCTTTACGGAGTTATCTCCCCTGTTACAGAAAAGCTTGTGTGCAGATAAACTATGAAACCGTAAAAGATTTCGCAATAAAAGTTGTTGCAAAATGGTCAGCTATGGATTGCGACAATTTGTTACATATCGCGCAAAGTATTTTGACGACTCCTTGTAGGAGTTATTTCCCCTTATTTATTGGAAGTACAATTTGTACCATTGTAACTCATGAACCAGAGGTGATATAGACTAGATATTTCACAGTTGGTCATCATTGACCTTGACCTTGAAAAAGGTCACAAGGTCAAAGGTCAAGGTCATGTTCTAATTTTTGACCCTTGGTTGTGTGCAGATCTCCTCCTTTACTATAATAGATAGAGAACTGAAACCTTTACCAAAATGTGTATCATATTGAGATCTTGAATCGTCACTTTTTTTATTTGACATTTTTATAAGAGTTATCTCCTCTAGACCAATAAAATGTATTGTGAATTGCATTATATCACTATATCTCAGTAACTATAACAGATATATATATGAAACATTATATCATTGCTCATCATTGACCTTGACCTTGAAAATGGACACAAGGTCAAAGGTCAAGGTCACGTTTGAAATTTTGGCATTGTCTTGTCATCGCTATTACTTTGAAACGGTAAAAGATAGGCTATAAGTTATAATGGATAAAATGTTGGTCTCATAAAGGCGCAACTTTTTTCTATTTAAAGGGAAAGGATCCGGCTTCATCTTATAGGAGTTATCCCCCATTACAACCATTGATAATTAGTTTTTCATTAATTACTTATCAACTATTGATAGTAGAGGCATGGGGTCTTCACTATGGATCATTAGGACCCTTGACCTTGAAAACAAATACAAGGTCAAAGGTCAAGGTCATTTTCTAATTTTTTGTATATATTATAAGTAGTGATATCTTAATGACTTTAAGAGATATTGGCATAAAATCTTCAATGTTGATCACTGTTGACCTTCAGCATGGTCAAGGTCATGCTGTAAAAGTCAAGGTCAAAGTCCTTTATAAATGTTTTTCATGGAACTATGTATTTTGAATGGCTTCTTCTTTAAATGCTATTGCCTATAAGTAATATTTACGTAGATTAAAAGATCAGTTGTCAAGGTCATTCAAGTTTACTTACGTCCTATTTAATGACCTTTCTTATTTTTAAAGATATCTAAATAGTTTTTTAATAATTTTTGTTCTTATTAATTGCTATAGACAAATTACGTATGTTTCTTAGCTTTTTGGTTACAAGGTCATTTATTTAAGGTCTTCTTTTGAAGTGGAAAGCCTATTAATCGTTCTTTAGAACGATTGAACCTATATTTATTCTTATTATTCTTCCGCCAAGTTTTGTTATCCCATTATAAATTTTGTTTCGCGACATGTCGTAAAGACATTTTGTACTATGGATGTATGAGACATTACGCATTCGCAGTTAACCCTGTCACACCGAACACTTTTTCTTTACGGAGTTATTTCCCCTGTCATAAAAAGCTTGTGTGCAGATAAACTTTGAAACCGTAAAAGATTTCGCAATAAAAATTGTTGCAAAATGGTCAGCTATTGATTGCGACAATTTGTTACATATCGCGCAAAGTATTTTGATGACTCCTTGTAGGAGTCATTTCCCCTTATTTATTGGAAGTACATTTTGTACCATAGTAACTCATGAACCAGAGGTGACAGAGACTAGATATTTCACAGTTGGTCATCATTGACCTTGACCTTGAAAAAGGTCACAAGGTCAAATGTCAAGGTCACATTCTAAATTTTGACACTGTGGTGTGTGCGATTCTCCTCCTGAACCATAAGAGATACAGAAATAAATCTTTTACCAAAATGTGTATCATATTAAGGTCTTGAAAGGTCACTATACATGATTTGACTTTTGAAAGAGTTATCTCCCCTGGATCAATTAAATATAGTGTATATAGCGTTATCTCAGTAACTATGACAGATATTTATATGAAACCTTATATCATTAGTCATCATTGACCTTGACCTTGAAAATGGACACAAGGTCAAAGGTCAAGGTCACGTTTGAAATTTTGACATTATCTTGTCATCGCTATTTCTTTGAAACGGTAAAAGATAGCTTATAACTTATAACGGATAAAATGTCGGCCTCATAAATGCGCAACTTTTTTCTATTTATAGGAAAAGGATTTGACTTCATCTTATAGGAGTTATCTCCCATTACAACCATTGATATTTACTTTTTCATTGATAACTTATTAACTATTGATAGTAGAGGCATGGGGACTTCACCAAAGACCATTATGACCCTTGACCTTGAAAATAGAAACAAGGTAAAAGGTCAAGGTCATCTTATAAATTTGGGTATTTATGATAAATAGGCATTTCTTCATAATTATAAGACATATTGACTAAGGATCTTCACTGTTGGTCCTTTATTGACCCTCAGCATGGTCAAGGTCATATTGACAGCAGTCAAGGTCAAATAATATTTTTTGGAAATTCTGCTTTTTCGTGTATATAAAATGGTAAATACAAATAAATGATTTGTTTTTAAAGCATTGAATATGCAAAAATCAAACACTTGGTAGTCAAGGTCATTTATCTCAATTAACGTCCTATTTTTTTTACCTTTTTTATTTCAAAAGATATACGAATGGTTTTTCTTTCTTTTGTTTATTTTGAAAAGAAGATTCAATTTCCATATAGCCAAAGTCAATGTCAAGGTCATTTATGCAATAAGTGGAAAGCCTCTCATTTGTTCGGTAGAACCAATGAACTTATATTATTATTATTACTTTTCTTCCGATCTAAAATTCAATTTAGTGCTGCCAAAAAGTTTCTTATCCGATCGAGCTGAAAATTTGGCGGTGTGATGGATACCCCGTGGGCTTTCTCCCATTCACCCTGTTAGCACGCCCCGTCAAAAATGAGGGCGTGGCAGGGACCCCCCATGAAAACGTTGTTATCACATCTCCTCCTAAGGCACACAAAATGGTACAATAAAATGGACGCCGATTGCATCTGGGATCGATGTCCTCGAATTGTCGATAGGTAGAAAATCGCTGGGCGCAACCAGTAAAAAGTTACCAGTCGTGCAAGTCCAACACCACTTTTTATGTAAAAATCGTAATTTCCCGAAAAACGATGCATCCCAGCTGTTTGAAACCCTCGCCATTCGCTTTAGAATGTCGATTTCAGTCTAAAAATGTCTCCCCGTAAGGTGTACGAGTCAATAAATCCTTAAAATCCCACATTGAAACACGTGACCACCCCTCCCCCCAGCCACGTAAATTTCGTCTGTCGTGATGTCCGTTTCAGCCATCGCCAGTGAATGACAGTGTAAATCGTGTGTCAACAAGTTGTTCTAACTGTCCGAACTGCATTTTACCTGAAACAATAACAAATTGAAACAATTTCCGACGTCACTTTTTTGTGTATTCCATCGTCTGCTACGTGCCTCGTGTAATTATTTTACAGTGTGAAATTTCTCTGAAATAAATTTAAAAAGTCTTTTATTAATTGTCGGCTTGCTCCGTTGATAAAAATCCGTGCCGTGTCGTCCTGAAATAAACAATCACTGATCGTGCATCATGTCATATATAGGTCCGTTCAGACCATCGTAACTCCCTATTGTGATAAAATAAAACTATCTCCGTGATATTATATAACAATGTCACGTGACTCCATCTAGTTCATTTCTTTGCCTTTTACTATAAATCTGTTTTTCTTCACCTACAAGTCAAGAAAAGTCATTAAAATACGAAACATATAGTTAAAAACAGAAAAGTAAACAAACAAACAAATAAACAAAAAAACTGGTTCCCGGTTTTTATATTATCATAGTTGCATATAAAACTATGAACCAAAAAAGGGCCCAACTCTCCACCCAGGGACAGCATGTCAAAAACAATATATCATGCTGGCCCTGGGGTGGAGGGGCCGGGCCCTTTTTTTTCCTTCAATTTTGTAATTAGAACGTTCTAGAAACAATGGAATAGAAACCCCCAAGGGGGGGGGGAGTAATACGGGTATATTACGATGTAAAACGATAGATTTTCACCCTCTGGGGCCTCTTGTTTAACGTTTAACGCCAGTTTTTCCTATAGAAACGATAACGAGGGAAAGACCTTCCTGTGCATTTGTTCTACTGAACAAATGTCCTTTTAATTAATGGCTTTCCACTTTCCAGTGGAAAGACTTATTGCATTTTGTCTGTTTCTTATTATTAAGGCTTTCCACTTTCCAGTGGAAAGACTTACTGTTATTAGTCTGTTTCTTATTATTCTTATTTTTTTTCCGCCAAGTTTTGTTATCCCATTATAAATTTTGTTTCGCGACATGTCGTAAAGATATTTTGTACTATGGATGTATGAGACATTACGCTTGCGCAGTTAACCCTGTGACACCGAACACTTTTTCTTTACGGAGTTATTTCCCCTGTCATAAAAAGCTTGTGTGCAGATAAACTATGAAACCGTAAAAGATTTCACAATGAAAGTTGTTCCAAAATGTTCAGCTAAGGATTGTGACACTTTATAACATATCGCATTAAAGAATTTTTCACCTTCTTATAGGAGTTATTTCCCCTTATTTATTGGAAGTAAAATTTGTACCATTGTAACTCATGAACCAGAGGTGATATAGACTAGATATTTCACAGTTGGTCATCATTGACCTTGACCTTGAAAAAGGTCACAAGGTCAAAGGTCAAGGTCATGTTCTAATTTTTGACCCTTGGTTGTGTGCAGATCTCCTCCTTTACTATAATAGATAGAGAACTGAAACCTTTACCAAAATGTGTATCATATTGAGATCTTGAATCGTCACTTTTTTTATTTGACTTTTTTATAAGAGTTATCTCCCCTAGACCAATAAAATGTATTGTGAATTGCATTATATCACTGTATCTCAGTAACTATAACAGATATATATATGAAACCTTATATCATTGGTCATCATTGACCTTGTCCTTGACAATGGACACAAGGTCAAAGGTCAAGGTCACGTTTGAAATTTTGGCATTGTCTTGTCATCAATATTACTTTGAAACGGTAAAAGATAGGCTATAAGTTATAATGGATAAAATGTTGGTCTCATAAAGGCGCAACTTTTTTTTATTAAGAGGGAAAGGATCCGGCTTCATCTTATAGGAGTTATCCCCCATTACAACCATTGATAATTAGTTTTTCATTAATTATTTATCAACTATTGATAGTAGAGGCATGGGGTCTTCACTATGGATCATTAGGACCCTTGACCTTGAAAACAAATACAAGGTTAAAGGTCAAGGTCATTTTCTAATTTTTTACATATATTATAAGTAGTCATATCTTAATGACTTTAAGAGATATTGGCATAAAATCTTCAATGTTGATCACTGTTGACCTTCAGCATGGTCAAGGTCATGCTGTAAAAGTCAAGGTCAAAGTCCTTTATAAATGTTTTTCATGGTACTATGTATTTGAATGGCTTCTTCTTTTAATGCTATTGCCTATAAGTAATATTTACGTAGATTAAAAGATCAGTTGTCAAGGTCATTCAAGTTTTCTTACGTCCTATTTAATGACCTTTCTTATTTTTAAAGATATCTAAATAGTTTTTTAATAATTTTTGTTCTTATTAATTGCTATAGACAAATTACGTATGTTTCTTAGCTTTTTGGTTTCAAGGTCATTTATTTAAGGTCTTCTTTTGAAGTGGAAAGCCTATTAATCGTTCTTTAGAACGATTGAACCTATATTTATTATTCTTATTATTCTTCCGCCAAGTTTTGTTATCCCATTATAAATTTTGTTTCGCGACATGTCGTAAAGACATTTTGTACTATGGATGTATGAGACATTACGCATTCGCAGTTAACCCTGTCACACCGAACACTTTTTCTTTACGGAGTTATTTCCCCTGTCATAAAAAGCTTGTGTGCAGATAAACTTTGAAACCGTAAAAGATTTCGCAATAAAAATTGTTGCAAAATGGTCAGCTATTGATTGCGACAATTTGTTACATATCGCGCAAAGTATTTTGATGACTCCTTGTAGGAGTCATTTCCCCTTATTTATTGGAAGTACATTTTGTACCATAGTAACTCATGAACCAGAGGTGACAGAGACTAGATATTTCACAGTTGGTCATCATTGACCTTGACCTTGAAAAAGGTCACAAGGTCAAATGTCAAGGTCACATTCTAAATTTTGACACTGTGGTGTGTGCGATTCTCCTCCTGAACCATAAGAGATACAGAAATAAATCTTTTACCAAAATGTGTATCATATTAAGGTCTTGAAAGGTCACTATACATGATTTGACTTTTGAAAGAGTTATCTCCCCTGGATCAATTAAATATAGTGTATATAGCGTTATCTCAGTAACTATGACAGATATTTATATGAAACCTTATATCATTAGTCATCATTGACCTTGACCTTGAAAATGGACACAAGGTCAAAGGTCAAGGTCACGTTTGAAATTTTGACATTATCTTGTCATCGCTATTTCTTTGAAACGGTAAAAGATAGCTTATAACTTATAACGGATAAAATGTCGGCCTCATAAATGCGCAACTTTTTTCTATTTATAGGAAAAGGATTTGACTTCATCTTATAGGAGTTATCTCCCATTACAACCATTGATATTTACTTTTTCATTGATAACTTATTAACTATTGATAGTAGAGGCATGGGGACTTCACCAAAGACCATTATGACCCTTGACCTTGAAAATAGAAACAAGGTAAAAGGTCAAGGTCATCTTATAAATTTGGGTATTTATGATAAATAGGCATTTCTTCATAATTATAAGACATATTGACTAAGGATCTTCACTGTTGGTCCTTTATTGACCCTCAGCATGGTCAAGGTCATATTGACAGCAGTCAAGGTCAAATAATATTTTTTGGAAATTCTGCTTTTTCGTGTATATAAAATGGTAAATACAAATAAATGATTTGTTTTTAAAGCATTGAATATGCAAAAATCAAACACTTGGTAGTCAAGGTCATTTATCTCAATTAACGTCCTATTTTTTTTACCTTTTTTATTTCAAAAGATATACGAATGGTTTTTCTTTCTTTTGTTTATTTTGAAAAGAAGATTCAATTTCCATATAGCCAAAGTCAATGTCAAGGTCATTTATGCAATAAGTGGAAAGCCTCTCATTTGTTCGGTAGAACCAATGAACTTATATTATTATTATTACTTTTCTTCCGATCTAAAATTCAATTTAGTGCTGCCAAAAAGTTTCTTATCCGATCGAGCTGAAAATTTGGCGGTGTGATGGATACCCCGTGGGCTTTCTCCCATTCACCCTGTTAGCACGCCCCGTCAAAAATGAGGGCGTGGCAGGGACCCCCCATGAAAACGTTGTTATCACATCTCCTCCTAAGGCACACAAAATGGTACAATAAAATGGACGCCGATTGCATCTGGGATCGATGTCCTCGAATTGTCGATAGGTAGAAAATCGCTGGGCGCAACCAGTAAAAAGTTACCAGTCGTGCAAGTCCAACACCACTTTTTATGTAAAAATCGTAATTTCCCGAAAAACGATGCATCCCAGCTGTTTGAAACCCTCGCCATTCGCTTTAGAATGTCGATTTCAGTCTAAAAATGTCTCCCCGTAAGGTGTACGAGTCAATAAATCCTTAAAATCCCACATTGAAACACGTGACCACCCCTCCCCCCAGCCACGTAAATTTCGTCTGTCGTGATGTCCGTTTCAGCCATCGCCAGTGAATGACAGTGTAAATCGTGTGTCAACAAGTTGTTCTAACTGTCCGAACTGCATTTTACCTGAAACAATAACAAATTGAAACAATTTCCGACGTCACTTTTTTGTGTATTCCATCGTCTGCTACGTGCCTCGTGTAATTATTTTACAGTGTGAAATTTCTCTGAAATAAATTTAAAAAGTCTTTTATTAATTGTCGGCTTGCTCCGTTGATAAAAATCCGTGCCGTGTCGTCCTGAAATAAACAATCACTGATCGTGCATCATGTCATATATAGGTCCGTTCAGACCATCGTAACTCCCTATTGTGATAAAATAAAACTATCTCCGTGATATTATATAACAATGTCACGTGACTCCATCTAGTTCATTTCTTTGCCTTTTACTATAAATCTGTTTTTCTTCACCTACAAGTCAAGAAAAGTCATTAAAATACGAAACATATAGTTAAAAACAGAAAAGTAAACAAACAAACAAATAAACAAAAAAACTGGTTCCCGGTTTTTATATTATCATAGTTGCATATAAAACTATGAACCAAAAAAGGGCCCAACTCTCCACCCAGGGACAGCATGTCAAAAACAATATATCATGCTGGCCCTGGGGTGGAGGGGCCGGGCCCTTTTTTTTCCTTCAATTTTGTAATTAGAACGTTCTAGAAACAATGGAATAGAAACCCCCAGGGGGGGGGGGAGTAATACGGGTATATTACGATGTAAAACGATAGATTTTCACCCTCTGGGGCCTCTTGTTTAACGTTTAACGCCAGTTTTTCCTATAGAAACGATAACGAGGGAAAGACCTTCCTGTGCATTTGTTCTACTGAACAAATGTCCTTTTAATTAAGGCTTTCCACTTTCCAGTGGAAAGACTTATTGCATTTTGTCTGTTTCTTATTATTATTATTCTTATTATTCTTCCGCCAAGTTTTGTTATCCCATTATAAATTTTGTTTCGCGACATGTCGTAAAGACATTTTGTACTATGGATGTATGAGACATTACGCATTCGCAGTTAACCCTGTCACACCGAACACTTTTTCTTTACGGAGTTATTTCCCCTGTCATAAAAAGCTTGTGTGCAGATAAACTTTGAAACCGTAAAAGATTTCGCAATAAAAATTGTTGCAAAATGGTCAGCTATTGATTGCGACAATTTGTTACATATCGCGCAAAGTATTTTGATGACTCCTTGTAGGAGTCATTTCCCCTTATTTATTGGAAGTACATTTTGTACCATAGTAACTCATGAACCAGAGGTGACAGAGACTAGATATTTCACAGTTGGTCATCATTGACCTTGACCTTGAAAAAGGTCACAAGGTCAAATGTCAAGGTCACATTCTAAATTTTGACACTGTGGTGTGTGCGATTCTCCTCCTGAACCATAAGAGATACAGAAATAAATCTTTTACCAAAATGTGTATCATATTAAGGTCTTGAAAGGTCACTATACATGATTTGACTTTTGAAAGAGTTATCTCCCCTGGATCAATTAAATATAGTGTATATAGCGTTATCTCAGTAACTATGACAGATATTTATATGAAACCTTATATCATTAGTCATCATTGACCTTGACCTTGAAAATGGACACAAGGTCAAAGGTCAAGGTCACGTTTGAAATTTTGACATTATCTTGTCATCGCTATTTCTTTGAAACGGTAAAAGATAGCTTATAACTTATAACGGATAAAATGTCGGCCTCATAAATGCGCAACTTTTTTCTATTATAGGAAAAGGATTTGACTTCATCTTATAGGAGTTATCTCCCATTACAACCATTGATATTTACTTTTTCATTGATAACTTATTAACTATTGATAGTAGAGGCATGGGGACTTCACCAAAGACCATTATGACCCTTGACCTTGAAAATAGAAACAAGGTAAAAGGTCAAGGTCATCTTATAAATTTGGGTATTTATGATAAATAGGCATTTCTTCATAATTATAAGACATATTGACTAAGGATCTTCACTGTTGGTCCTTTATTGACCCTCAGCATGGTCAAGGTCATATTGACAGCAGTCAAGGTCAAATAATATTTTTTGGAAATTCTGCTTTTTCGTGTATATAAAATGGTAAATACAAATAAATGATTTGTTTTTAAAGCATTGAATATGCAAAAATCAAACACTTGGTAGTCAATGTCATTTATCTCAATTAACGTCCTATTTTTTTTACCTTTTTTATTTCAAAAGATATACGAATGGTTTTTCTTTCTTTTGTTTATTTTGAAAAGAAGATTCAATTTCCATATAGCCAAAGTCAATGTCAAGGTCATTTATGCAATAAGTGGAAAGCCTCTCATTTGTTCGGTAGAACCAATGAACTTATTATTATTACTTTTCTTCCGATCTAAAATTCAATTTAGTGCTGCCAAAAAGTTTCTTATCCGATCGAGCTGAAAATTTGGCGGTGTGATGGATACCCCGTGGGCTTTCTCCCATTCACCCTGTTAGCACGCCCCGTCAAAAATGAGGGCGTGGCAGGGACCCCCCATGAAAACGTTGTTATCACATCTCCTCCTAAGGCACACAAAATGGTACAATAAAATGGATGCCGATTGCATCTGGGATCGATGTCCTCGAATTGTCGATAGGTAGAAAATCGCTGGGCGCAACCAGTAAAAAGTTACCAGTCGTGCAAGTCCAACACCACTTTTTATGTAAAAATCGTAATTTCCCGAAAAACGATGCATCCCAGCTGTTTGAAACCCTCGCCATTCGCTTTAGAATGTCGATTTCAGTCTAAAAATGTCTCCCCGTAAGGTGTACGAGTCAATAAATCCTTAAAATCCCACATTGAAACACGTGACCACCCCTCCCCCCAGCCACGTAAATTTCGTCTGTCGTGATGTCCGTTTCAGCCATCGCCAGTGAATGACAGTGTAAATCGTGTGTCAACAAGTTGTTCTAACTGTCCGAACTGCATTTTACCTGAAACAATAACAAATTGAAACAATTTCCGACGTCACTTTTTTGTGTATTCCATCGTCTGCTACGTGCCTCGTGTAATTATTTTACAGTGTGAAATTTCTCTGAAATAAATTTAAAAAGTCTTTTATTAATTGTCGGCTTGCTCCGTTGATAAAAATCCGTGCCGTGTCGTCCTGAAATAAACAATCACTGATCGTGCATCATGTCATATATAGGTCCGTTCAGACCATCGTAACTCCCTATTGTGATAAAATAAAACTATCTCCGTGATATTATATAACAATGTCACGTGACTCCATCTAGTTCATTTCTTTGCCTTTTACTATAAATCTGTTTTTCTTCACCTACAAGTCAAGAAAAGTCATTAAAATACGAAACATATAGTTAAAAACAGAAAAGTAAACAAACAAACAAATAAACAAAAAAACTGGTTCCCGGTTTTTATATTATCATAGTTGCATATAAAACTATGAACCAAAAAAGGGCCCAACTCTCCACCCAGGGACAGCATGTCAAAAACAATATATCATGCTGGCCCTGGGGTGGAGGGGCCGGGCCCTTTTTTTTCCTTCAATTTTGTAATTAGAACGTTCTAGAAACAATGGAATAGAAACCCCCAGGGGGGGGAGTAATACGGGTATATTACGATGTAAAACGATAGATTTTCACCCTCTGGGGCCTCTTGTTTAACGTTTAACGCCAGTTTTTCCTATAGAAACGATAACGAGGGAAAGACCTTCCTGTGCATTTGTTCTACTGAACAAATGTCCTTTTAATTAAGGCTTTCCACTTTCCAGTGGAAAGACTTATTGCATTTTGTCTGTTTCTTATTATTATTAAGGCTTTCCACTTTCCAGTGGAAAGACTTATTGCATTTTGTCTGTTTCTTATTATTATTATTATTCTTATTATTCTTCCGCCAAGTTTTGTTATCCCATTATAAATTTTGTTTCGCGACATGTCATAAAGACATTTTGTACTATGAATGTATGAGACATTACGCATTCGCAGTTAACCCTGTCACACCGAACACTTTTTCTTTACGGAGTTATTTCCCCTGTCATAAAAATCTTGTGTGCAGATAAACTTTTAAACCGTAAAAGATTTTGCAATGAAAGTTGTTGCAAAATGCTCAGCTATTGATCGCGACAATTTGTTACATATCGCGCAAAGTATTTCGACGACTCCTTGTAGGAGTTATTTCCCCTTATTTATTGGAAGTACATTTTGTACCATTGTAACTCATGAACCAGAGATGACAGAGACTAGATATTTCACAGTTGGTCATCATTGACCTTGACCTTGAAAAAGGTCACAAGGTCAAAGGTCAAGGTCACATTCTAAATTTTGACACTGTGGTGTGTGCGATTCTCCTCCTGAACCATAAGAGATACAGAAATAAATCTTTTACCAAAATGTGTATCATATTAAGGTCTTGAAAGGTCACTATAAATGATTTGACTTTTGAAAGAGTTATCTCCCCTGGATCAATTAAATATAGTGTATATAGCGTTATCTCAGTAACTATGACAGATATTTATATGAAACCTTATATCATTAGTCATCATTGACCTTGACCTTGAAAATGGACACAAGGTCAAAGGTCAAGGTCACGTTTGAAATTTTGACATTATCTTGTCATCGCTATTTCTTTGAAACGGTAAAAGATAGCTTATAACTTATAACGGATAAAATGTCGGCCTCATAAATGCGCAACTTTTTTCTATTTAAAGGAAAAGGATTTGACTTCATCTTATAGGAGTTATCTCCCATTACAACCATTGATATTTACTTTTTCATTGATAACTTATTAACTATTGATAGTAGAGGCATGGGGACTTCACCAAAGACCATTATGACCCTTGACCTTGAAAATAGAAACAAGGTAAAAGGTCAAGGTCATCTTATAAATTTGGGTATTTATGATAAATAGGCATTTCTTCATAATTATAAGACATATTGACTAAGGATCTTCACTGTTGGTCCTTTATTGACCCTCATCATGGTCAAGGTCATATTGACAGCCGTCAAGGTCAAATAATATTTTTTGGAAATTCTGCTTTTTCGTGTATATAAAATGGTAAATACAAATAAATGATTTGTTTTTAAAGCATTGAATATGCAAAAATCAAACACTTGGTAGTCAAGGTCATTTATCTCAATTAACGTCCTATTTTTTTACCTTTTTTATTTCAAAAGATATACGAATTGTTTTTCTTTCTTTTGTTTATTTTGAAAAGAAGATTCAATTTCCATATAGCCAAAGTCAATGTCAAGGTCATTTATGCAATAAGTGGAAAGCCTCTCATTTGTTCGGTAGAACCAATGAACTTATATTTATTCTTATTATTCTTCCGCCAAGTTTTGTTATCCCATTATAAATTTTGTTTCGCGACATGTCGTAAAGACATTTTGTACTATGGATGTATGAGACATTACGCATTCGCAGTTAACCCTGTCACACCGAACACTTTTTCTTTACGGAGTTATTTCCCCTGTCATAAAAAGCTTGTGTGCAGATAAACTTTGAAACCGTAAAAGATTTCGCAATAAAAATTGTTGCAAAATGGTCAGCTATTGATTGCGACAATTTGTTACATATCGCGCAAAGTATTTTGATGACTCCTTGTAGGAGTCATTTCCCCTTATTTATTGGAAGTACATTTTGTACCATAGTAACTCATGAACCAGAGGTGACAGAGACTAGATATTTCACAGTTGGTCATCATTGACCTTGACCTTGAAAAAGGTCACAAGGTCAAATGTCAAGGTCACATTCTAAATTTTGACACTGTGGTGTGTGCGATTCTCCTCCTGAACCATAAGAGATACAGAAATAAATCTTTTACCAAAATGTGTATCATATTAAGGTCTTGAAAGGTCACTATACATGATTTGACTTTTGAAAGAGTTATCTCCCCTGGATCAATTAAATATAGTGTATATAGCGTTATCTCAGTAACTATGACAGATATTTATATGAAACCTTATATCATTAGTCATCATTGACCTTGACCTTGAAAATGGACACAAGGTCAAAGGTCAAGGTCACGTTTGAAATTTTGACATTATCTTGTCATCGCTATTTCTTTGAAACGGTAAAAGATAGCTTATAACTTATAACGGATAAAATGTCGGCCTCATAAATGCGCAACTTTTTTCTATTTATAGGAAAAGGATTTGACTTCATCTTATAGGAGTTATCTCCCATTACAACCATTGATATTTACTTTTTCATTGATAACTTATTAACTATTGATAGTAGAGGCATGGGGACTTCACCAAAGACCATTATGACCCTTGACCTTGAAAATAGAAACAAGGTAAAAGGTCAAGGTCATCTTATAAATTTGGGTATTTATGATAAATAGGCATTTCTTCATAATTATAAGACATATTGACTAAGGATCTTCACTGTTGGTCCTTTATTGACCCTCAGCATGGTCAAGGTCATATTGACAGCAGTCAAGGTCAAATAATATTTTTTGGAAATTCTGCTTTTTCGTGTATATAAAATGGTAAATACAAATAAATGATTTGTTTTTAAAGCATTGAATATGCAAAAATCAAACACTTGGTAGTCAAGGTCATTTATCTCAATTAACGTCCTATTTTTTTTACCTTTTTTATTTCAAAAGATATACGAATGGTTTTTCTTTCTTTTGTTTATTTTGAAAAGAAGATTCAATTTCCATATAGCCAAAGTCAATGTCAAGGTCATTTATGCAATAAGTGGAAAGCCTCTCATTTGTTCGGTAGAACCAATGAACTTATATTATTATTATTACTTTTCTTCCGATCTAAAATTCAATTTAGTGCTGCCAAAAAGTTTCTTATCCGATCGAGCTGAAAATTTGGCGGTGTGATGGATACCCCGTGGGCTTTCTCCCATTCACCCTGTTAGCATGCCCCGTCAAAAATGAGGGCGTGGCAGGGACCCCCCATGAAAACGTTGTTATCACATCTCCTCCTAAGGCACACAAAATGGTACAATAAAATGGACGCCGATTGCATCTGGGATCGATGTCCTCGAATTGTCGATAGGTAGAAAATCGCTGGGCGCAACCAGTAAAAAGTTACCAGTCGTGCAAGTCCAACACCACTTTTTATGTAAAAATCGTAATTTCCCGAAAAACGATGCATCCCAGCTGTTTGAAACCCTCGCCATTCGCTTTAGAATGTCGATTTCAGTCTAAAAATGTCTCCCCGTAAGGTGTACGAGTCAATAAATCCTTAAAATCCCACATTGAAACACGTGACCACCCCTCCCCCCCAGCCACGTAAATTTCGTCTGTCGTGATGTCCGTTTCAGCCATCGCCAGTGAATGACAGTGTAAATCGTGTGTCAACAAGTTGTTCTAACTGTCCGAACTGCATTTTACCTGAAACAATAACAAATTGAAACAATTTCCGACGTCACTTTTTTGTGTATTCCATCGTCTGCTACGTGCCTCGTGTAATTATTTTACAGTGTGAAATTTCTCTGAAATAAATTTAAAAAGTCTTTTATTAATTGTCGGCTTGCTCCGTTGATAAAAATCCGTGCCGTGTCGTCCTGAAATAAACAATCACTGATCGTGCATCATGTCATATATAGGTCCGTTCAGACCATCGTAACTCCCTATTGTGATAAAATAAAACTATCTCCGTGATATTATATAACAATGTCACGTGACTCCATCTAGTTCATTTCTTTGCCTTTTACTATAAATCTGTTTTTCTTCACCTACAAGTCAAGAAAAGTCATTAAAATACGAAACATATAGTTAAAAACAGAAAAGTAAACAAACAAACAAATAAACAAAAAAACTGGTTCCCGGTTTTTATATTATCATAGTTGCATATAAAACTATGAACCAAAAAAGGGCCCAACTCTCCACCCAGGGACAGCATGTCAAAAACAATATATCATGCTGGCCCTGGGGTGGAGGGGCCGGGCCCTTTTTTTTCCTTCAATTTTGTAATTAGAACGTTCTAGAAACAATGGAATAGAAACCCCCAGGGGGGGGGGGAGTAATACGGGTATATTACGATGTAAAACGATAGATTTTCACCCTCTGGGGCCTCTTGTTTAACGTTTAACGCCAGTTTTTCCTATAGAAACGATAACGAGGGAAAGACCTTCCTGTGCATTTGTTCTACTGAACAAATGTCCTTTTAATTAAGGCTTTCCACTTTCCAGTGGAAAGACTTATTGCATTTTGTCTGTTTCTTATTATTATTAAGGCTTTCCACTTTCCGAGTGGAAAGACTTACTGTTATTAGTCTGTTTCTTATTATTAAGGCTTTCCACTTTCCAGTGGAAAGACTTACTGTTATTAGTCTGTTTCTTATTATTATTCTTATTTTTTTTCCGCCAAGTTTTCTTATCCCATTATAAATTTTGTTTCGCGACATGTCGTAAAGACATTTTGTACTATGGATGTATGAGACATTACGCATTCGCAGTTAACCCTGGCTGACCGAACACTTTTTCTTTACGGAGTTATTTCCCCTGTCATAAAAAAGCTTGTGTGCAGATAAACTATGAAACCGTAAAAGATTTCGCAATGAAAGTTGTTCCAAAATGTTCAGCTAAGGATTGCGACACTTTATAACATGTCGCATTAAAGAATTTTTCACCTTCTTGTAGGAGTTATTTCCCCTTATTTATTGGAAGTACATTTTGTACCACTGTAACTCATGAACCAGTGGTGATAGAGACTAGATATTTCACAGTTGGTCATCATTGACCTTGACCTTGAAAAAGGTCACAAGATCAGAGGTCAAGGTCATGTTCTAATTTTTGACCCTTGGTTGTGTGCAGATCTCCTCCTTTACTATAATAGATAGAGAACTGAAACCTTTACCAAAATGTGTATCATATTAAGATCTTGAATCGTCACTTTTTTTATTTGACATTTTTATAAGAGTTATCTCCCCTAGACCACTGAAATATATTGTGAATTGCATTATATCGCTTTATCTCAGTAACTATAACAGATATTTATATGAAACCTTATATCATTAGTCATCATTTACCTTGACCTTGAAAATGGACTCAAGGTCAAAGGTCAAGGTCACGTTTGAAATTTTTGCATTGTCTTGTCATCGCTATTCCTTTAAAACGGTAAAATATAGGCAATAAGTTCAAATGGAAAAAATGTTGGTCTCATAAAGGCGCAACTTTTTTCTATTTAGAAGGAAAGGATCCGGCTTCATCTTATAGGAGTTATCCCCCATTACAACCATTGATAAATAGTTTTTCATTAATTGCTTATCAACTATTGATAGTAGAGGCATGGGGTCTTCACTATAGATCATTGGGACACTTGACCTTGAACACAAATACAAGGTCAAAGGTCAATGTCATTTTCTAATTTTTTTGTATATATTATAAGTAGTCATATCTCAATGACTTTAAGAGATATTGGCATAAAATCTTCAATGTTGATCACTGTTGACCTTCAGCATGGTCAAGGTCATGCTGTTAAAGTCAAGGTCAAAGTCCTTTATAAATGTTTTTCATGGTACTATGTATTTTGAATGGCTTATTCTTTTAATGCTATTGCCTATAAGTAATATTTACGTAGATTAAAAGATCAGTTGTCAAGGTCATTCAAGTTTTCTTACGTCCTATTTAATGACCTTTCTTATTTTTAAAGATATCTAAATAGTTCTTTAATAATTTTTGTTCTTATTAATTGCTATAGACAAATTACGTATGTTTCTTAGCTTTTTGGTTTCAAGGTCATTTATTTAAGGTCTTCTTTTGAAGTGGAAAACCTATTAATCGTTCTTTAGAACGATTGAACCTATATTTATTCTTATTATTCTTCCGCCAAGTTTTGTTATCCCATTATAAATTTTGTTTCGCGACATGTCGTAAAGACATTTTGTACTATGAATGTATGAGACATTACGCATTCGCAGTTAACCCTGTCACACCGAACACTTTTTCTTTACGGAGTTATTTCCCCTGTCATAAAAAGCTTGTGTGCAGATAAACTTTGAAACCGTAAAAGATTTCGCAATGAAAATTGTTGCAAAATGGTCAGCTATTGATTGCGACAATTTGTTACATATCGCGCAAAGTATTTTGACGACTCCTTGTAGGAGTTATTTCCCCTTATTTATTGGAAGTACATTTTGTACCATAGTAACTCATGAACCACAGGTGACAGAGACTAGATATTTCACAGTTGGTCATCATTGACCTTGACCTTGAAAAAGGTCACAAGGTCAAAGGTCAAGGTCACATTCTAAATTTTGACACTGTGGTGTGTGCGATTCTCCTCCTGAACCATAAGAGATACAGAAATAAATCTTTTACCAAAATGTGTATCATATTAAGGTCTTGAAAGGTCACTATACATGATTTGACTTTTGAAAGAGTTATCTCCCCTGGATCAATTAAATATAGTGTATATAGCGTTATCTCAGTAACTATGACAGATATTTATATGAAACCTTATATCATTAGTCATCATTGACCTTGACCTTGAAAATGGACACAAGGTCAAAGGTCAAGGTCACGTTTGAAATTTTGACATTATCTTGTCATCGCTATTTCTTTGAAACGGTAAAAGATAGCTTATAACTTATAACGGATAAAATGTCGGCCTCATAAATGCGCAACTTTTTTCTATTTATAGGAAAAGGATTTGACTTCATCTTATAGGAGTTATCTCCCATTACAACCATTGATATTTACTTTTTCATTGATAACTTATTAACTATTGATAGTAGAGGCATGGGGACTTCACCAAAGACCATTATGACCCTTGACCTTGAAAATAGAAACAAGGTAAAAGGTCAAGGTCATCTTATAAATTTGGGTATTTATGATAAATAGGCATTTCTTCATAATTATAAGACATATTGACTAAGGATCTTCACTGTTGGTCCTTTATTGACCCTCAGCATGGTCAAGGTCATATTGACAGCAGTCAAGGTCAAATAATATTTTTTGGAAATTCTGCTTTTTCGTGTATATAAAATGGTAAATACAAATAAATGATTTGTTTTTAAAGCATTGAATATGCAAAAATCAAACACTTGGTAGTCAAGGTCATTTATCTCAATTAACGTCCTATTTTTTTTACCTTTTTTATTTCAAAAGATATACGAATGGTTTTTCTTTCTTTTGTTTATTTTGAAAAGAAGATTCAATTTCCATATAGCCAAAGTCAATGTCAAGGTCATTTATGCAATAAGTGGAAAGCCTCTCATTTGTTCGGTAGAACCAATGAACTTATATTATTATTATTACTTTTCTTCCGATCTAAAATTCAATTTAGTGCTGCCAAAAAGTTTCTTATCCGATCGAGCTGAAAATTTGGCGGTGTGATGGATACCCCGTGGGCTTTCTCCCATTCACCCTGTTAGCATGCCCCGTCAAAAATGAGGGCGTGGCAGGGACCCCCCATGAAAACGTTGTTATCACATCTCCTCCTAAGGCACACAAAATGGTACAATAAAATGGACGCCGATTGCATCTGGGATCGATGTCCTCGAATTGTCGATAGGTAGAAAATCGCTGGGCGCAACCAGTAAAAAGTTACCAGTCGTGCAAGTCCAACACCACTTTTTATGTAAAAATCGTAATTTCCCGAAAAACGATGCATCCCAGCTGTTTGAAACCCTCGCCATTCGCTTTAGAATGTCGATTTCAGTCTAAAAATGTCTCCCCGTAAGGTGTACGAGTCAATAAATCCTTAAAATCCCACATTGAAACACGTGACCACCCCTCCCCCCAGCCACGTAAATTTCGTCTGTCGTGATGTCCGTTTCAGCCATCGCCAGTGAATGACAGTGTAAATCGTGTGTCAACAAGTTGTTCTAACTGTCCGAACTGCATTTTACCTGAAACAATAACAAATTGAAACAATTTCCGACGTCACTTTTTTGTGTATTCCATCGTCTGCTACGTGCCTCGTGTAATTATTTTACAGTGTGAAATTTCTCTGAAATAAATTTAAAAAGTCTTTTATTAATTGTCGGCTTGCTCCGTTGATAAAAATCCGTGCCGTGTCGTCCTGAAATAAACAATCACTGATCGTGCATCATGTCATATATAGGTCCGTTCAGACCATCGTAACTCCCTATTGTGATAAAATAAAACTATCTCCGTGATATTATATAACAATGTCACGTGACTCCATCTAGTTCATTTCTTTGCCTTTTACTATAAATCTGTTTTTCTTCACCTACAAGTCAAGAAAAGTCATTAAAATACGAAACATATAGTTAAAAACAGAAAAGTAAACAAACAAACAAATAAACAAAAAAACTGGTTCCCGGTTTTTATATTATCATAGTTGCATATAAAACTATGAACCAAAAAAGGGCACAACTCTCCACCCAGGGACAGCATGTCAAAAACAATATATCATGCTGGCCCTGGGGTGGAGGGGCCGGGCCCTTTTTTTTCCTTCAATTTTGTAATTAGAACGTTCTAGAAACAATGGAATAGAAACCCCCAGGGGGGGGGGAGTAATACGGGTATATTACGATGTAAAACGATAGATTTTCACCCTCTGGGGCCTCTTGTTTAACGTTTAACGCCAGTTTTTCCTATAGAAACGATAACGAGGGAAAGACCTTCCTGTGCATTTGTTCTACTGAACAAATGTCCTTTTAATTAAGGCTTTCCACTTTCCAGTGGAAAGACTTATTGCATTTTGTCTGTTTCTTATTATTATTAAGGCTTTCCACTTTCCGAGTGGAAAGACTTACTGTTATTAGTCTGTTTCTTATTATTAAGGCTTTCCACTTTCCAGTGGAAAGACTTACTGTTATTAGTCTGTTTCTTATTATTAAGGCTTTCCACTTCCGAGTGGGAAGCCTTTCTATTATTCTTCTGTTTCTTATTATTATTATTATTCTTATTTTTTTTCCGCCAACTCTTCTTTTCCCATTATAAATTTTGTTTCGCGACATGTCGAAAAGACCTTTTGTACTATGGGTTTATGAGACATTACGCTTTCGCAGTTGACCCTGCTACACCGAACACTTTTTCTTTACGAAGTTATTTCCCCTGTCATAAAAAAGCTTGTGTGCAGATTAACTTTGAAACTGTAAAAGATATCGCAATAAAAGTTGTTCCAAAATGTTCAGCGAAGGATTGCGACACTTTATAACATATCGCATTAAAGAATTTTTCACCTTCTTATAGGAGTTATTTCCCCTTATTTATTGCAAGTAAATTTTTGACCAGAGTAACTCATGAACCAGAGGTGATAAAGACTAGATATTTCACAGTTGGTCATCATTGACCTTGACCTTGAAAAAGGTCACAAGGTCAAAGGTCAAGGTCATGTTCTAATTTTTTACCCTTTGTTGTGTGCAGATCTCCTCCTTTACTATAATAGATAGAGAACTGAAACCTTTACCAAAATGTGTATCATATTAAGATCTTGAATCGTCACTTTTTTTATTTGACATTTTAGAAGAGTTGTCTCCCCTTAGACCAATAAAATGCATTGCGAGTTACTTTAGATCACTATATCTCAGTAACTATAACAGATATATACATGAAACCTTATATCATTGGTCATCATTGACATTGACCTTGAAAATGGACACAAGGTCAAAGGTCAAGGTCACGTTCTTAATTTTGACATTGTCTCGCCATCGCTATTCCCTTGAAACGGTAAAAGATAGGCAATAATTTGTAATGGACAAAATGTCAACTTTCACATTGACCTTGCCCAAGGTCACAAGGTCAAAGGTCAAGGTCACCTGTGTTTCAGTACAGCGACATGTGAATTTTTGTACCTTTGGATTCGCTTTGTTTTTTTTAGCTTGCTACATGTCGCAATAAAATTTGGAGCCAGGCATGGGCAAAAACATGGGGAATTTGAGGGTATTCCGCCAGCTTGCAAAAATAAAAAGGGGGGGGGGGGGTGTTTCTAAGGGACCCCATAAGAATGTAGTGTGCAGATTTCATCCTAGACCACAGAGAATGGTGAAACAAAATGGACGCCAAATAGTTCGGGGATCGATGTCCTTGACTTGTCGCTACAGTAGAAATCATTCTGACGAACGATAAAAAAATTTCCAGGTCATGAAAGTTGAAGATAGGTTTTTCATGCAAAAATCGCGATTTTCAGAAAACCAATAAATCCTAGCCTTTCGAAAATGGCGCCAATCGATTTAGAATGTCGATTTTACCCCAACCAAGTATCTCGGATGTGCATAAATGTCAACAAAATCGAAAATCGGCAGAAAAAATCAAATGTCGAGGCCCCATCGGTACCCCCTAGATTTCAGCGGTTGAATGTTTGTGCATTGATAAATCCTTAAAATATACATCTGAATTATGTCTTCATGAGTTGTTCTAGCTGAAACAAACATTTTTTCTACTTGAGCATTTATTTTGAAATGCCATCGAGTGTCGTCCGGTATGCACGACTGCTGTATTTTACCGAACAAAGAAACGGTTTCCCTATTACAATGAATTGAAAGTAACATTCCTTTGAATTAAACTGTCAAAATAGCATCACTGTTGACCTCCTCAAAAGTCATCTTTTCAACAAAAAAAAAAAAAAAAAAAAAAAAAAAACAACTTCGTGATAAAATATAAAATTGTCACGTGACTTTAGTCGTTTCCACCAGTCAAATCAATGCGTTTTATTTGTATTTTATAAATAAAAATCAAACAATTTTCTGTCTTTCTTATTTATTTCATTGGTAAATACACGAAAACATTACAAAATGTCTTTGTATTTTAAATGTAGAAAACACATTGAAGGTATATATACGTCAAAATTTGACTTTCTGCATATCGTCTTCCGTGGTCCAGTGGTATCAACGAGGGCTGGCAAGACTGACATCGTCGGTTCGAGCCTAGGATGTGACATATGATTTTTGCATGGTTTTCTGCTACGTTTCACGTATATTTTATGCAGTTATGGTTTTTTATATAGAAAAAACCAAAAAAAAACTGAAATTTTTTTACGCCGCGGTGTAAAAAATGTCGATGGAAGTGGTAAGCCATGATTATTTGTGGCGAAGTCACAAATGAACCTATATTATTAAGGCTTTCCACTTCCGAGTGGGAAGCCTTTCTATTATTCTTCTGTTTCTTATTAAGGCTTTCCACTTTCCAGTGGAAAGCCTTCTTGTTATTCTTCTGTTTCTTATTAAGGCTTTCCACTTTCCAGTGGAAAGACTTACTGTTATTAGTCTGTTTCTTATTATTCTTATTTTTTTTCCGCCAAGTTTTGTTATCCCATTATAAATTTTGTTTCGCGACATGTCGTAAAGATATTTTGTACTATGGATGTATGAGACATTACGCTTGCGCAGTTAACCCTGTGACACCGAACACTTTTTCTTTACGGAGTTATTTCCCCTGTCATAAAAAGCTTGTGTGCAGATAAACTATGAAACCGTAAAAGATTTCGCAATGAAAGTTGTTCCAAAATGTTCAGCTAAGGATTGCGACACTTTATAACATATCGCATTAAAGAATTTTTCACCTTCTTATAGGAGTTATTTCCCCTTATTTATTGGAAGTAAAATTTGTACCATTGTAACTCATGAACCAGAGGTGATATAGACTAGATATTTCACAGTTGGTCATCATTGACCTTGACCTTGAAAAAGGTCACAAGGTCAAAGGTCAAGGTCATGTTCTAATTTTTGACCCTTGGTTGTGTGCAGATCTCCTCCTTTACTATAATAGATAGAGAACTGAAACCTTTACCAAAATGTGTATCATATTGAGATCTTGAATCGTCACTTTTTTTATTTGACATTTTTATAAGAGTTATCTCCCCTAGACCAATAAAATGTATTGTAAATTGCATTATATCACTATATCTCAGTAACTATAACAGATATATATATGAAACCTTATATCATTGGTCATCATTGACCTTGACCTTGAAAATGGACACAAGGTCAAAGGTCAAGGTCGCGTTTGAAATTTTGGCATTGTCTTGTCATCGCTATTACTTTGAAACGGTAAAAGATAGGCTATAAGTTATAATGGATAAAATGTTGGTCTCATAAAGGCGCAACTTTTTTCTATTTAGAGGGAAAGGATCCGGCTTCATCTTATAGGAGTTATCCCCCATTACAACCATTGATAATTAGTTTTTCATTAATTATTTATCAACTATTGATAGTAGAGGCATGGGGTCTTCACTATGGATCATTAGGACCCTTGACCTTGAAAACAAATACAAGGTCAAAGGTCAAGGTCATTTTCTAATTTTTTGTATATATTATAAGTAGTCATATCTTAATGACTTTAAGAGATATTGGCATAAAATCTTCAATGTTGATCACTGTTGACCTTCAGCATGGTCAAGGTCATGCTGTAAAAGTCAAGGTCAAAGTCTTTTATAAATGTTTTTCATGGTACTATGTATTTTGAATGGCTTCTTCTTTTAATGCTATTGCCTATAAGTAATATTTACGAAGATTAAAAGATCAGTTGTCAAGGTCATTCAAGTTTTCTTACGTCCTATTTAATGACCTTTCTTATTTTTAAAGATATCAAAATAGTTTTTTAATAATTTTTGTTCTTATTAATTGCTATAGACAAATTACGTATGTTTCTTAGCGTTTTGGTTTCAAGGTCATTTATTAAAGGTCTTCTTTTGAAGTGGAAAGCCTATTAATCGTTCTTTAGAACGATTGAACCTATATTTATTATTATTCTTATTTTTTTCCGCCAAGTTTTCTTTTCCCATTATAAATTTTGTTTCGCGACATGTCGTAAAGACATTTTGTACTATGGATGTATAAGACATTACGCTTTCGCAGTTGACCCTGTCACACCGAACACTTGTTCTTTACGGAGTTATCTCCCCTGTTACAGAAAAGCTTGTGTGCAGATAAACTATGAAACCGTAAAAGATTTCGCAATAAAAGTTGTTGCAAAATGGTCGACTATGGATTGCGACAATTTGTTACATATCTCGCAAAGTATTTTGACGACTCCTTGTAGGAGTTATTTCCCCTTATTTATTGGAAGTACAATTTGTACCATTGTAACTCATGAACCAGAGGTGATATAGACTAGATATTTCACAGTTGGTCATCATTGACCTTGACCTTGAAAAAGGTCACAAGGTCAAAGGTCAAGGTCATGTTCTAATTTTTGACCCTTGGTTGTGTGCAGATCTCCTCCTTTACTATAATAGATAGAGAACTGAAACCTTTACCAAAATGTGTATCATATTGAGATCTTGAATCGTCACTTTTTTTATTTGACATTTTTATAAGAGTTATCTCCCCTAGACCAATAAAATGTATTGTGAATTGCATTATATCACTATATCTCAGTAACTATAACAGATATATATATGAAACCTTATATCATTGGTCATCATTGACCTTGACCTTGAAAATGGACACAAGGTCAAAGGTCAAGGTCACGTTTGAAATTTTGGCATTGTCTTGTCATCGCTATTACTTTGAAACGGTAAAAGATAGGCTTTAAGTTATAATGGATAAAATGTTGGTCTCATAAAGGCGCAACTTTTTTCTATTTAGAGGGAAAGGATCCGGCTTCATCTTATAGGAGTTATCCCCCATTACAACCATTGATAATTAGTTTTTCATTAATTACTTATCAACTATTGATAGTAGAGGCATGGGGTCTTCACTATGGATCATTAGGAGCCTTGACCTTGAAAACAAATACAAGGTCAAAGGTCAAGGTCATTTTCTAATTTTTTGTATATATTATAAGTAGTCATATCTTAATGACTTTAAGAGATATTGGCATAAAATCTTCAATGTTGATCACTTTTGACCTTCAGCATGGTCAAGGTCATGCTGTAAAAGTCAAGGTCAAAGTCCTTTATAAATGTTTTTCATGGTACTATGTATTTTGAATGGCGTCTTCTTTTAATGCTATTGCCTATAAGTAATATTTACGTATATTAAAAGATCAGTTGTCAAGGTCATTCAAGTTTTCTTACGTCCTATTTAATGACCTTTCTTATTTTTAAAGATATCTAAATAGTTTTTTAATAATTTTTGTTCTTATTAATTGCTATAGACAAATTACGTATGTTTCTTAGCTTTTTGGTTTCAAGGTCATTTATTTAAGGTCTTCTTTTGAAGTGGAAAGCCTATTAATCGTTCTTTAGAACGATTGAACCTATATTTATTCTTATTTTTTTTCCGCCAAGTTTTCTTATCCCATTATAAATTTTGTTTCGCGACATGTCGTAAAGACATTTTGTACTATGGATGTATGAGACATTACGCATTCGCAGTTAACCCTGGCTGACCGAACACTTTTTCTTTACGGAGTTATTTCCCCTGTCATAAAAAAGCTTGTGTGCAGATAAACTATGAAACCGTAAAAGATTTCGCAATGAAAGTTGTTCCAAAATGTTCAGCTAAGGATTGCGACACTTTATAACATGTCGCATTAAAGAATTTTTCACCTTCTTGTAGGAGTTATTTCCCCTTATTTATTGGAAGTACATTTTGTACCACTGTAACTCATGAACCAGTGGTGATAGAGACTAGATATTTCACAGTTGGTCATCATTGACCTTGACCTTGAAAAAGGTCACAAGATCAGAGGTCAAGGTCATGTTCTAATTTTTGACCCTTGGTTGTGTGCAGATCTCCTCCTTTACTATAATAGATAGAGAACTGAAACCTTTACCAAAATGTGTATCATATTAAGATCTTGAATCGTCACTTTTTTTATTTGACATTTTTATAAGAGTTATCTCCCCTAGACCACTGAAATATATTGTGAATTGCATTATATCGCTTTATCTCAGTAACTATAACAGATATTTATATGAAACCTTATATCATTAGTCATCATTTACCTTGACCTTGAAAATGGACTCAAGGTCAAAGGTCAAGGTCACGTTTGAAATTTTTGCATTGTCTTGTCATCGCTATTCCTTTAAAACGGTAAAATATAGGCAATAAGTTCAAATGGAAAAAATGTTGGTCTCATAAAGGCGCAACTTTTTTCTATTTAGAAGGAAAGGATCCGGCTTCATCTTATAGGAGTTATCCCCCATTACAACCATTGATAAATAGTTTTTCATTAATTGCTTATCAACTATTGATAGTAGAGGCATGGGGTCTTCACTATAGATCATTGGGACACTTGACCTTGAACACAAATACAAGGTCAAAGGTCAATGTCATTTTCTAATTTTTTTGTATATATTATAAGTAGTCATATCTCAATGACTTTAAGAGATATTGGCATAAAATCTTCAATGTTGATCACTGTTGACCTTCAGCATGGTCAAGGTCATGCTGTTAAAGTCAAGGTCAAAGTCCTTTATAAATGTTTTTCATGGTACTATGTATTTTGAATGGCTTATTCTTTTAATGCTATTGCCTATAAGTAATATTTACGTAGATTAAAAGATCAGTTGTCAAGGTCATTCAAGTTTTCTTACGTCCTATTTAATGACCTTTCTTATTTTTAAAGATATCTAAATAGTTCTTTAATAATTTTTGTTCTTATTAATTGCTATAGACAAATTACGTATGTTTCTTAGCTTTTTGGTTTCAAGGTCATTTATTTAAGGTCTTCTTTTGAAGTGGAAAACCTATTAATCGTTCTTTAGAACGATTGAACCTATATTTATTCTTATTATTCTTCCGCCAAGTTTTGTTATCCCATTATAAATTTTGTTTCGCGACATGTCGTAAAGACATTTTGTACTATGAATGTATGAGACATTACGCATTCGCAGTTAACCCTGTCACACCGAACACTTTTTCTTTACGGAGTTATTTCCCCTGTCATAAAAAGCTTGTGTGCAGATAAACTTTGAAACCGTAAAAGATTTCGCAATGAAAATTGTTGCAAAATGGTCAGCTATTGATTGCGACAATTTGTTACATATCGCGCAAAGTATTTTGACGACTCCTTGTAGGAGTTATTTCCCCTTATTTATTGGAAGTACATTTTGTACCATAGTAACTCATGAACCAGAGGTGACAGAGACTAGATATTTCACAGTTGGTCATCATTGACCTTGACCTTGAAAAAGGTCACAAGGTCAAAGGTCAAGGTCACATTCTAAATTTTGACACTGTGGTGTGTGCGATTCTCCTCCTGAACCATAAGAGATACAGAAATAAATCTTTTACCAAAATGTGTATCATATTAAGGTCTTGAAAGGTCACTATACATGATTTGACTTTTGAAAGAGTTATCTCCCCTGGATCAATTAAATATAGTGTATATAGCGTTATCTCAGTAACTATGACAGATATTTATATGAAACCTTATATCATTAGTCATCATTGACCTTGACCTTGAAAATGGACACAAGGTCAAAGGTCAAGGTCACGTTTGAAATTTTGACATTATCTTGTCATCGCTATTTCTTTGAAACGGTAAAAGATAGCTTATAACTTATAACGGATAAAATGTCGGCCTCATAAATGCGCAACTTTTTTCTATTTATAGGAAAAGGATTTGACTTCATCTTATAGGAGTTATCTCCCATTACAACCATTGATATTTACTTTTTCATTGATAACTTATTAACTATTGATAGTAGAGGCATGGGGACTTCACCAAAGACCATTATGACCCTTGACCTTGAAAATAGAAACAAGGTAAAAGGTCAAGGTCATCTTATAAATTTGGGTATTTATGATAAATAGGCATTTCTTCATAATTATAAGACATATTGACTAAGGATCTTCACTGTTGGTCCTTTATTGACCCTCAGCATGGTCAAGGTCATATTGACAGCAGTCAAGGTCAAATAATATTTTTTGGAAATTCTGCTTTTTCGTGTATATAAAATGGTAAATACAAATAAATGATTTGTTTTTAAAGCATTGAATATGCAAAAATCAAACACTTGGTAGTCAAGGTCATTTATCTCAATTAACGTCCTATTTTTTTTACCTTTTTTATTTCAAAAGATATACGAATGGTTTTTCTTTCTTTTGTTTATTTTGAAAAGAAGATTCAATTTCCATATAGCCAAAGTCAATGTCAAGGTCATTTATGCAATAAGTGGAAAGCCTCTCATTTGTTCGGTAGAACCAATGAACTTATATTATTATTATTACTTTTCTTCCGATCTAAAATTCAATTTAGTGCTGCCAAAAAGTTTCTTATCCGATCGAGCTGAAAATTTGGCGGTGTGATGGATACCCCGTGGGCTTTCTCCCATTCACCCTGTTAGCATGCCCCGTCAAAAATGAGGGCGTGGCAGGGACCCCCCATGAAAACGTTGTTATCACATCTCCTCCTAAGGCACACAAAATGGTACAATAAAATGGACGCCGATTGCATCTGGGATCGATGTCCTCGAATTGTCGATAGGTAGAAAATCGCTGGGCGCAACCAGTAAAAAGTTACCAGTCGTGCAAGTCCAACACCACTTTTTATGTAAAAATCGTAATTTCCCGAAAAACGATGCATCCCAGCTGTTTGAAACCCTCGCCATTCGCTTTAGAATGTCGATTTCAGTCTAAAAATGTCTCCCCGTAAGGTGTACGAGTCAATAAATCCTTAAAATCCCACATTGAAACACGTGACCACCCCTCCCCCCCAGCCACGTAAATTTCGTCTGTCGTGATGTCCGTTTCAGCCATCGCCAGTGAATGACAGTGTAAATCGTGTGTCAACAAGTTGTTCTAACTGTCCGAACTGCATTTTACCTGAAACAATAACAAATTGAAACAATTTCCGACGTCACTTTTTTGTGTATTCCATCGTCTGCTACGTGCCTCGTGTAATTATTTTACAGTGTGAAATTTCTCTGAAATAAATTTAAAAAGTCTTTTATTAATTGTCGGCTTGCTCCGTTGATAAAAATCCGTGCCGTGTCGTCCTGAAATAAACAATCACTGATCGTGCATCATGTCATATATAGGTCCGTTCAGACCATCGTAACTCCCTATTGTGATAAAATAAAACTATCTCCGTGATATTATATAACAATGTCACGTGACTCCATCTAGTTCATTTCTTTGCCTTTTACTATAAATCTGTTTTTCTTCACCTACAAGTCAAGAAAAGTCATTAAAATACGAAACATATAGTTAAAAACAGAAAAGTAAACAAACAAACAAATAAACAAAAAAACTGGTTCCCGGTTTTTATATTATCATAGTTGCATATAAAACTATGAACCAAAAAAGGGCCCAACTCTCCACCCAGGGACAGCATGTCAAAAACAATATATCATGCTGGCCCTGGGGTGGAGGGGCCGGGCCCTTTTTTTTCCTTCAATTTTGTAATTAGAACGTTCTAGAAACAATGGAATAGAAACCCCCAGGGGGGGGGAGTAATACGGGTATATTACGATGTAAAACGATAGATTTTCACCCTCTGGGGCCTCTTGTTTAACGTTTAACGCCAGTTTTTCCTATAGAAACGATAACGAGGGAAAGACCTTCCTGTGCATTTGTTCTACTGAACAAATGTCCTTTTAATTAAGGCTTTCCACTTTCCAGTGGAAAGACTTATTGCATTTTGTCTGTTTCTTATTATTATTAAGGCTTTCCACTTTCCGAGTGGAAAGACTTACTGTTATTAGTCTGTTTCTTATTATTAAGGCTTTCCACTTTCCAGTGGAAAGACTTACTGTTATTAGTCTGTTTCTTATTATTATTCTTATTTTTTTTCCGCCAAGTTTTCTTATCCCATTATAAATTTTGTTTCGCGACATGTCGTAAAGACATTTTGTACTATGGATGTATGAGACATTACGCATTCGCAGTTAACCCTGGCTGACCGAACACTTTTTCTTTACGGAGTTATTTCCCCTGTCATAAAAAAGCTTGTGTGCAGATAAACTATGAAACCGTAAAAGATTTCGCAATGAAAGTTGTTCCAAAATGTTCAGCTAAGGATTGCGACACTTTATAACATGTCGCATTAAAGAATTTTTCACCTTCTTGTAGGAGTTATTTCCCCTTATTTATTGGAAGTACATTTTGTACCACTGTAACTCATGAACCAGTGGTGATAGAGACTAGATATTTCACAGTTGGTCATCATTGACCTTGACCTTGAAAAAGGTCACAAGATCAGAGGTCAAGGTCATGTTCTAATTTTTGACCCTTGGTTGTGTGCAGATCTCCTCCTTTACTATAATAGATAGAGAACTGAAACCTTTACCAAAATGTGTATCATATTAAGATCTTGAATCGTCACTTTTTTTATTTGACATTTTTATAAGAGTTATCTCCCCTAGACCACTGAAATATATTGTGAATTGCATTATATCGCTTTTTCTCAGTAACTATAACAGATATTTATATGAAACCTTATATCATTAGTCATCATTTACCTTGACCTTGAAAATGGACTCAAGGTCAAAGGTCAAGGTCACGTTTGAAATTTTTGCATTGTCTTGTCATCGCTATTCCTTTAAAACGGTAAAATATAGGCAATAAGTTTAAATGGAAAAAATGTTGGTCTCATAAAGGCGCAACTTTTTTCTATTTAGAAGGAAAGGATCCGGCTTCATCTTATAGGAGTTATCCCCCATTACAACCATTGATAAATAGTTTTTCATTAATTGCTTATCAACTATTGATAGTAGAGGCATGGGGTCTTCACTATAGATCATTGGGACACTTGACCTTGAACACAAATACAAGGTCAAAGGTCAATGTCATTTTCTAATTTTTTTGTATATATTATAAGTAGTCATATCTCAATGACTTTAAGAGATATTGGCATAAAATCTTCAATGTTGATCACTGTTGACCTTCAGCATGGTCAAGGTCATGCTGTTAAAGTCAAGGTCAAAGTCCTTTATAAATGTTTTTCATGGTACTATGTATTTTGAATGGCTTATTCTTTTAATGCTATTGCCTATAAGTAATATTTACGTAGATTAAAAGATCAGTTGTCAAGGTCATTCAAGTTTTCTTACGTCCTATTTAATGACCTTTCTTATTTTTAAAGATATCTAAATAGTTCTTTAATAATTTTTGTTCTTATTAATTGCTATAGACAAATTACGTATGTTTCTTAGCTTTTTGGTTTCAAGGTCATTTATTTAAGGTCTTCTTTTGAAGTGGAAAACCTATTAATCGTTCTTTAGAACGATTGAACCTATATTTATTCTTATTATTCTTCCGCCAAGTTTTGTTATCCCATTATAAATTTTGTTTCGCGACATGTCGTAAAGACATTTTGTACTATGAATGTATGAGACATTACGCATTCGCAGTTAACCCTGTCACACCGAACACTTTTTCTTTACGGAGTTATTTCCCCTGTCATAAAAAGCTTGTGTGCAGATAAACTTTGAAACCGTAAAAGATTTCGCAATGAAAATTGTTGCAAAATGGTCAGCTATTGATTGCGACAATTTGTTACATATCGCGCAAAGTATTTTGACGACTCCTTGTAGGAGTTATTTCCCCTTATTTATTGGAAGTACATTTTGTACCATAGTAACTCATGAACCACAGGTGACAGAGACTAGATATTTCACAGTTGGTCATCATTGACCTTGACCTTGAAAAAGGTCACAAGGTCAAAGGTCAAGGTCACATTCTAAATTTTGACACTGTGGTGTGTGCGATTCTCCTCCTGAACCATAAGAGATACAGAAATAAATCTTTTACCAAAATGTGTATCATATTAAGGTCTTGAAAGGTCACTATACATGATTTGACTTTTGAAAGAGTTATCTCCCCTGGATCAATTAAATATAGTGTATATAGCGTTATCTCAGTAACTATGACAGATATTTATATGAAACCTTATATCATTAGTCATCATTGACCTTGACCTTGAAAATGGACACAAGGTCAAAGGTCAAGGTCACGTTTGAAATTTTGACATTATCTTGTCATCGCTATTTCTTTGAAACGGTAAAAGATAGCTTATAACTTATAACGGATAAAATGTCGGCCTCATAAATGCGCAACTTTTTTCTATTTATAGGAAAAGGATTTGACTTCATCTTATAGGAGTTATCTCCCATTACAACCATTGATATTTACTTTTTCATTGATAACTTATTAACTATTGATAGTAGAGGCATGGGGACTTCACCAAAGACCATTATGACCCTTGACCTTGAAAATAGAAACAAGGTAAAAGGTCAAGGTCATCTTATAAATTTGGGTATTTATGATAAATAGGCATTTCTTCATAATTATAAGACATATTGACTAAGGATCTTCACTGTTGGTCCTTTATTGACCCTCAGCATGGTCAAGGTCATATTGACAGCAGTCAAGGTCAAATAATATTTTTTGGAAATTCTGCTTTTTCGTGTATATAAAATGGTAAATACAAATAAATGATTTGTTTTTAAAGCATTGAATATGCAAAAATCAAACACTTGGTAGTCAAGGTCATTTATCTCAATTAACGTCCTATTTTTTTTACCTTTTTTATTTCAAAAGATATACGAATGGTTTTTCTTTCTTTTGTTTATTTTGAAAAGAAGATTCAATTTCCATATAGCCAAAGTCAATGTCAAGGTCATTTATGCAATAAGTGGAAAGCCTCTCATTTGTTCGGTAGAACCAATGAACTTATATTATTATTATTACTTTTCTTCCGATCTAAAATTCAATTTAGTGCTGCCAAAAAGTTTCTTATCCGATCGAGCTGAAAATTTGGCGGTGTGATGGATACCCCGTGGGCTTTCTCCCATTCACCCTGTTAGCATGCCCCGTCAAAAATGAGGGCGTGGCAGGGACCCCCCATGAAAACGTTGTTATCACATCTCCTCCTAAGGCACACAAAATGGTACAATAAAATGGACGCCGATTGCATCTGGGATCGATGTCCTCGAATTGTCGATAGGTAGAAAATCGCTGGGCGCAACCAGTAAAAAGTTACCAGTCGTGCAAGTCCAACACCACTTTTTATGTAAAAATCGTAATTTCCCGAAAAACGATGCATCCCAGCTGTTTGAAACCCTCGCCATTCGCTTTAGAATGTCGATTTCAGTCTAAAAATGTCTCCCCGTAAGGTGTACGAGTCAATAAATCCTTAAAATCCCACATTGAAACACGTGACCACCCCTCCCCCCCAGCCACGTAAATTTCGTCTGTCGTGATGTCCGTTTCAGCCATCGCCAGTGAATGACAGTGTAAATCGTGTGTCAACAAGTTGTTCTAACTGTCCGAACTGCATTTTACCTGAAACAATAACAAATTGAAACAATTTCCGACGTCACTTTTTTGTGTATTCCATCGTCTGCTACGTGCCTCGTGTAATTATTTTACAGTGTGAAATTTCTCTGAAATAAATTTAAAAAGTCTTTTATTAATTGTCGGCTTGCTCCGTTGATAAAAATCCGTGCCGTGTCGTCCTGAAATAAACAATCACTGATCGTGCATCATGTCATATATAGGTCCGTTCAGACCATCGTAACTCCCTATTGTGATAAAATAAAACTATCTCCGTGATATTATATAACAATGTCACGTGACTCCATCTAGTTCATTTCTTTGCCTTTTACTATAAATCTGTTTTTCTTCACCTACAAGTCAAGAAAAGTCATTAAAATACGAAACATATAGTTAAAAACAGAAAAGTAAACAAACAAACAAATAAACAAAAAAACTGGTTCCCGGTTTTTATATTATCATAGTTGCATATAAAACTATGAACCAAAAAAGGGCCCAACTCTCCACCCAGGGACAGCATGTCAAAAACAATATATCATGCTGGCCCTGGGGTGGAGGGGCCGGGCCCTTTTTTTTCCTTCAATTTTGTAATTAGAACGTTCTAGAAACAATGGAATAGAAACCCCCAGGGGGGGGGAGTAATACGGGTATATTACGATGTAAAACGATAGATTTTCACCCTCTGGGGCCTCTTGTTTAACGTTTAACGCCAGTTTTTCCTATAGAAACGATAACGAGGGAAAGACCTTCCTGTGCATTTGTTCTACTGAACAAATGTCCTTTTAATTAAGGCTTTCCACTTTCCAGTGGAAAGACTTATTGCATTTTGTCTGTTTCTTATTATTATTAAGGCTTTCCACTTTCCGAGTGGAAAGACTTACTGTTATTAGTCTGTTTCTTATTATTAAGGCTTTCCACTTTCCAGTGGAAAGACTTACTGTTATTAGTCTGTTTCTTATTATTATTCTTATTTTTTTTCCGCCAAGTTTTCTTATCCCATTATAAATTTTGTTTCGCGACATGTCGTAAAGACATTTTGTACTATGGATGTATGAGACATTACGCATTCGCAGTTAACCCTGGCTGACCGAACACTTTTTCTTTACGGAGTTATTTCCCCTGTCATAAAAAAGCTTGTGTGCAGATAAACTATGAAACCGTAAAAGATTTCGCAATGAAAGTTGTTCCAAAATGTTCAGCTAAGGATTGCGACACTTTATAACATGTCGCATTAAAGAATTTTTCACCTTCTTGTAGGAGTTATTTCCCCTTATTTATTGGAAGTACATTTTGTACCACTGTAACTCATGAACCAGTGGTGATAGAGACTAGATATTTCACAGTTGGTCATCATTGACCTTGACCTTGAAAAAGGTCACAAGATCAGAGGTCAAGGTCATGTTCTAATTTTTGACCCTTGGTTGTGTGCAGATCTCCTCCTTTACTATAATAGATAGAGAACTGAAACCTTTACCAAAATGTGTATCATATTAAGATCTTGAATCGTCACTTTTTTTATTTGACATTTTTATAAGAGTTATCTCCCCTAGACCACTGAAATATATTGTGAATTGCATTATATCGCTTTATCTCAGTAACTATAACAGATATTTATATGAAACCTTATATCATTAGTCATCATTTACCTTGACCTTGAAAATGGACTCAAGGTCAAAGGTCAAGGTCACGTTTGAAATTTTTGCATTGTCTTGTCATCGCTATTCCTTTAAAACGGTAAAATATAGGCAATAAGTTCAAATGGAAAAAATGTTGGTCTCATAAAGGCGCAACTTTTTTCTATTTAGAAGGAAAGGATCCGGCTTCATCTTATAGGAGTTATCCCCCATTACAACCATTGATAAATAGTTTTTCATTAATTGCTTATCAACTATTGATAGTAGAGGCATGGGGTCTTCACTATAGATCATTGGGACACTTGACCTTGAACACAAATACAAGGTCAAAGGTCAATGTCATTTTCTAATTTTTTTGTATATATTATAAGTAGTCATATCTCAATGACTTTAAGAGATATTGGCATAAAATCTTCAATGTTGATCACTGTTGACCTTCAGCATGGTCAAGGTCATGCTGTTAAAGTCAAGGTCAAAGTCCTTTATAAATGTTTTTCATGGTACTATGTATTTTGAATGGCTTATTCTTTTAATGCTATTGCCTATAAGTAATATTTACGTAGATTAAAAGATCAGTTGTCAAGGTCATTCAAGTTTTCTTACGTCCTATTTAATGACCTTTCTTATTTTTAAAGATATCTAAATAGTTCTTTAATAATTTTTGTTCTTATTAATTGCTATAGACAAATTACGTATGTTTCTTAGCTTTTTGGTTTCAAGGTCATTTATTTAAGGTCTTCTTTTGAAGTGGAAAACCTATTAATCGTTCTTTAGAACGATTGAACCTATATTTATTCTTATTATTCTTCCGCCAAGTTTTGTTATCCCATTATAAATTTTGTTTCGCGACATGTCGTAAAGACATTTTGTACTATGAATGTATGAGACATTACGCATTCGCAGTTAACCCTGTCACACCGAACACTTTTTCTTTACGGAGTTATTTCCCCTGTCATAAAAAGCTTGTGTGCAGATAAACTTTGAAACCGTAAAAGATTTCGCAATGAAAATTGTTGCAAAATGGTCAGCTATTGATTGCGACAATTTGTTACATATCGCGCAAAGTATTTTGACGACTCCTTGTAGGAGTTATTTCCCCTTATTTATTGGAAGTACATTTTGTACCATAGTAACTCATGAACCACAGGTGACAGAGACTAGATATTTCACAGTTGGTCATCATTGACCTTGACCTTGAAAAAGGTCACAAGGTCAAAGGTCAAGGTCACATTCTAAATTTTGACACTGTGGTGTGTGCGATTCTCCTCCTGAACCATAAGAGATACAGAAATAAATCTTTTACCAAAATGTGTATCATATTAAGGTCTTGAAAGGTCACTATACATGATTTGACTTTTGAAAGAGTTATCTCCCCTGGATCAATTAAATATAGTGTATATAGCGTTATCTCAGTAACTATGACAGATATTTATATGAAACCTTATATCATTAGTCATCATTGACCTTGACCTTGAAAATGGACACAAGGTCAAAGGTCAAGGTCACGTTTGAAATTTTGACATTATCTTGTCATCGCTATTTCTTTGAAACGGTAAAAGATAGCTTATAACTTATAACGGATAAAATGTCGGCCTCATAAATGCGCAACTTTTTTCTATTTATAGGAAAAGGATTTGACTTCATCTTATAGGAGTTATCTCCCATTACAACCATTGATATTTACTTTTTCATTGATAACTTATTAACTATTGATAGTAGAGGCATGGGGACTTCACCAAAGACCATTATGACCCTTGACCTTGAAAATAGAAACAAGGTAAAAGGTCAAGGTCATCTTATAAATTTGGGTATTTATGATAAATAGGCATTTCTTCATAATTATAAGACATATTGACTAAGGATCTTCACTGTTGGTCCTTTATTGACCCTCAGCATGGTCAAGGTCATATTGACAGCAGTCAAGGTCAAATAATATTTTTTGGAAATTCTGCTTTTTCGTGTATATAAAATGGTAAATACAAATAAATGATTTGTTTTTAAAGCATTGAATATGCAAAAATCAAACACTTGGTAGTCAAGGTCATTTATCTCAATTAACGTCCTATTTTTTTTACCTTTTTTATTTCAAAAGATATACGAATGGTTTTTCTTTCTTTTGTTTATTTTGAAAAGAAGATTCAATTTCCATATAGCCAAAGTCAATGTCAAGGTCATTTATGCAATAAGTGGAAAGCCTCTCATTTGTTCGGTAGAACCAATGAACTTATATTATTATTATTACTTTTCTTCCGATCTAAAATTCAATTTAGTGCTGCCAAAAAGTTTCTTATCCGATCGAGCTGAAAATTTGGCGGTGTGATGGATACCCCGTGGGCTTTCTCCCATTCACCCTGTTAGCATGCCCCGTCAAAAATGAGGGCGTGGCAGGGACCCCCCATGAAAACGTTGTTATCACATCTCCTCCTAAGGCACACAAAATGGTACAATAAAATGGACGCCGATTGCATCTGGGATCGATGTCCTCGAATTGTCGATAGGTAGAAAATCGCTGGGCGCAACCAGTAAAAAGTTACCAGTCGTGCAAGTCCAACACCACTTTTTATGTAAAAATCGTAATTTCCCGAAAAACGATGCATCCCAGCTGTTTGAAACCCTCGCCATTCGCTTTAGAATGTCGATTTCAGTCTAAAAATGTCTCCCCGTAAGGTGTACGAGTCAATAAATCCTTAAAATCCCACATTGAAACACGTGACCACCCCTCCCCCCCAGCCACGTAAATTTCGTCTGTCGTGATGTCCGTTTCAGCCATCGCCAGTGAATGACAGTGTAAATCGTGTGTCAACAAGTTGTTCTAACTGTCCGAACTGCATTTTACCTGAAACAATAACAAATTGAAACAATTTCCGACGTCACTTTTTTGTGTATTCCATCGTCTGCTACGTGCCTCGTGTAATTATTTTACAGTGTGAAATTTCTCTGAAATAAATTTAAAAAGTCTTTTATTAATTGTCGGCTTGCTCCGTTGATAAAAATCCGTGCCGTGTCGTCCTGAAATAAACAATCACTGATCGTGCATCATGTCATATATAGGTCCGTTCAGACCATCGTAACTCCCTATTGTGATAAAATAAAACTATCTCCGTGATATTATATAACAATGTCACGTGACTCCATCTAGTTCATTTCTTTGCCTTTTACTATAAATCTGTTTTTCTTCACCTACAAGTCAAGAAAAGTCATTAAAATACGAAACATATAGTTAAAAACAGAAAAGTAAACAAACAAACAAATAAACAAAAAAACTGGTTCCCGGTTTTTATATTATCATAGTTGCATATAAAACTATGAACCAAAAAAGGGCCCAACTCTCCACCCAGGGACAGCATGTCAAAAACAATATATCATGCTGGCCCTGGGGTGGAGGGGCCGGGCCCTTTTTTTTCCTTCAATTTTGTAATTAGAACGTTCTAGAAACAATGGAATAGAAACCCCCAGGGGGGGGGGGGAGTAATACGGGTATATTACGATGTAAAACGATAGATTTTCACCCTCTGGGGCCTCTTGTTTAACGTTTAACGCCAGTTTTTCCTATAGAAACGATAACGAGGGAAAGACCTTCCTGTGCATTTGTTCTACTGAACAAATGTCCTTTTAATTAAGGCTTTCCACTTTCCAGTGGAAAGACTTATTGCATTTTGTCTGTTTCTTATTATTATTAAGGCTTTCCACTTTCCGAGTGGAAAGACTTACTGTTATTAGTCTGTTTCTTATTATTAAGGCTTTCCACTTTCCAGTGGAAAGACTTACTGTTATTAGTCTGTTTCTTATTATTATTCTTATTTTTTTTCCGCCAAGTTTTCTTATCCCATTATAAATTTTGTTTCGCGACATGTCGTAAAGACATTTTGTACTATGGATGTATGAGACATTACGCATTCGCAGTTAACCCTGGCTGACCGAACACTTTTTCTTTACGGAGTTATTTCCCCTGTCATAAAAAAGCTTGTGTGCAGATAAACTATGAAACCGTAAAAGATTTCGCAATGAAAGTTGTTCCAAAATGTTCAGCTAAGGATTGCGACACTTTATAACATGTCGCATTAAAGAATTTTTCACCTTCTTGTAGGAGTTATTTCCCCTTATTTATTGGAAGTACATTTTGTACCACTGTAACTCATGAACCAGTGGTGATAGAGACTAGATATTTCACAGTTGGTCATCATTGACCTTGACCTTGAAAAAGGTCACAAGATCAGAGGTCAAGGTCATGTTCTAATTTTTGACCCTTGGTTGTGTGCAGATCTCCTCCTTTACTATAATAGATAGAGAACTGAAACCTTTACCAAAATGTGTATCATATTAAGATCTTGAATCGTCACTTTTTTTATTTGACATTTTTATAAGAGTTATCTCCCCTAGACCACTGAAATATATTGTGAATTGCATTATATCGCTTTATCTCAGTAACTATAACAGATATTTATATGAAACCTTATATCATTAGTCATCATTTACCTTGACCTTGAAAATGGACTCAAGGTCAAAGGTCAAGGTCACGTTTGAAATTTTTGCATTGTCTTGTCATCGCTATTCCTTTAAAACGGTAAAATATAGGCAATAAGTTCAAATGGAAAAAATGTTGGTCTCATAAAGGCGCAACTTTTTTCTATTTAGAAGGAAAGGATCCGGCTTCATCTTATAGGAGTTATCCCCCATTACAACCATTGATAAATAGTTTTTCATTAATTGCTTATCAACTATTGATAGTAGAGGCATGGGGTCTTCACTATAGATCATTGGGACACTTGACCTTGAACACAAATACAAGGTCAAAGGTCAATGTCATTTTCTAATTTTTTTGTATATATTATAAGTAGTCATATCTCAATGACTTTAAGAGATATTGGCATAAAATCTTCAATGTTGATCACTGTTGACCTTCAGCATGGTCAAGGTCATGCTGTTAAAGTCAAGGTCAAAGTCCTTTATAAATGTTTTTCATGGTACTATGTATTTTGAATGGCTTATTCTTTTAATGCTATTGCCTATAAGTAATATTTACGTAGATTAAAAGATCAGTTGTCAAGGTCATTCAAGTTTTCTTACGTCCTATTTAATGACCTTTCTTATTTTTAAAGATATCTAAATAGTTCTTTAATAATTTTTGTTCTTATTAATTGCTATAGACAAATTACGTATGTTTCTTAGCTTTTTGGTTTCAAGGTCATTTATTTAAGGTCTTCTTTTGAAGTGGAAAACCTATTAATCGTTCTTTAGAACGATTGAACCTATATTTATTCTTATTATTCTTCCGCCAAGTTTTGTTATCCCATTATAAATTTTGTTTCGCGACATGTCGTAAAGACATTTTGTACTATGAATGTATGAGACATTACGCATTCGCAGTTAACCCTGTCACACCGAACACTTTTTCTTTACGGAGTTATTTCCCCTGTCATAAAAAGCTTGTGTGCAGATAAACTTTGAAACCGTAAAAGATTTCGCAATGAAAATTGTTGCAAAATGGTCAGCTATTGATTGCGACAATTTGTTACATATCGCGCAAAGTATTTTGACGACTCCTTGTAGGAGTTATTTCCCCTTATTTATTGGAAGTACATTTTGTACCATAGTAACTCATGAACCACAGGTGACAGAGACTAGATATTTCACAGTTGGTCATCATTGACCTTGACCTTGAAAAAGGTCACAAGGTCAAAGGTCAAGGTCACATTCTAAATTTTGACACTGTGGTGTGTGCGATTCTCCTCCTGAACCATAAGAGATACAGAAATAAATCTTTTACCAAAATGTGTATCATATTAAGGTCTTGAAAGGTCACTATAAATGATTTGACTTTTGAAAGAGTTATCTCCCCTGGATCAATTAAATATAGTGTATATAGCGTTATCTCAGTAACTATGACAGATATTTATATGAAACCTTATATCATAAGTCATCATTGACCTTGACCTTGAAAATGGACACAAGGTCAAAGGTCAAAGGTCAAGGTCACCTGTGTTTCAGTACAGCGACATGTGAATTTTTGTACCTTTGGATTCGCTTTGTATTTTCAGCTTGCTACATGTCGCAATACAATTTGGTGCCAGGCATGGGCAAAAACATGGGAAATTTTAGGGTATTCCGCCAGCCTGCAAAAATAAAGGGGGGGGGGGTGTTTCTAAGGGACCCCATAAGAATGTAGTGTGCAGATTTCATCCTAGACCACAGAGAATGGTGAAACAAAATGGACGCCAATTAGTTCGGGGATCGATGTCCTTGAATTGTCGCTACAGTAGAAATCATTCTGACGAACCATAAAAAAATTTCCAGGTCATGAAAGTTGAAGATAGGTTTTTTATGCAAAAATCGCGATTTTCAGAAAAACCATAAATCCTAGCCTTTCGAAAATGGCGCCAATCGATTTAGAATGTCGATTTTACCCCAACCAAGTATCTCGGATGTGCATAAATGTCAACAAAATCGAAAATCGGCAGAAAAAAATCAAATGTCGAGACCCAATCGGTACCCCCTAGATTTAAGCGGTTGAATGTTTGTGCATTGATAAATCCTTAAAATATACATCTGAATTATGTCTTCATGAGTTGTTTTAGCTGAAACAAACATGTTTTGTACTTTCATTTATTTTGAAATCACAATAAAGTCCACGCGATGTGTCGTCTGTTCCTTCCTTTTGTTGAAAATCCGTTGCCTTTTACAATGCATTGAACGTAATATTCCAACGTTGATCACAGCTGCATAATTGTTGACCTCCTGAGCCGTGATCTTGATGACATTTTTATGTATATCGCGATCATATGTAATATGCATCTGCGCAGTATAAAGTCTCTCCCCCCAAAAGAATATAATATACTAACTCCGCGATAATATAACTCGATATCACGTGACGAAAGACGAAGTAACCAGTCAAATCAAAGCGTTCTATATGTATTTCATAAATAAAAATCAAAGAATTTTCTGTCTTTCTTATTTATTTCATTTGTAAATACACGAAAACAATATAAAATGTCTTTGTATTTTAAATGTAGAAAACACATAGAAGGTATATATACGTCAAAATTTGATATGTCATCAACAAGCTTCCGTGGCGCAGTGGATAGAGCGCTGAGCTGGCAATACTGACATCCTGAGTTCGATACTAGGATGTGACAAGTCATTTTTGCATGATTTTCTGCTACGTTTCACGTATATTTTGTGCAGTTATGTACTTTTATATAGAAAAAAAACATTTTTTTTTTTACGCTGCGGTGTAAAAAATGTCGCTTGATGTGGAAAACATGATTTTTTCTTCCGAAGAAAGAAAGGAACTTTAATTATTAAGGCTTTCCACTTTCTAGTGGAAAGACTTACTGTTATTAGTCTGTTTCTTATTATTTAAGGCTTTCCACTTTCCAGTGGAAAGACTTACTGTTATTAGTCTGTTTCTTATTATTAAGGCTTTCCACTTTCCAGTGGAAAGACTTACTGTTATTAGTCTGTTTCTTATTATTATTATTCTTATTTTTTTTCCGCCAACTGTTTTTTCCCATTATAAATTTTGTTTCGCGACATGTCGTAAAGACATTTTGTACTATGAATGTATGAGACATTACGCTTTCGCAGTTAACCCTGTCACACCGAACACTTTTACTTTACGGAGTTATCTCCCCTGTCACAAAAAAGCTTGTGTACAGATAAACTTTGAAACCGTAAAAGATTTTGCAATGAAAGTTTTTGCAAAATGGTCAGCTATTGATCGCGACAATTTGTTACATATCGCGCAAAGTATTTTGACGACTCCTTGCAGGAGTTATTTCCCCTTATTTATTGGAAGTACATTTTGTACCAATGTAACTCATGAACCAGAGGTGATAGAGACTAGATATTTCACAGTTGGTCATCATTGACCTTGACCTTGAAAAAAATCACAAGGTCAAAGGTCAAGGTCACATTCTAAATTTTGACCTCGTGTTGTGTACAGATCTCCTCCTTAACCATAACAGATACGAAAATAAAGGTCTCTTGACAAAAGCTAGATCTTATTAAGATCTTGAATCGTCACTTTTTTAAATTGAGCTTTTGAAAGAGTTATCTCCCCTGGAACAAAACAATATTATGTCAATTGCGATATCTCAGTAACTATAACAGATATTTACTTGTAACTTGACCATTGGTCATCATTGACCTTGACCTTGAAAATGGACACAAGGTCAAAGGTCAAGGTCACGTTCTAAATTTTTACATTATCTTGACATCGCTATATCTTTGAAACGGTAAAAGATAGGCAATAACTTATAATGGGTAAAATGTTGGTCTAATAAAGGCGCAACTTTGTCACATTTGAAGGGAAAGGATTTGACTTCATTTTATAGGAGTTATCTTCCATTAAGACAACTGATTATTAGTTTTTCGTATATAACTTATTAATTATTTATAGTAGGGGCATTTTTTAAATAATTGCGAGTAAATTAAGACATGTCGCGACATGTTTTATCAACAGTTTATAGAAGTTGTCTCTCTTAGAATGCCAATCTCTAGCAAATAATACAGAACAATAAACAAATACTTATCATAAATTTACTTTAAAACCGTAAAAAGAGAGATAACTCAAATTTATTTGTTGAACTATTTCTGACTTTAACAAAATTAAAAGTTACTTCCCTTGTTTTTCAGTTAAATGAACAAATTTACAAATGCACCTGCGAGACTTTTCTATATTTGTATTACAAATAATAAATTTACTATAAAAAACACATCTAAAACAATATGTTTGATGAAATTTGGTGGTTAATTATGTTTTTAAATTAAACAATGAAAATAATATTGAGTATTTTACCTTTAGTGCTATATTAACTGGAATTGAATATATAAATGGAGATATATGTTTTCCTAGCAATGCTTTCCACAACATGCAGAGAATATTAAACTTTTAGTATTCAGATGTTAATGCAGAGGTAAATAATACAAAACAATAATAAAAACTATTTAATGCAAAGTCATAACCTGTCAACTTGTAATGTTTTAATTTCCTCCCGGTAAAAATAAAAGCTTTTTGACCAATCGCACATCATGCACCTTCTAAATCTTTGAAACGGGTAAAAGATAGGCAATAACTTATATGGGTAAAATGTTGGCCTAATAAAGGCGCAACTTTGTCACATTTGAAGGGAAAGGATTTGACTTCGTTTTATAGGAGTTATCTCCCATTAGAAACATTGATTATTAGTTTTCCATTCATAACTCATTAACTATTGATAGCAGAGGCATGGGGTCTTCACCAAAGACCCTTATGACCTCGACCTTCAAAATGGACACAAGGTCAAAGATCAAGGTAACGTTCTAAACTTTCACATTGTCTTGTTATTGCTATATCTTTGAAACAGTAAAAGATAGGCAATAACTTATAATGGGTAAAATATTGGCCTAATAAAGGCGCAACTTTGTTACATTTGAAGGGAAAGGATTTGACTTCATTTTATAGGAGTTATCTCCCATTCGAAACATTGATTATTAATTTTTCATTCATAACTCATTAACTATTGATAGTAGAGGTATGGGGTCTTCACCAAAAACCCTTATGACCTTGACATTGCAGACACATACAAGGTCAAAGGTCAAGGTCATCTGATTTTTGGAATTTATTATAAGTAGCCATATCTCATTAACTACAAGAGATATTGACATAAGATCTTCACTGTTGATCATTTTTGACCTTCATCATGGTCAAGGTCACCTTGTTAAGGGTCAAGGTCAATACATTTTTTTTTTAAATTTTTCATTTTCCGTGTATATGAAGTGGTTTATCCTAATAAATGCTTAGTTATTGATGTACAATATATGCAGAGATCAAAAGGTCAGTGGTCAATGTCATTAAAGTCTCTGAACGTCATATTTTATGACCTTTTTTATTTCAAAACTTATTTGAATGTTTTTTCTTTCATTTGTTCATAGTGTGAAATAGATTCCATTTACATATAAAGAAGGTCAGGTCAAGGTCATTATGCTCTACAATTTGACCTTTCCTATTTTAAATAATATATAAACAGTTTTGCTTTCAAATTTGTTAATTTTTAAAGACAAATTACAAATAATGTTTAGAAGCAGAATTCAATGTCATTAAATACAGATAGGTTCTTTCTGGCTGCGTAGAGTGGAAAGCCTATTAATCGTTCGGTAGAACGATTGAACCTATATTTATTCTTATTTTTTTTCCGCCAAGTTTTGTTATCCCATTATAAATTTTGTTTCGCGACATGTCGTAAAGACATTTTGTACTATGGATGTATGAGACATTACGCTTTCGCAGTTAACCCTGGCAGACTGAACACTTGTTCTTTACGGAGTTATCTCCCCTGTTACAGAAAAGCTTGTGTGCAGATAAACTATGAAACCGTAAAAGATTTCGCAATAAAAGTTGTTGCAAAATGGTCAGCTATGGATTGCGACAATTTGTTACATATCGCGCAAAGTATTTTGATGACTCCTTGTAGGAGTTATTTCCCCTTATTTATTGGAAGTACAATTTGTACCATTGTAACTCATGAACCAGAGGTGATATAGACTAGATATTTCACAGTTGGTCATCATTGACCTTGACCTTGAAAAAGGTCACAAGGTCAAAGGTCAAGGTCATGTTCTAATTTTTGACACTTGGTTGTGTGCAGATCTCCTCCTTTACTATAATAGATAGAGAACTGAAACCTTTACCAAAATGTGTATCATATTGAGATCTTGAATCGTCACTTTTTTTATTTGACATTTTTATAAGAGTTATCTCCCCTTGACCAATAAAATGTATTGTGAATTGCATTATATCACTATATCTCAGTAACTATAACAGATATATATATGAAACCTTATATCATTGGTCATCATTGACCTTGACCTTGAAAATGGACACAAGGTCAAAGGTCAAGGTCACGTTTGAAATTTTGGCATTGTCTTGTCATCGCTATTTCTTTGAAACGGTAAAAGATAGGCTATAAGTTATAATGGATAAAATGTTGGTCTCATAAAGGCGCAACTTTTTTCTATTTAAAGGGAAAGGATCTGGCTTCATCTTATAGGAGTTATCCCCCATTACAACCATTGATAATTAGTTTTTCATTAATTACTTATCAACTATTGATAGTAGAGGCATGGGGTCTTCACTATGGATCATTAGGACCATTGACCTTGAAAACAAATACAAGGTCAAAGGTCAAGGTCATTTTCTAATTTTTTGTATATAATATAAATAGTCATATCTTAATGACTTTAAGAGATATTGGCATAAAATCTTCAATGTTGATCACTGTTGACCTTCAGCATGGTCAAGGTCATGCTGTAAAAGTCAAGGTCAAAGTCCTTTATAAATGTTTTTCATGGTACAATGTATTTTGAATGGCTTATTCTTTTAATGGTATTACCTATAAGTAATATTTACGTAGATTAAAAGATCAGTTGTCAAGGTCATTTAAGTTTTCTTACGTCCTATTTAATGACCTTTCTTATTTTTAAAGATATCTAAATAGTTTTTTAATAATTTTTGTTCTTATTAATTGCTATAGACAAATTACGTATGTTTCTTAGCTTTTTGGTTTCAAGGTCATTTATTTAAGGTCTTCTTTTGAAGTGGAAAGCCTATTAATCGTTCTTTAGAACGATTGAACCTATATTTATTCTTATTATTCTTCCGCCAAGTTTTGTTATCCCATTATAAATTTTGTTTCGCGACATGTCGTAAAGACATTTTGTACTATGGATGTATGAGACATTACGCATTCGCAGTTAACCCTGTCACACCGAACACTTTTTCTTTACGGAGTTATTTCCCCTGTCATAAAAAGCTTGTGTGCAGATAAACTTTGAAACCGTAAAAGATTTCGCAATAAAAATTGTTGCAAAATGGTCAGCTATTGATTGCGACAATTTGTTACATATCGTGCAAAGTATTTTGATGACTCCTTGTAGGAGTCATTTCCCCTTATTTATTGGAAGTACATTTTGTACCATAGTAACTCATGAACCAGAGGTGACAGAGACTAGATATTTCACAGTTGGTCATCATTGACCTTGACCTTGAAAAAGGTCACAAGGTCAAATGTCAAGGTCACATTCTAAATTTTGACACTGTGGTGTGTGCGATTCTCCTCCTGAACCATAAGAGATACAGAAATAAATCTTTTACCAAAATGTGTATCATATTAAGGTCTTGAAAGGTCACTATACATGATTTGACTTTTGAAAGAGTTATCTCCCCTGGATCAATTAAATATAGTGTATATAGCGTTATCTCAGTAACTATGACAGATATTTATATGAAACCTTATATCATTAGTCATCATTGACCTTGACCTTGAAAATGGACACAAGGTCAAAGGTCAAGGTCACGTTTGAAATTTTGACATTATCTTGTCATCGCTATTTCTTTGAAACGGTAAAAGATAGCTTATAACTTATAACGGATAAAATGTCGGCCTCATAAATGCGCAACTTTTTTCTATTTATAGGAAAAGGATTTGACTTCATCTTATAGGAGTTATCTCCCATTACAACCATTGATATTTACTTTTTCATTGATAACTTATTAACTATTGATAGTAGAGGCATGGGGACTTCACCAAAGACCATTATGACCCTTGACCTTGAAAATAGAAACAAGGTAAAAGGTCAAGGTCATCTTATAAATTTGGGTATTTATGATAAATAGGCATTTCTTCATAATTATAAGACATATTGACTAAGGATCTTCACTGTTGGTCCTTTATTGACCCTCAGCATGGTCAAGGTCATATTGACAGCAGTCAAGGTCAAATAATATTTTTTGGAAATTCTGCTTTTTCGTGTATATAAAATGGTAAATACAAATAAATGATTTGTTTTTAAAGCATTGAATATGCAAAAATCAAACACTTGGTAGTCAAGGTCATTTATCTCAATTAACGTCCTATTTTTTTTACCTTTTTTATTTCAAAAGATATACGAATGGTTTTTCTTTCTTTTGTTTATTTTGAAAAGAAGATTCAATTTCCATATAGCCAAAGTCAATGTCAAGGTCATTTATGCAATAAGTGGAAAGCCTCTCATTTGTTCGGTAGAACCAATGAACTTATATTATTATTATTACTTTTCTTCTGATCTAAAATTCAATTTAGTGCTGCCAAAAAGTTTCTTATCCGATCGAGCTGAAAATTTGGCGGTGTGATGGATACCCCGTGGGCTTTCTCCCATTCACCCTGTTAGCACGCCCCGTCAAAAATGAGGGCGTGGCAGGGACCCCCCATGAAAACGTTGTTATCACATCTCCTCCTAAGGCACACAAAATGGTACAATAAAATGGACGCCGATTGCATCTGGGATCGATGTCCTCGAATTGTCGATAGGTAGAAAATCGCTGGGCGCAACCAGTAAAAAGTTACCAGTCGTGCAAGTCCAACACCACTTTTTATGTAAAAATCGTAATTTCCCGAAAAACGATGCATCCCAGCTGTTTGAAACCCTCGCCATTCGCTTTAGAATGTCGATTTCAGTCTAAAAATGTCTCCCCGTAAGGTGTACGAGTCAATAAATCCTTAAAATCCCACATTGAAACACGTGACCACCCCTCCCCCCAGCCACGTAAATTTCGTCTGTCGTGATGTCCGTTTCAGCCATCGCCAGTGAATGACAGTGTAAATCGTGTGTCAACAAGTTGTTCTAACTGTCCGAACTGCATTTTACCTGAAACAATAACAAATTGAAACAATTTCCGACGTCACTTTTTTGTGTATTCCATCGTCTGCTACGTGCCTCGTGTAATTATTTTACAGTGTGAAATTTCTCTGAAAAAAATTTAAAAAGTCTTTTATTAATTGTCGGCTTGCTCCGTTGATAAAAATCCGTGCCGTGTCGTCCTGAAATAAACAATCACTGATCGTGCATCATGTCATATATAGGTCCGTTCAGACCATCGTAACTCCCTATTGTGATAAAATAAAACTATCTCCGTGATATTATATAACAATGTCACGTGACTCCATCTAGTTCATTTCTTTGCCTTTTACTATAAATCTGTTTTTCTTCACCTACAAGTCAAGAAAAGTCATTAAAATACGAAACATATAGTTAAAAACAGAAAAGTAAACAAACAAACAAATAAACAAAAAAACTGGTTCCCGGTTTTTATATTATCATAGTTGCATATAAAACTATGAACCAAAAAAGGGCCCAACTCTCCACCCAGGGACAGCATGTCAAAAACAATATATCATGCTGGCCCTGGGGTGGAGGGGCCGGGCCCTTTTTTTTCCTTCAATTTTGTAATTAGAACGTTCTAGAAACAATGGAATAGAAACCCCCAGGGGGGGGGAGTAATACGGGTATATTACGATGTAAAACGATAGATTTTCACCCTCTGGGGCCTCTTGTTTAACGTTTAACGCCAGTTTTTCCTATAGAAACGATAACGAGGGAAAGACCTTCCTGTGCATTTGTTCTACTGAACAAATGTCCTTTTAATTAAGGCTTTCCACTTTCCAGTGGAAAGACTTATTGCATTTTGTCTGTTTCTTATTATTATTATTCTTATTATTCTTCCGCCAAGTTTTGTTATCCCATTATAAATTTTGTTTCGCGACATATCGTAAAGACATTTTGTACTATGGATGTATGAGACATTACGCATTCGCAGTTAACCCTGTCACACCGAACACTTTTTCTTTACGGAGTTATTTCCCCTGTCATAAAAAGCTTGTGTGCAGATAAACTTTGAAACCGTAAAAGATTTCGCAATAAAAATTGTTGCAAAATGGTCAGCTATTGATTGCGACAATTTGTTACATATCGCGCAAAGTATTTTGATGACTCCTTGTAGGAGTCATTTCCCCTTATTTATTGGAAGTACATTTTGTACCATAGTAACTCATGAACCAGAGGTGACAGAGACTAGATATTTCACAGTTGGTCATCATTGACCTTGACCTTGAAAAAGGTCACAAGGTCAAATGTCAAGGTCACATTCTAAATTTTGACACTGTGGTGTGTGCGATTCTCCTCCTGAACCATAAGAGATACAGAAATAAATCTTTTACCAAAATGTGTATCATATTAAGGTCTTGAAAGGTCACTATACATGATTTGACTTTTGAAAGAGTTATCTCCCCTGGATCAATTAAATATAGTGTATATAGCGTTATCTCAGTAACTATGACAGATATTTATATGAAACCTTATATCATTAGTCATCATTGACCTTGACCTTGAAAATGGACACAAGGTCAAAGGTCAAGGTCACGTTTGAAATTTTGACATTATCTTGTCATCGCTATTTCTTTGAAACGGTAAAAGATAGCTTATAACTTATAACGGATAAAATGTCGGCCTCATAAATGCGCAACTTTTTTCTATTTATAGGAAAAGGATTTGACTTCATCTTATAGGAGTTATCTCCCATTACAACCATTGATATTTACTTTTTCATTGATAACTTATTAACTATTGATAGTAGAGGCATGGGGACTTCACCAAAGACCATTATGACCCTTGACCTTGAAAATAGAAACAAGGTAAAAGGTCAAGGTCATCTTATAAATTTGGGTATTTATGATAAATAGGCATTTCTTCATAATTATAAGACATATTGACTAAGGATCTTCACTGTTGGTCCTTTATTGACCCTCAGCATGGTCAAGGTCATATTGACAGCAGTCAAGGTCAAATAATATTTTTTGGAAATTCTGCTTTTTCGTGTATATAAAATGGTAAATACAAATAAATGATTTGTTTTTAAAGCATTGAATATGCAAAAATCAAACACTTGGTAGTCAAGGTCATTTATCTCAATTAACGTCCTATTTTTTTTACCTTTTTTATTTCAAAAGATATACGAATGGTTTTTCTTTCTTTTGTTTATTTTGAAAAGAAGATTCAATTTCCATATAGCCAAAGTCAATGTCAAGGTCATTTATGCAATAAGTGGAAAGCCTCTCATTTGTTCGGTAGAACCAATGAACTTATATTATTAAGGTCTTTCCCACTTCCAGTGGGAAGACCTTACTGTATTTCTTATGATTATTATTATTATTATTCTTCCTTTTTTTTTCCGCCACATTTTCAAAACAGTCCATAAAAAAGGGTTCGCGACATATCATTTTGATCTTTCAAACCAAGTATCGCACTCTTAAGACCTGTTCAGATTTGACCCTGCGACACCGAAAACTTTTTCTTTACAGAGTTATCTGCCCAAACACCGAAAACCTTGTTATCAGGTCAACTCAGAAACTATAAAATTTAGAGAAAAACTGAAAAGTGAGAAATGTTAAGGAACTTTTGAGACAACTTTGTGCCATAATTTGGCCAAAAAATTTTGTCGAGCGAAGGCGAGCGGTATACCTTGAATGTTTCAATGACTCCGGTTATCACCAAAACTCACAAACCGTAAGTCGAAAACTCCTTGGTTGTTCACCATTTGTTGTTCTGTGACATGACCTTAAGGAAAATCTCAAGGTCAAAGTTCAGATATGACCTCGACCTTAGGCCTCGAATCTTGTTATCATAACAACTCGAAAACCGTAACAGATAGAAGCAGACAATAAATTGGAAAAATACTCCTCTCATTGAGACCTACATTTGGTCTTTATGTCCGAAACTGTTAAATGAACCGTTTAGGAGTTATTGCCCTTGACATGTTTCGGTTGATTGGTTTTTGACTAATAACTTGAAAACGGTTAGAGATAATATGGTAAACATGCATAGCTAAAGTGATCAGTCTGAAAAGAGCTTCAATTTGAGCCCAAGTTCAAAGGTCATGGGTCAAGGTCACACCATAGCAACATGGTAACCATTATAAAAAGTCCTTAGTAACCATATATATTTAGAATCAGGATGAAGTATTTAGGTGAAATACACTATTTTACAACCGGAAGTGACAATTTGTCCCTAGCAACGGTCACATAAGTCCTTAGCAACCATATGTAGTGTGAATAGGGACGACTTCCTTTACTCAAATAACTAATTTTCATGACTGCTAGTGACATTTTGTAATTAGGAACAGACAAAACGTCAACTGAATCCCCATATTTACCATACTGGGAAAGACCTCACATTTGTTCTTTGAACAAATGACCTTTCATATCATTATTACTTTTCTTCCGATCTAAAATTCAATTTAGTGCTGCCAAAAAGTTTCTTATCCGATCGAGCTGAAAATTTGGCGGTGTGATGGATACCCCGTGGGCTTTCTCCCATTCACCCTGTTAGCACGCCCCGTCAAAAATGAGGGCGTGGCAGGGACCCCCATGAAAACGTTGTTATCACATCTCCTCCTAAGGCACACAAAATGGTACAATAAAATGGACGCCGATTGCATCTGGGATCGATGTCCTCGAATTGTCGATAGGTAGAAAATCGCTGGGCGCAACCAGTAAAAAGTTACCAGTCGTGCAAGTCCAACACCACTTTTTATGTAAAAATCGTAATTTCCCGAAAAACGATGCATCCCAGCTGTTTGAAACCCTCGCCATTCGCTTTAGAATGTCGATTTCAGTCTAAAAATGTCTCCCCGTAAGGTGTACGAGTCAATAAATCCTTAAAATCCCACATTGAAACACGTGACCACCCCTCCCCCCAGCCACGTAAATTTCGTCTGTCGTGATGTCCGTTTCAGCCATCGTCAGTGAATGACAGTGTAAATCGTGTGTCAACCAGTTGTTCTAACTGTCCGAACTGCATTTTACCTGAAACAATAACAAATTGAAACAATTTCCGACGTCACTTTTTTGTGTATTCCATCGTCTGCTACGTGCCTCGTGTAATTATTTTACAGTGTGAAATTTCTCTGAAATAAATTTAAAAAGTCTTTTATTAATTGTCGGCTTGCTCCGTTGATAAAAATCCGTGCCGTGTCGTCCTGAAATAAACAATCACTGAGATTAAAGATGTCGTATAAAGGTCCGTTCAGACCATCGTAACTCCCTGTTGTGATAAAATAAAACTATCTCCGTGATATTATATAACAATGTCACGTGACTCCAGCTAGTTCATTTCTTTGCCTTTTACCATAAATCTCTTTCTCTTCCCCTACAAGTCAAGAAAAGTCATTAAAATACGAAACATATAGTTAAAAACAGAAAAGTAAACAAACAAACAAATAAACAAAAAAACTGGTTCCCGGTTTTTATATTATCATAGTTGCATATAAAACTATGAACCAAAAAAGGGCCCAACTCTCCACCCAGGGACAGCATGTCAAAAACAATATATCATGCTGGCCCTGGGGTGGAGGGGCCGGGCCCTTTTTTTTCCTTCAATTTTGTAATTAGAACGTTCTAGAAACAATGGAATAGAAACCCCCAGGGGGGGGGAGTAATACGGGTATATTACGATGTAAAACGATAGATTTTCACCCTCTGGGGCCTCTTGTTTAACGTTTAACGCCAGTTTTTCCTATAGAAACGATAACGAGGGAAAGACCTTCCTGTGCATTTGTTCTACTGAACAAATGTCCTTTTAATTAAGGCTTTCCACTTTCCAGTGGAAAGACTTATTGCATTTTGTCTGTTTCTTATTATTATTAAGGCTTTCCACTTTCCGAGTGGAAAGACTTACTGTTATTAGTCTGTTTCTTATTATTATTCTTATTTTTTTTCCGCCAAGTTTTGTTATCCCATTATAAATTTTGTTTCGCGACATGTCGTAAAGACATTTTGTACTATGGATGTATGAGACATTACGCTTTCGCAGTTAACCCTGGCAGACTGAACACTTGTTCTTTACGGAGTTATCTCCCCTGTTACAGAAAAGCTTGTGTGCAGATAAACTATGAAACCGTAAAAGATTTCGCAATAAAAGTTGTTGCAAAATGGTCAGCTATGGATTGCGACAATTTGTTACATATCGCGCAAAGTATTTTGATGACTCCTTGTAGGAGTTATTTCCCCTTATTTATTGGAAGTACAATTTGTACCATTGTAACTCATGAACCAGAGGTGATATAGACTAGATATTTCACAGTTGGTCATCATTGACCTTGACCTTGAAAAAGGTCACAAGGTCAAAGGTCAAGGTCATGTTCTAATTTTTGACACTTGGTTGTGTGCAGATCTCCTCCTTTACTATAATAGATAGAGAACTGAAACCTTTACCAAAATGTGTATCATATTGAGATCTTGAATCGTCACTTTTTTTATTTGACATTTTTATAAGAGTTATCTCCCCTTGACCAATAAAATGTATTGTGAATTGCATTATATCACTATATCTCAGTAACTATAACAGATATATATATGAAACCTTATATCATTGGTCATCATTGACCTTGACCTTGAAAATGGACACAAGGTCAAAGGTCAAGGTCACGTTTGAAATTTTGGCATTGTCTTGTCATCGCTATTTCTTTGAAACGGTAAAAGATAGGCTATAAGTTATAATGGATAAAATGTTGGTCTCATAAAGGCGCAACTTTTTTCTATTTAAAGGGAAAGGATCCGGCTTCATCTTATAGGAGTTATCCCCCATTACAACCATTGATAATTAGTTTTTCATTAATTACTTATCAACTATTGATAGTAGAGGCATGGGGTCTTCACTATGGATCATTAGGACCATTGACCTTGAAAACAAATACAAGGTCAAAGGTCAAGGTCATTTTCTAATTTTTTGTATATAATATAAATAGTCATATCTTAATGACTTTAAGAGATATTGGCATAAAATCTTCAATGTTGATCACTGTTGACCTTCAGCATGGTCAAGGTCATGCTGTAAAAGTCAAGGTCAAAGTCCTTTATAAATGTTTTTCATGGTACAATGTATTTTGAATGGCTTATTCTTTTAATGGTATTACCTATAAGTAATATTTACGTAGATTAAAAGATCAGTTGTCAAGGTCATTTAAGTTTTCTTACGTCCTATTTAATGACCTTTCTTATTTTTAAAGATATCTAAATAGTTTTTTAATAATTTTTGTTCTTATTAATTGCTATAGACAAATTACGTATGTTTCTTAGCTTTTTGGTTTCAAGGTCATTTATTTAAGGTCTTCTTTTGAAGTGGAAAGCCTATTAATCGTTCTTTAGAACGATTGAACCTATATTTATTCTTATTATTCTTCCGCCAAGTTTTGTTATCCCATTATAAATTTTGTTTCGCGACATGTCGTAAAGACATTTTGTACTATGGATGTATGAGACATTACGCATTCGCAGTTAACCCTGTCACACCGAACACTTTTTCTTTACGGAGTTATTTCCCCTGTCATAAAAAGCTTGTGTGCAGATAAACTTTGAAACCGTTAAAGATTTCGCAATAAAAATTGTTGCAAAATGGTCAGCTATTGATTGCGACAATTTGTTACATATCGCGCAAAGTATTTTGATGACTCCTTGTAGGAGTCATTTCCCCTTATTTATTGGAAGTACATTTTGTACCATAGTAACTCATGAACCAGAGGTGACAGAGACTAGATATTTCACAGTTGGTCATCATTGACCTTGACCTTGAAAAAGGTCACAAGGTCAAATGTCAAGGTCACATTCTAAATTTTGACACTGTGGTGTGTGCGATTCTCCTCCTGAACCATAAGAGATACAGAAATAAATCTTTTACCAAAATGTGTATCATATTAAGGTCTTGAAAGGTCACTATACATGATTTGACTTTTGAAAGAGTTATCTCCCCTGGATCAATTAAATATAGTGTATATAGCGTTATCTCAGTAACTATGACAGATATTTATATGAAACCTTATATCATTAGTCATCATTGACCTTGACCTTGAAAATGGACACAAGGTCAAAGGTCAAGGTCACGTTTGAAATTTTGACATTATCTTGTCATCGCTATTTCTTTGAAACGGTAAAAGATAGCTTATAACTTATAACGGATAAAATGTCGGCCTCATAAATGCGCAACTTTTTTCTATTTATAGGAAAAGGATTTGACTTCATCTTATAGGAGTTATCTCCCATTACAACCATTGATATTTACTTTTTCATTGATAACTTATTAACTATTGATAGTAGAGGCATGGGGACTTCACCAAAGACCATTATGACCCTTGACCTTGAAAATAGAAACAAGGTAAAAGGTCAAGGTCATCTTATAAATTTGGGTATTTATGATAAATAGGCATTTCTTCATAATTATAAGACATATTGACTAAGGATCTTCACTGTTGGTCCTTTATTGACCCTCAGCATGGTCAAGGTCATATTGACAGCAGTCAAGGTCAAATAATATTTTTTGGAAATTCTGCTTTTTCGTGTATATAAAATGGTAAATACAAATAAATGATTTGTTTTTAAAGCATTGAATATGCAAAAATCAAACACTTGGTAGTCAAGGTCATTTATCTCAATTAACGTCCTATTTTTTTTACCTTTTTTATTTCAAAAGATATACGAATGGTTTTTCTTTCTTTTGTTTATTTTGAAAAGAAGATTCAATTTCCATATAGCCAAAGTCAATGTCAAGGTCATTTATGCAATAAGTGGAAAGCCTCTCATTTGTTCGGTAGAACCAATGAACTTATATTATTAAGGTCTTTCCCCTTTCCAAGGGAAAGACCTTACTGTATTTCTTCTGATTATTAAGGCTTTCCACTTTCCAGTGGAAAGACTTACTGTTATTAGTCTGTTTCTTATTATTCTTATTTTTTTTCCGCCAAGTTTTGTTATCCCATTATAAATTTTGTTTCGCGACATGTCGTAAAGATATTTTGTACTATGGATGTATGAGACATTACGCTTGCGCAGTTAACCCTGTGACACCGAACACTTTTTTTTACGGAGTTATTTCCCCTGTCATAAAAAGCTTGTGTGCAGATAAACTATGAAACCGTAAAAGATTTCGCAATGAAAGTTGTTCCAAAATGTTCAGCTAAGGATTGCGACACTTTATAACATATCGCATTAAAGAATTTTTCACCTTCTTATAGGAGTTATTTCCCCTTATTTATTGGAAGTAAAATTTGTACCATTGTAACTCATGAACCAGAGGTGATATAGACTAGATATTTCACAGTTGGTCATCATTGACCTTGACCTTGAAAAAGGTCACAAGGTCAAAGGTCAAGGTCATGTTCTAATTTTTGACCCTTGGTTGTGTGCAGATCTCCTCCTTTACTATAATAGATAGAGAACTGAAACCTTTACCAAAATGTGTATCATATTGAGATCTTGAATCGTCACTTTTTTTATTTGACATTTTTATAAGAGTTATCTCCCCTAGACCAATAAAATGTATTGTGAATTGCATTATATCACTTTATCTCAGTAACTATAATAGATATTTATATGAAACCTTATATCAATAGTCATCATTTACCTTGACCTTGAAAATGGACTCAAGGTCAAAGGTCAAGGTCACTTTTGAAATTTTGGCATTGTCTTGTCATCGCTATTCCTTTGAAACGGTAAAAGATAGGCAATAAGTTGTAATGGATAAAATGTTGGTCTCATAAAGGCGCAACTTTTTTCTATTTAGAGGGAAAGGATCCGGCTTCATCTTATAGGAGTTATCCCCCATTACAACCATTGATAATTAGTTTTTCATTAATTATTTATCAACTATTGATAGTAGAGGCATGGGGTCATCACTATGGATCATTAGGACCCTTGACCTTGAAAACAAATACAAGGTCAAAGGTCAAGGTCATTTTCTAATTTTTTGTATATATTATAAGTAGTCATATCTTAATGACTTTAAGAGATATTGGCATAAAATCTTCAATGTTGATCACTGTTGACCTTCAGCATGGTCAAGGTCATGCTGTAAAAGTCAAGGTCAAAGTCCTTTATAAATGTTTTTCATGGTACTATGTATTTTGAATGGCTTCTTCATTTAATGCTATTGCCTATAAGTAATATTTACGTAGATTAAAAGATCAGTTGTCAAGGTCATTCAAGTTTTCTTACGTCCTATTTAATGACCTTTCTTATTTTTAAAGATATCTAAATAGTTTTTTAATAATTTTTGTTCTTATTAATTGCTATAGACAAATTACGTATGTTTCTTAGCTTTTTGGTTTCAAGGTCATTTATTTAAGGTCTTCTTTTGAAGTGGAAAGCCTATTAATCGTTCTTTAGAACGATTGAACCTATATTTATTATTATTATTTTTATTCTTCTTCTTTTCCGCCGCAGATGTCAAAAAAGTGTCTTGACGTATCGCTTTGAAACTTGGCACACTTAACCGACACTACCTGGGCTCGACCTGAGTCACCCTGTGAAACAAATCTATTTTTAGTAACAGAGTTATCTGCCCCAAACCCAAAAACCTTGTTAGCAGATAAACTAAGAAACCGTAACCACTATCAAAAATCTGAAGCGAGGAAAATGTTGCAAGACTCCTGGTCATGATTCGTCACGCAAAAAATTTTGTTTCGATCAACTTCCTGGTTACGCGATTTTGACACGAAATTTGTCGAAAACCTCAAAGTTGTCGGATTTACACAAAACTTGGTTTCCAAGTAGATATGAGGGTCCTTATTACATATATCGGATCAAAAAATTTTTTCTGTCCACCATTTTCAAAATGGCCGCCATTGAAATTTTGTTTTTCAATATAACTCAAAAACCATAAAAAATTGAAGCAGACAATATATCAGAAAAATGTTCCTCTCATTGAGATCTACATTTGATATAAATAGTTGAAAACTGTGCGACAAACCGTTTTCGAGGTTATGGCCCTTGACAGGTTTCGGCTAAATTTTGTTTTCAATATAACTCAAAAATCATACAAAATTGAAGCAGACAATATATCAGAAAAATGTTCCTCTCATTGAGATCTACATTTGATATAAATAGTTGAAAACTGTGCGACAAACCGTTTTCGAGGTTATGGCCCTTGACAGGTTTCGGCTAAATTTAGTTTTCAATATAACTCAAAAATCATACAAAATTGAAGCAGACAATATATCAGAAAAATGTTCCTCTCATTTAGATCTACATTTGATATAAATAGTTGAAAACTGTGCGACAAACCGTTATCGAGGTTATGGCCTCTGACAGGTTTCGGCTAAATTTAGTTTTCAATATAACTCAAAAATCATACAAAATTGAAGCAGACAATATATCAGAAAAATGTTCCTCTCATTGAGATCTACATTTGATATAAATAGTTGAAAAGTGTGCGACAAACCGTTTTCAAGGTTATGGCCCTTGACAGGTTTCGGCTAAATTTTGTTTTCAATATAACTCAAAAACCATAAAAAATTGAAGCAGACAATATAACAGAAAAATGTTCCTCTCATTGAGATCTACATTTGATATAAATAGTTGAAAGCTGTGCAACAAACCGTTTTTGAGGTTATGGCCCTTGACACGTATCGGCTAAATTTTGTTGAGACCTTCATTTGGTACATTTGACCGGAAGCTGTACGATGAATCGTTTTCGAGTTACAGCACTTGACGTGTTTGGGGTAATCGGTTTTTTGGTTAAAACTTGAAAACGGTTAGAGATAATATAGTAAACATGTATATTTAAAGTGATCCTCATTCATTTATTTAGTATATTGTGTCTGAAACTGTTATATGAACCGTATTCGAGTTATCAGCCTTGACGCATTTCTGTTATTCGGTTTTTGACTTTAAGTGAAAACGGTTACAGATAATATAGTTAACATGGTCATATTTCGTGCGTGAAGAATCTGCCTAGCTTTTTGACCAATCGTACATCACTGACCAAAGTTCATGAATATTAAGGAAAACATACATCACGATAAAAAAAATACACATCTTTGCTGCAATTAATCAGACCTGTCCAGACACTAAGAAGTGTTACAATATATAAAACATAACACATAACCAGTATCTAGAGAGTATCTTATATCTTCGAGCTCATTTGATATGGACCTGATAAGCCTTGTCGAGCGAAAAAAAAAACAACTAAGAATTAATATGTATCAAGGTATTAGTAATTTTTGGCTTAGAAAGGGATAATCATATGAGACTTAAAATTTTTCAATGATGGACATTTTAAAATGGCTTAAACACTAATTTCAAATTTTAAGTACATACTAAATGTAGTTTTTGTAACATTAAAAACTAACTTTTGGCAAAAATTGATAAAATAATGAACATTGAGTGAGTTCCTACAATGCGTAATTATGTGTCGAGTGAAGAAAACATGCACTTTGTTACAAAATTGCTGTATTAAACAAAAAATTTATAAAATAATGAACATTGAGTGAGTTCCTACAATGCGTAATTATGTGTCGAGTGAAAAAAACATGCACTTTGTTACAAAATTGCTGTATTAAACCAAATGTGATAATTATTAAAATGATTGAAATGATGTTAACTTGCACATTTATAAAGAAATTAGAAATTTAAGAGCAATTACTTAAAAATGGTACACTATATTCCTAGATTTTCGTGAAAAAATATTCAACACTGTGACAATAGCCTAAATCGACACATTTTAAACCAATGTTTAAACAAAACCTTGTGATTTCTACAAGTTTCCCTCTTTTCCTTATTGTTTAATTATTAATTTTATAATATTTAAAGCTGCTGTCTCCTATTTTAGTGTGTTTCTCCATTACAAATGAGTACAAAGCTATTTCTGAATCATAATAATAATATTGTATGGAGACAATCAATTAAAAATACCAAGATGTATGACAAAATAAGTTTGCATAAAATGTTATGAAGTTTGGTCTACTTTCATAGTGTACATTTTTTCAATATACATGACCAAAACACTAAATTTAATCAACTTACTTTGTTAGCTAAATAGAAGATACTTTCCGTTTAGAATGTGGATTTCAGTCTAAAAACGTATTTCCTCAAAGTATACGAGTCAATAAATCCTTAAAATCCCAGACTGAAGCACGTGACCACACCTCCCCCTTATTTGTAAATTTCGTCTGCTGTGATGTCCATTTCAGTTATCGTCAGTGAATCATAGTGTAAATCGTTTCTCAACAAGTTGTTCTAACTATCCGAACTGCATTTTACCTCACATTTTAATCAAATTGAAACAATTTCCGACGTGAATTTTTGTGTATTCGGTCGTCTGCTACGTGACTCGTGTCCTTATTTTCCACATTCCAGCGTAAAATTCCTATGAATGAAAACGTCTTTAAACGATCGTCAGTAGCTCCTTTTGTAATAACCCGTGTCGTCCTGAAATATATAAATAATCACTGATATTAAACTTAAGATCGTGCTTCATGTAGCTATAGTATTCGTCCACACAGAACGCAGTAAGAAAGACAGAAGACGCTGACAAAATGCTATGAACGCGAGCTTCGACGAAGACACCTCAGTGAAATGTAGTGTTCATTTAATGTATACTATAAATAGAGCGAAATGACAAAGAAGTATTTATTTTACACCAAAATAATGTATATGAATTTTTAAAACTAGTTTAACAAATTTTTGTCACAATTTTTAAATCTGCAGAGTCCCATTTTCCCGTTTTTTCTCAAAATTAGTACAAAGCTATTTGAATCAGTGTGAGACAATCAATTAAAAATACCAAGATGAATAACAAAATAAGTTTACATGCTGCCCTGGTTGGGGGACCGGGCCCTTTTTTAAATAATTAGAATGTTATAGAAACAATAGAAAAGAAACCGGGGGAGGAGGAGGCCTACGGATATTTTACAATATAAAATAGTAGATTTTTACCCTCTGGGGTTTATTGTTTGACGTTTAACGTCAGTTTTTTTCTATGGAATTAGGGACAACACGGGAAAGACGGTCAATGTCGAAAAAGTGTCTTGACGTATCGCTTTGAAACTTGGCACACTTAACCAACATTACCTGGGCTCGACCTGAGTCACCTTGCGAAACCGATCTATTTTTAGTAACAGAGTTATCTGACCGAAACCCAAAACCCTTGTGTTCAGATAAATTAAGAAACCATGACAAATATCAAAAATCTAAAGTGGGGAAAATGTTGTCTGATTCATGGCCATGATTTGTCATGCAAAAAAAATTTTCTTCGATCTACTTCCTGTTAACGTGATTTCGGCGCGAAGTTTGTCGAAAACGTCAAAGTTGTTCGATTTACACAAACATTGGTTTCCAAGTCGATATGAGGGTCCTAATTACATATGTCGGATCAACATTTGTTTTCGGTTCACCATTTTCAAAATGGCCGCCATTGAAATTTTGTTTTCAATATAACTCAAAAACCATAAAATATTGAAGCAGACAATATATCAGAAAAACCATAAAAAATTGAAGCCGACAATATATCAGAAAAATGTTCCTCTCATTGAGATCTACATTTAATATCAATTGTCGAAAGCTGTGCGACAAACCGTTTTCGAGGTTATGGCCCTTGACAAGTTTCGGCTAATCAGTTTTTGGCTTATAACTTTAAAACCGTCAGGGATAATATAGTAAACATATGGTTTTTTGTAACGATCATAACAAGCCCTTCGTATTAAGACCGAAGTGGAATGGTTATAGGCAGCCATTTTCAAAATGGCTGACACTGTAAACAGTTTTTGTAAAATAACACTTTAACCGTACAAAATTGAAGCGGACAATACATGGGAAACGGAATCGGGATCACTAACTGAATTTAAATATCATATTGTATGACCGGAAGCGACATTTTGTCCATAGCAACCACTAAATGTCCTTAGCAACCATACATTTTCTGACTTAGAACCACTTGCTTTGTACACTACAATCATGGTAACTGACCGTAAAGCCATTAGCAACTATATTCCTAGACATAAGACTAATCAAATGCAGGGAAAGACCTCACATTTGTTCTCAGAACAAATGACTTTTCATTATTATTACTTTTCTTCCGATCTAAAATTCAATTTAGTGCTGCCAAAAAGTTTCTTATCCGATCGAGCTGAAAATTTGGCGGTGTGATGGATACCCCGTGGGCTTTCTCCCATTCACCCTGTTAGCACGCCCCGTCAAAAATGAGGGCGTGGCAGGGACCCCCCATGAAAACGTTGTTATCACATCTCCTCCTAAGGCACACAAAATGGTACAATAAAATGGACGCCGATTGCATCTGGGATCGATGTCCTCGAATTGTCGATAGGTAGAAAATCGCTGGGCGCAACCAGTAAAAAGTTACCAGTCGTGCAAGTCCAACACCACTTTTTATGTAAAAATCGTAATTTCCCGAAAAACGATGCATCCCAGCTGTTTGAAACCCTCGCCATTCGCTTTAGAATGTCGATTTCAGTCTAAAAATGTCTCCCCGTAAGGTGTACGAGTCAATAAATCCTTAAAATCCCACATTGAAACACGTGACCACCCCTCCCCCCAGCCACGTAAATTTCGTCTGTCGTGATGTCCGTTTCAGCCATCGCCAGTGAATGACAGTGTAAATCGTGTGTCAACAAGTTGTTCTAACTGTCCGAACTGCATTTTACCTGAAACAATAACAAATTGAAACAATTTCCGACGTCACTTTTTTGTGTATTCCATCGTCTGCTACGTGCCTCGTGTAATTATTTTACAGTGTGAAATTTCTCTGAAATAAATTTAAAAAGTCTTTTATTAATTGTCGGCTTGCTCCGTTGATAAAAATCCGTGCCGTGTCGTCCTGAAATAAACAATCACTGATCGTGCATCATGTCATATATAGGTCCGTTCAGACCATCGTAACTCCCTATTGTGATAAAATAAAACTATCTCCGTGATATTATATAACAATGTCACGTGACTCCATCTAGTTCATTTCTTTGCCTTTTACTATAAATCTGTTTTTCTTCACCTACAAGTCAAGAAAAGTCATTAAAATACGAAACATATAGTTAAAAACAGAAAAGTAAACAAACAAACAAATAAACAAAAAAACTGGTTCCCGGTTTTTATATTATCATAGTTGCATATAAAACTATGAACCAAAAAAGGGCCCAACTCTCCACCCAGGGACAGCATGTCAAAAACAATATATCATGCTGGCCCTGGGGTGGAGGGGCCGGGCCCTTTTTTTTCCTTCAATTTTGTAATTAGAACGTTCTAGAAACAATGGAATAGAAACCCCCAGGGGGGGGGGGGAGTAATACGGGTATATTACGATGTAAAACGATAGATTTTCACCCTCTGGGGCCTCTTGTTTAACGTTTAACGCCAGTTTTTCCTATAGAAACGATAACGAGGGAAAGACCTTCCTGTGCATTTGTTCTACTGAACAAATGTCCTTTTAATTAAGGCTTTCCACTTTCCAGTGGAAAGACTTATTGCATTTTGTCTGTTTCTTATTATTATTATTCTTATTATTCTTCCGCCAAGTTTTGTTATCCCATTATAAATTTTGTTTCGCGACATGTCGTAAAGACATTTTGTACTATGGATGTATGAGACATTACGCATTCGCAGTTAACCCTGTCACACCGAACACTTTTTCTTTACGGAGTTATTTCCCCTGTCATAAAAAGCTTGTGTGCAGATAAACTTTGAAACCGTAAAAGATTTCGCAATAAAAATTGTTGCAAAATGGTCAGCTATTGATTGCGACAATTTGTTACATATCGCGCAAAGTATTTTGATGACTCCTTGTAGGAGTCATTTCCCCTTATTTATTGGAAGTACATTTTGTACCATAGTAACTCATGAACCAGAGGTGACAGAGACTAGATATTTCACAGTTGGTCATCATTGACCTTGACCTTGAAAAAGGTCACAAGGTCAAATGTCAAGGTCACATTCTAAATTTTGACACTGTGGTGTGTGCGATTCTCCTCCTGAACCATAAGAGATACAGAAATAAATCTTTTACCAAAATGTGTATCATATTAAGGTCTTGAAAGGTCACTATACATGATTTGACTTTTGAAAGAGTTATCTCCCCTGGATCAATTAAATATAGTGTATATAGCGTTATCTCAGTAACTATGACAGATATTTATATGAAACCTTATATCATTAGTCATCATTGACCTTGACCTTGAAAATGGACACAAGGTCAAAGGTCAAGGTCACGTTTGAAATTTTGACATTATCTTGTCATCGCTATTTCTTTGAAACGGTAAAAGATAGCTTATAACTTATAACGGATAAAATGTCGGCCTCATAAATGCGCAACTTTTTTCTATTTATAGGAAAAGGATTTGACTTCATCTTATAGGAGTTATCTCCCATTACAACCATTGATATTTACTTTTTCATTGATAACTTATTAACTATTGATAGTAGAGGCATGGGGACTTCACCAAAGACCATTATGACCCTTGACCTTGAAAATAGAAACAAGGTAAAAGGTCAAGGTCATCTTATAAATTTGGGTATTTATGATAAATAGGCATTTCTTCATAATTATAAGACATATTGACTAAGGATCTTCACTGTTGGTCCTTTATTGACCCTCAGCATGGTCAAGGTCATATTGACAGCAGTCAAGGTCAAATAATATTTTTTGGAAATTCTGCTTTTTCGTGTATATAAAATGGTAAATACAAATAAATGATTTGTTTTTAAAGCATTGAATATGCAAAAATCAAACACTTGGTAGTCAAGGTCATTTATCTCAATTAACGTCCTATTTTTTTTACCTTTTTTATTTCAAAAGATATACGAATGGTTTTTCTTTCTTTTGTTTATTTTGAAAAGAAGATTCAATTTCCATATAGCCAAAGTCAATGTCAAGGTCATTTATGCAATAAGTGGAAAGCCTCTCATTTGTTCGGTAGAACCAATGAACTTATATTATTATTATTACTTTTCTTCCGATCTAAAATTCAATTTAGTGCTGCCAAAAAGTTTCTTATCCGATCGAGCTGAAAATTTGGCGGTGTGATGGATACCCCGTGGGCTTTCTCCCATTCACCCTGTTAGCACGCCCCGTCAAAAATGAGGGCGTGGCAGGGACCCCCCATGAAAACGTTGTTATCACATCTCCTCCTAAGGCACACAAAATGGTACAATAAAATGGACGCCGATTGCATCTGGGATCGATGTCCTCGAATTGTCGATAGGTAGAAAATCGCTGGGCGCAACCAGTAAAAAGTTACCAGTCGTGCAAGTCCAACACCACTTTTTATGTAAAAATCGTAATTTCCCGAAAAACGATGCATCCCAGCTGTTTGAAACCCTCGCCATTCGCTTTAGAATGTCGATTTCAGTCTAAAAATGTCTCCCCGTAAGGTGTACGAGTCAATAAATCCTTAAAATCCCACATTGAAACACGTGACCACCCCTCCCCCCAGCCACGTAAATTTCGTCTGTCGTGATGTCCGTTTCAGCCATCGCCAGTGAATGACAGTGTAAATCGTGTGTCAACAAGTTGTTCTAACTGTCCGAACTGCATTTTATCTGAAACAATAACAAATTGAAACAATTTCCGACGTCACTTTTTTGTGTATTCCATCGTCTGCTACGTGCCTCGTGTAATTATTTTACAGTGTGAAATTTCTCTGAAATAAATTTAAAAAGTCTTTTATTAATTGTCGGCTTGCTCCGTTGATAAAAATCCGTGCCGTGTCGTCCTGAAATAAACAATCACTGATCGTGCATCATGTCATATATAGGTCCGTTCAGACCATCGTAACTCCCTATTGTGATAAAATAAAACTATCTCCGTGATATTATATAACAATGTCACGTGACTCCATCTAGTTCATTTCTTTGCCTTTTACTATAAATCTGTTTTTCTTCACCTACAAGTCAAGAAAAGTCATTAAAATACGAAACATATAGTTAAAAACAGAAAAGTAAACAAACAAACAAATAAACAAAAAAACTGGTTCCCGGTTTTTATATTATCATAGTTGCATATAAAACTATGAACCAAAAAAGGGCCCAACTCTCCACCCAGGGACAGCATGTCAAAAACAATATATCATGCTGGCCCTGGGGTGGAGGGGCCGGGCCCTTTTTTTTCCTTCAATTTTGTAATTAGAACGTTCTAGAAACAATGGAATAGAAACCCCCAGGGGGGGGGAGTAATACGGGTATATTACGATGTAAAACGATAGATTTTCACCCTCTGGGGCCTCTTGTTTAACGTTTAACGCCAGTTTTTCCTATAGAAACGATAACGAGGGAAAGACCTTCCTGTGCATTTGTTCTACTGAACAAATGTCCTTTTAATTAAGGCTTTCCACTTTCCAGTGGAAAGACTTATTGCATTTTGTCTGTTTCTTATTATTATTATTCTTATTATTCTTCCGCCAAGTTTTGTTATCCCATTATAAATTTTGTTTCGCGACATGTCGTAAAGACATTTTGTACTATGGATGTATGAGACATTACGCATTCGCAGTTAACCCTGTCACACCGAACACTTTTTCTTTACGGAGTTATTTCCCCTGTCATAAAAAGCTTGTGTGCAGATAAACTTTGAAACCGTAAAAGATTTCGCAATAAAAATTGTTGCAAAATGGTCAGCTATTGATTGCGACAATTTGTTACATATCGCGCAAAGTATTTTGATGACTCCTTGTAGGAGTCATTTCCCCTTATTTATTGGAAGTACATTTTGTACCATAGTAACTCATGAACCAGAGGTGACAGAGACTAGATATTTCACAGTTGGTCATCATTGACCTTGACCTTGAAAAAGGTCACAAGGTCAAATGTCAAGGTCACATTCTAAATTTTGACACTGTGGTGTGTGCGATTCTCCTCCTGAACCATAAGAGATACAGAAATAAATCTTTTACCAAAATGTGTATCATATTAAGGTCTTGAAAGGTCACTATACATGATTTGACTTTTGAAAGAGTTATCTCCCCTGGATCAATTAAATATAGTGTATATAGCGTTATCTCAGTAACTATGACAGATATTTATATGAAACCTTATATCATTAGTCATCATTGACCTTGACCTTGAAAATGGACACAAGGTCAAAGGTCAAGGTCACGTTTGAAATTTTGACATTATCTTGTCATCGCTATTTCTTTGAAACGGTAAAAGATAGCTTATAACTTATAACGGATAAAATGTCGGCCTCATAAATGCGCAACTTTTTTCTATTTATAGGAAAAGGATTTGACTTCATCTTATAGGAGTTATCTCCCATTACAACCATTGATATTTACTTTTTCATTGATAACTTATTAACTATTGATAGTAGAGGCATGGGGACTTCACCAAAGACCATTATGACCCTTGACCTTGAAAATAGAAACAAGGTAAAAGGTCAAGGTCATCTTATAAATTTGGGTATTTATGATAAATAGGCATTTCTTCATAATTATAAGACATATTGACTAAGGATCTTCACTGTTGGTCCTTTATTGACCCTCAGCATGGTCAAGGTCATATTGACAGCAGTCAAGGTCAAATAATATTTTTTGGAAATTCTGCTTTTTCGTGTATATAAAATGGTAAATACAAATAAATGATTTGTTTTTAAAGCATTGAATATGCAAAAATCAAACACTTGGTAGTCAAGGTCATTTATCTCAATTAACGTCCTATTTTTTTTACCTTTTTTATTTCAAAAGATATACGAATGGTTTTTCTTTCTTTTGTTTATTTTGAAAAGAAGATTCAATTTCCATATAGCCAAAGTCAATGTCAAGGTCATTTATGCAATAAGTGGAAAGCCTCTCATTTGTTCGGTAGAACCAATGAACTTATATTATTATTATTACTTTTCTTCCGATCTAAAATTCAATTTAGTGCTGCCAAAAAGTTTCTTATCCGATCGAGCTGAAAATTTGGCGGTGTGATGGATACCCCGTGGGCTTTCTCCCATTCACCCTGTTAGCACGCCCCGTCAAAAATGAGGGCGTGGCAGGGACCCCCCATGAAAACGTTGTTATCACATCTCCTCCTAAGGCACACAAAATGGTACAATAAAATGGACGCCGATTGCATCTGGGATCGATGTCCTCGAATTGTCGATAGGTAGAAAATCGCTGGGCGCAACCAGTAAAAAGTTACCAGTCGTGCAAGTCCAACACCACTTTTTATGTAAAAATCGTAATTTCCCGAAAAACTATGCATCCCAGCTGTTTGAAACCCTCGCCATTCGCTTTAGAATGTCGATTTCAGTCTAAAAATGTCTCCCCGTAAGGTGTACGAGTCAATAAATCCTTAAAATCCCACATTGAAACACGTGACCACCCCTCCCCCCAGCCACGTAAATTTCGTCTGTCGTGATGTCCGTTTCAGCCATCGCCAGTGAATGACAGTGTAAATCGTGTGTCAACAAGTTGTTCTAACTGTCCGAACTGCATTTTACCTGAAACAATAACAAATTGAAACAATTTCCGACGTCACTTTTTTGTGTATTCCATCGTCTGCTACGTGCCTCGTGTAATTATTTTACAGTGTGAAATTTCTCTGAAATAAATTTAAAAAGTCTTTTATTAATTGTCGGCTTGCTCCGTTGATAAAAATCCGTGCCGTGTCGTCCTGAAATAAACAATCACTGATCGTGCATCATGTCATATATAGGTCCGTTCAGACCATCGTAACTCCCTATTGTGATAAAATAAAACTATCTCCGTGATATTATATAACAATGTCACGTGACTCCATCTAGTTCATTTCTTTGCCTTTTACTATAAATCTGTTTTTCTTCACCTACAAGTCAAGAAAAGTCATTAAAATACGAAACATATAGTTAAAAACAGAAAAGTAAACAAACAAACAAATAAACAAAAAAACTGGTTCCCGGTTTTTATATTATCATAGTTGCATATAAAACTATGAACCAAAAAAGGGCCCAACTCTCCACCCAGGGACAGCATGTCAAAAACAATATATCATGCTGGCCCTGGGGTGGAGGGGCCGGGCCCTTTTTTTTCCTTCAATTTTGTAATTAGAACGTTCTAGAAACAATGGAATAGAAACCCCCAGGGGGGGGGGGGGAGTAATACGGGTATATTACGATGTAAAACGATAGATTTTCACCCTCTGGGGCCTCTTGTTTAACGTTTAACGCCAGTTTTTCCTATAGAAACGATAACGAGGGAAAGACCTTCCTGTGCATTTGTTCTACTGAACAAATGTCCTTTTAATTAAGGCTTTCCACTTTCCAGTGGAAAGACTTATTGCATTTTGTCTGTTTCTTATTATTATTATTCTTATTATTCTTCCGCCAAGTTTTGTTATCCCATTATAAATTTTGTTTCGCGACATGTCGTAAAGACATTTTGTACTATGGATGTATGAGACATTACGCATTCGCAGTTAACCCTGTCACACCGAACACTTTTTCTTTACGGAGTTATTTCCCCTGTCATAAAAAGCTTGTGTGCAGATAAACTTTGAAACCGTAAAAGATTTCGCAATAAAAATTGTTGCAAAATGGTCAGCTATTGATTGCGACAATTTGTTACATATCGCGCAAAGTATTTTGATGACTCCTTGTAGGAGTCATTTCCCCTTATTTATTGGAAGTACATTTTGTACCATAGTAACTCATGAACCAGAGGTGACAGAGACTAGATATTTCACAGTTGGTCATCATTGACCTTGACCTTGAAAAAGGTCACAAGGTCAAATGTCAAGGTCACATTCTAAATTTTGACACTGTGGTGTGTGCGATTCTCCTCCTGAACCATAAGAGATACAGAAATAAATCTTTTACCAAAATGTGTATCATATTAAGGTCTTGAAAGGTCACTATACATGATTTGACTTTTGAAAGAGTTATCTCCCCTGGATCAATTAAATATAGTGTATATAGCGTTATCTCAGTAACTATGACAGATATTTATATGAAACCTTATATCATTAGTCATCATTGACCTTGACCTTGAAAATGGACACAAGGTCAAAGGTCAAGGTCACGTTTGAAATTTTGACATTATCTTGTCATCGCTATTTCTTTGAAACGGTAAAAGATAGCTTATAACTTATAACGGATAAAATGTCGGCCTCATAAATGCGCAACTTTTTTCTATTTATAGGAAAAGGATTTGACTTCATCTTATAGGAGTTATCTCCCATTACAACCATTGATATTTACTTTTTCATTGATAACTTATTAACTATTGATAGTAGAGGCATGGGGACTTCACCAAAGACCATTATGACCCTTGACCTTGAAAATAGAAACAAGGTAAAAGGTCAAGGTCATCTTATAAATTTGGGTATTTATGATAAATAGGCATTTCTTCATAATTATAAGACATATTGACTAAGGATCTTCACTGTTGGTCCTTTATTGACCCTCAGCATGGTCAAGGTCATATTGACAGCAGTCAAGGTCAAATAATATTTTTTGGAAATTCTGCTTTTTCGTGTATATAAAATGGTAAATACAAATAAATGATTTGTTTTTAAAGCATTGAATATGCAAAAATCAAACACTTGGTAGTCAAGGTCATTTATCTCAATTAACGTCCTATTTTTTTTACCTTTTTTATTTCAAAAGATATACGAATGGTTTTTCTTTCTTTTGTTTATTTTGAAAAGAAGATTCAATTTCCATATAGCCAAAGTCAATGTCAAGGTCATTTATGCAATAAGTGGAAAGCCTCTCATTTGTTCGGTAGAACCAATGAACTTATATTATTATTATTACTTTTCTTCCGATCTAAAATTCAATTTAGTGCTGCCAAAAAGTTTCTTATCCGATCGAGCTGAAAATTTGGCGGTGTGATGGATACCCGTGGGCTTTCTCCCATTCACCCTGTTAGCACGCCCCGTCAAAAATGAGGGCGTGGCAGGGACCCCCCATGAAAACGTTGTTATCACATCTCCTCCTAAGGCACACAAAATGGTACAATAAAATGGACGCCGATTGCATCTGGGATCGATGTCCTCGAATTGTCGATAGGTAGAAAATCGCTGGGCGCAACCAGTAAAAAGTTACCAGTCGTGCAAGTCCAACACCACTTTTTATGTAAAAATCGTAATTTCCCGAAAAACGATGCATCCCAGCTGTTTGAAACCCTCGCCATTCGCTTTAGAATGTCGATTTCAGTCTAAAAATGTCTCCCCGTAAGGTGTACGAGTCAATAAATCCTTAAAATCCCACATTGAAACACGTGACCACCCCTCCCCCCCAGCCACGTAAATTTCGTCTGTCGTGATGTCCGTTTCAGCCATCGCCAGTGAATGACAGTGTAAATCGTGTGTCAACAAGTTGTTCTAACTGTCCGAACTGCATTTTACCTGAAACAATAACAAATTGAAACAATTTCCGACGTCACTTTTTTGTGTATTCCATCGTCTGCTACGTGCCTCGTGTAATTATTTTACAGTGTGAAATTTCTCTGAAATAAATTTAAAAAGTCTTTTATTAATTGTCGGCTTGCTCCGTTGATAAAAATCCGTGCCGTGTCGTCCTGAAATAAACAATCACTGATCGTGCATCATGTCATATATAGGTCCGTTCAGACCATCGTAACTCCCTATTGTGATAAAATAAAACTATCTCCGTGATATTATATAACAATGTCACGTGACTCCATCTAGTTCATTTCTTTGCCTTTTACTATAAATCTGTTTTTCTTCACCTACAAGTCAAGAAAAGTCATTAAAATACGAAACATATAGTTAAAAACAGAAAAGTAAACAAACAAACAAATAAACAAAAAAACTGGTTCCCGGTTTTTATATTATCATAGTTGCATATAAAACTATGAACCAAAAAAGGGCCCAACTCTCCACCCAGGGACAGCATGTCAAAAACAATATATCATGCTGGCCCTGGGGTGGAGGGGCCGGGCCCTTTTTTTTCCTTCAATTTTGTAATTAGAACGTTCTAGAAACAATGGAATAGAAACCCCCAGGGGGGGGGAGTAATACGGGTATATTACGATGTAAAACGATAGATTTTCACCCTCTGGGGCCTCTTGTTTAACGTTTAACGCCAGTTTTTCCTATAGAAACGATAACGAGGGAAAGACCTTCCTGTGCATTTGTTCTACTGAACAAATGTCCTTTTAATTAAGGCTTTCCACTTTCCAGTGGAAAGACTTATTGCATTTTGTCTGTTTCTTATTATTATTAAGGCTTTCCACTTTCCGAGTGGAAAGACTTACTGTTATTAGTCTGTTTCTTATTATTAAGGTCTTTCCCCTTTCCAAGGGAAAGACCTTACTGTATTTCTTCTGATTATTATTATTATTATTTTTATTCTTCTTCTTTTCCGCCGCAGATGTCAAAAAAGTGTCTTGACGTATCGCTTTGAAACTTGGCACACTTAACCGACACTACCTGGGCTCGACCTGAGTCACCCTGCGAAACCGATCCATTTTTAGTAACGGAGTTATCTGCCCCAAACCCAAAATCCTTGTGTTCAGATAAACTCAGAAACCATGACAGATATCAAAAATCTAAAGTGGGGAAAAAATTGTCTGACTCATGGCCATGATTCGTAATGCAAAAAAAAATGCTTTGATCCACTTCCTGTTAACGCGATTTTGACGCAATGTTTGTCGAAAAAGTCAAAGTTGTTCGATTTCGACAAAACTTAGTTCCCAAGTAGATATGAGAGTTCTAATTACATATGTCGGATCAAAATTTTTTTTCGGTCCACCATTTTCAAAATGGCCGCCATTGAAATTTTGTTTTCAATATATCTAAAAAACCATAAAAAATTGAAACAGACAATATATCAGAAAAATGTTCCTCTCATTGAGATCTACATTTGATATATTTGGTTGAAAACTGTGCGACAATCCGTTTTTGAGGTTATGGCCCTTGACAGGTTTCATTTAAATTTTGTTTTCAATATAACTCAAAAACCATAAAAAATTGAAGCAGACAATATATCAGAAAAGTGTTTCTCTCATTGAGATCTACATTTGATATAATTTGTTGAAAACTGTGCGACAAACCGTTTTCGAGGTTATGGCCCTTGACAGGTTTCGGCTAAATTTTGTTTTCAATATAACTCAAAAACCATAAAAAATTGAAGCAGACAATATACCAGAAAAATGTTCCTGTCATTAAGATCTACATTTGATATAACGGGTTGAAAACTGTGCGACAAACCGTTTTCGAGGTTATGGCCCTTGACAGGTTTCGGCTAAATTTTGTTTTCAATATAACTCAAAAACCATAAAAAATTGAAGCAGACAATATACTAGAAAAATGTTCCTCTCATTGAGATCTACATTTGATATAAATAGTTGAAAACTGTGCGACAAACCGTTTTCAAGGTTATGGCCCTTGACAGGTTTCTGCTAAATTTTGTTTTCAATATAACTCAAAAACAATAAAATATTGAAGCAGACAATATATCAGAAAAATGTTCCTCTCATTGAGATCTACATTTGATATAAATTGTCGAAAACTGTCAGACAAACCGTTTTTGAGGTAATGGCCCTTGACACGTTTCGACTAATCAGTTTTTGACTTATAACTTGAAAACGATTAGAGATAATATCGTAAACATGTATATTTAAAGTTATCCTCTCATCAAAACCTTCATTTAGTATAATGTATCCGAAACTGTTATATGAACTGTATTCGAGTTATCCGCCTTGACCCATTTCTGTTATTCGGTTTTTGACTTATAACTTGAAAACGGTTAGAGATAATATAATTAACACGGTCATATGTCGTGCGCGAAAAATCTGCCTAGCTTTTTGACCAATCGTACATCACTGTCCAAAGCTCATGAATATTAAGGAAAACATACATCACGATAAAAAAAATACACATCTTTGCTGCAATTAATCAGACCTGTCCAGACACTAAGAAGTGTTACAATATATAAAATGTAACACATAACCAGTATCTAGAGAGTATCTTATATCTTAGAGCTCATCTGATATGGACCTGATAAGCCTTGTCGAGCGAAAAAAAAACAACTATAAGAATTCATATGTATCAAGATATTAGTACTTTTTGGCTTAGAAAGGGGTAATCATATGAGACTTAAAATTTTTCAATGATGGACAATTCAAAATGGCTTAAACACTAATTTCAAATTTTTAGTACATATTAAATGTACTTTTTGTAACATAAAAAATTAACTTTTGGCAAAAATTGAAAAAATAATGAACATTCAGTGAGTTCAGACAGTGTGTAATTATGTGTCGAGTGAAGAAAACATGCACTTTGTTACAAAATTTGCTGTATTAAACCAAATGTGAAAATTATTAAAATGATTGAAATGATGTTAACTTGCACATTTATACAGAAATTAGCAATTTAAGTGCAATTACTTTAAAAATGGTACACTATATTCCTAAATTTTCATGAAAAAATATTCAACACTGTGACAATAGCCTAAATCGACACATTTTAAACCAATGTTAAAACAAAACCTTGTGATTTCTACAAGTTTCCCTCTTTTCCTTATTGTTTATATTTAAAATATTTAAAGTTGTTGTGTCCTATTTTAGTGTGTTTCTCCATTAAAAATGAAAACAAAGCTATTTCTGAATCATAATAATAATATTGTATGGAGACAATCAATTAAAAAAACCAAGATGTATGACAAAATAAGTTTGCATAAAATGTTATGAAGTTTGGTCTACTTTCATAGTGTACATTTTTTCAATATATATGACCAAAACACAAAATTTAATCAACTTACTTTGTTAGCTAAATAGAAGATACTTTCCGTTTAGAATGTGGATTTCAGTCTAAAAACGTATTTCCTCAAAGTATACGAGTCAATAAATCCTTAAAATCCCATATTGAAGCACATGACCACACCTCCCCCTTATTTGTAAATTTCGTCTGCTGTGATGTCCATTTCAGTTATCGTCAGTGAATCATAGTGTAAATCGTTTCTCAACAAGTTGTTCTAACTATCCGAACTGCATTTTACCTCACATTTTAATCAAATTGAAGCAATTTCCGACGTGAATTTTTGTGTATTCGGTCGTCTGCTACGTGTCCTTATTTTCCACATTCCAGCGTAAAATTCCTATGAATGAAAACGTCTTTAAATGTTCGTCGGTAGCTCCGTTTGTAATAACCCGTGTCGTCCTGAAATATATAAATAATCACTGAGATTAAACTTAAGATCGTGCTTCATGTAGTATTCGTCCACACAGAACGAGAGAGAAACAGAAGACGCTGACAAAATGCTATGAACGCGAGCTTCGACGAAGACACCTCAGTGATATGTAAAGTGTTCATTTAATGTATACTATAAATAGAGCGAAATGACAAAGAAGTATTTATTTTACACCAAAATAATGTATATGAATTTTTAAAACTAGTTTAACAAATTTTTGTCACAATATTTAAATCTGCAGAGTCCCATTTTTCCGTTTTTTCTCAAAATTAGTACAAAGCTATTTGAATCAATGTGAGACAATAAATTAAAAATACCAAGATGAATAACAAAATAAGTTTACATACTGCCCTGGTTGGGGGGCCGGGCCCTTTTTTAAATAATTAGAATGTTATAGAAACAAAAGAAAAGAAACCGGGGGAGGAGGAGGCCTACGGATATTTTACAATATAAAATAATAGACTTTTACCCTCTGGGGTTTATTGTTTGACGTTTAACGTCAGTTTTTTCTAAGGAAATACGGAAGACGGTCAATGTCGAAAAAGTGTCTTGACGTATCGCTTTGAAACTTGGCACACTTAACCGACACTACCTGGGCTCGACCTGAGTCACCTTGCGAAACCGATCTATTTTTAGTAACAGAGTTATCTGCCCCAAACCCAAAACCCTTGTGTTCAGATAAACTCAGAAACCATGACAAATATCAAAAATCTAAAGTGGGGAAAATGTTGTCTGACTCATGGCCATGATTAGTCATGCAAAAAAAATTTCTTCGATCCACTTCCTGTTTACGTGATTTCGGCGCGAAGTTTGTCGAAAACGTCAAAGTTGTTCGATTTACACAAACATTGGTTTCCAAGTCGATATGAGGGTCCTAATTACATATGTCGGAGCAAAATTTGTTTTCTGTTCACCATTTTAAAAATGGCCGACATTGAAATTTTTTTTTTCAATGTAACTCAAAAACCATAAAATTTTGAAGCAGACAATATATCAGAAAAATGTTCCTCTCGTTGAGATCTACATTTGATATATAGGTTCAAAAACTGTGCGACAAACCGTTTTAGAGGTTATGGCCCTTGACAGGTTTCGGCTAAATATTGTTTTTGAAATAACTCAAAAACCATTAAAAAAAATTGAAGCAGACAATATATCAGGAAAATGTTCCTCTCTTTGAGATCTACATTTGATAAATAGGTTTGAAAACTGTGCGACAAACCGTTTTATAGGTTATGGCCCTTGACAGGTTTCGGCTAAATTTTGTTTCAATATAACTCAAAAACCATAAAAAATTGAAGCAGACAATATATCAGAAAAATTTCCTCTCATTGAGATCTACATTTAATAAATGTCGAAAACTGTGCGACAAACCGTTTTCGAGGTTATGGCCCTTGACATGTTTCGGCTAATCAGTTTTTGGCCTATAACTTTAAAAACGTCAAGGATAATATAGTAAACATATGGTTTTTTTGTAACGATCATAACAAGCCCTTCGATTTAAGACCGAAGTCGAATGGTTATGGGCAGCCATTTTCAAAATGGCTGACACCGTAAACAGTTTTTGTAAAATAACACTTTAACCGTACAAAATTGAAGCGGACAATACATGGGAAACGGAATCGGGATCACTAACTGAATTTAAATATCATATTGTATGACCGGAAGCGACATTTTGTCCATAGCAACCACTAAATGTCCTTAGCAACCATACATTTTCTGACTTGGAACCACTTACTTTGTACACTAAAACCATGGTAACTGACCGTAAAGTCATTAGCAACTATATACCTAGACATAAGACTAATCAAATGCAGGGAAAGACCTCACATTTGTTCTCTGAACAAATGACTTTTCATTATTCTTATTTTTTTTCCGCCAAGTTTTGTTATCCCATTATAAATTTTGTTTCGCGACATGTCGTAAAGACATTTTGTACTATGGATGTATGAGACATTATGCTTTCGCAGTTAACCCTGGCAGACTGAACACTTTTTCCTTACGGAGTTATCTCCCCTGTTACAGAAAAGCTTGTGTGCAGATAAACTATGAAACCGTAAAAGATTTCACAATAAAAGTTGTTGCAAAATGGTCAGCTATGGATTGCGACAATTTGTTACATATCGCGCAAAGTATTTTGACTTCTCCTTGTAGGAGTTATTTCCCCTTATTTATTGGAAGTAAAATTTGTACCATTGTAACTCATGAACCAGAGGTGATATACACTAGATATTTCACAGTTGGTCATCATTGACCTTGACCTTGAAAAAGGTCACAAGGTCAAAGGTCAAGGTCATGTTCTAATTTTTTACCCTTGGTTGTATGCAGATCTCCTCCTTTACTATAATTGATAGAGAGCTGAAACCTTTACCAAAATGTGTATCATATTGAGATCTTGAATCGTCACTTTTTTTATTTGACATTTTTATAAGAGTTATCTCCCCTAGACCAATAAAATGTATTGTGAATTGCATTATATCACTATATCTCAGTAACTATAACAGATATATATATGAAACCTTATATCATTGGTCATCATTGACCTTGACCTTGAAAATGGACACAAGGTCAAAGGTCAAGGTCACGTTTGAAATTTTGGCATTGTCTTGTCATCGCTATTACTTTGAAACGGTAAAAGATAGGCTATAAGTTATAATGGATAAAATGTTGGTCTCATAAAGGCGCAACTTTATTCTATTTAAAGGGAAAGGATCCGGCTTCATCTTATAGGAGTTATCCCCCATTACAACCATTGATAATTAGTTTTTCATTAATTACTTATCAACTATTGATAGTAGAGGCATGTGGTCTTCACTATGGATCATTAGGACCCTTGATCTTGAAAACAAATACAAGGTCAAAGGTCAAGGTCATTTTCTAATTTTGTGTATATATTATAAGTAGTCATATCTTAATGACTTTAAGAGATATTGGCATAAAATCTTCAATGTTGATCACTGTTGACCTTCAGCATGGTCAAGGTCATGCTGTGAAAGTCAAGGTCAAAGTCCTTTATAAATGTTTTTCATGGTACTATGTATTTTGAATGGCTTATTCTTTTAATGCTATTTCCTATAAGTAATATTTACGTAGATTAAAAGATCAGTTGTCAAGGTCATTCAAGTTTTCTTACGTCCTATTTAATGACCTTTCTTATTTTTAAAGATATCTAAATAGTTTGTTAATAATTTTTGTTCTTATTAATTGGTATTGACAAATTACGTATGTTTCTTAGCTTTTTGGCTTCAAGGTCATTTATTTAAGGTCTTCTTTTGAAGTGGAAAGCCTATTAATCGTTCTTTAGAACGATTGAACCTATATTTATTCTTATTATTCTTCCGCCAAGTTTTGTTATCCCATTATAAATTTTGTTTCGCGACATGTCGTAAAGACATTTTGTACTATGGATGTATGAGACATTACGCATTCGCAGTTAACCCTGTCACACCGAACACTTTTTCTTTACGGAGTTATTTCCCCTGTCATAAAAAGCTTGTGTGCAGATAAACTTTGAAACCGTAAAAGATTTCGCAATAAAAATTGTTGCAAAATGGTCAGCTATTGATTGCGACAATTTGTTACATATCGCGCAAAGTATTTTGATGACTCCTTGTAGGAGTCATTTCCCCTTATTTATTGGAAGTACATTTTGTACCATAGTAACTCATGAACCAGAGGTGACAGAGACTAGATATTTCACAGTTGGTCATCATTGACCTTGACCTTGAAAAAGGTCACAAGGTCAAATGTCAAGGTCACATTCTAAATTTTGACACTGTGGTGTGTGCGATTCTCCTCCTGAACCATAAGAGATACAGAAATAAATCTTTTACCAAAATGTGTATCATATTAAGGTCTTGAAAGGTCACTATACATGATTTGACTTTTGAAAGAGTTATCTCCCCTGGATCAATTAAATATAGTGTATATAGCGTTATCTCAGTAACTATGACAGATATTTATATGAAACCTTATATCATTAGTCATCATTGACCTTGACCTTGAAAATGGACACAAGGTCAAAGGTCAAGGTCACGTTTGAAATTTTGACATTATCTTGTCATCGCTATTTCTTTGAAACGGTAAAAGATAGCTTATAACTTATAACGGATAAAATGTCGGCCTCATAAATGCGCAACTTTTTTCTATTTATAGGAAAAGGATTTGACTTCATCTTATAGGAGTTATCTCCCATTACAACCATTGATATTTACTTTTTCATTGATAACTTATTAACTATTGATAGTAGAGGCATGGGGACTTCACCAAAGACCATTATGACCCTTGACCTTGAAAATAGAAACAAGGTAAAAGGTCAAGGTCATCTTATAAATTTGGGTATTTATGATAAATAGGCATTTCTTCATAATTATAAGACATATTGACTAAGGATCTTCACTGTTGGTCCTTTATTGACCCTCAGCATGGTCAAGGTCATATTGACAGCAGTCAAGGTCAAATAATATTTTTTGGAAATTCTGCTTTTTCGTGTATATAAAATGGTAAATACAAATAAATGATTTGTTTTTAAAGCATTGAATATGCAAAAATCAAACACTTGGTAGTCAAGGTCATTTATCTCAATTAACGTCCTATTTTTTTTACCTTTTTTATTTCAAAAGATATACGAATGGTTTTTCTTTCTTTTGTTTATTTTGAAAAGAAGATTCAATTTCCATATAGCCAAAGTCAATGTCAAGGTCATTTATGCAATAAGTGGAAAGCCTCTCATTTGTTCGGTAGAACCAATGAACTTATATTATTATTATTACTTTTCTTCCGATCTAAAATTCAATTTAGTGCTGCCAAAAAGTTTCTTATCCGATCGAGCTGAAAATTTGGCGGTGTGATGGATACCCCGTGGGCTTTCTCCCATTCACCCTGTTAGCACGCCCCGTCAAAAATGAGGGCGTGGCAGGGACCCCCCATGAAAACGTTGTTATCACATCTCCTCCTAAGGCACACAAAATGGTACAATAAAATGGACGCCGATTGCATCTGGGATCGATGTCCTCGAATTGTCGATAGGTAGAAAATCGCTGGGCGCAACCAGTAAAAAGTTACCAGTCGTGCAAGTCCAACACCACTTTTTATGTAAAAATCGTAATTTCCCGAAAAACGATGCATCCCAGCTGTTTGAAACCCTCGCCATTCGCTTTAGAATGTCGATTTCAGTCTAAAAATGTCTCCCCGTAAGGTGTACGAGTCAATAAATCCTTAAAATCCCACATTGAAACACGTGACCACCCCTCCCCCCAGCCACGTAAATTTCGTCTGTCGTGATGTCCGTTTCAGCCATCGCCAGTGAATGACAGTGTAAATCGTGTGTCAACAAGTTGTTCTAACTGTCCGAACTGCATTTTACCTGAAACAATAACAAATTGAAACAATTTCCGACGTCACTTTTTTGTGTATTCCATCGTCTGCTACGTGCCTCGTGTAATTATTTTACAGTGTGAAATTTCTCTGAAATAAATTTAAAAAGTCTTTTATTAATTGTCGGCTTGCTCCGTTGATAAAAATCCGTGCCGTGTCGTCCTGAAATAAACAATCACTGATCGTGCATCATGTCATATATAGGTCCGTTCAGACCATCGTAACTCCCTATTGTGATAAAATAAAACTATCTCCGTGATATTATATAACAATGTCACGTGACTCCATCTAGTTCATTTCTTTGCCTTTTACTATAAATCTGTTTTTCTTCACCTACAAGTCAAGAAAAGTCATTAAAATACGAAACATATAGTTAAAAACAGAAAAGTAAACAAACAAACAAATAAACAAAAAAACTGGTTCCCGGTTTTTATATTATCATAGTTGCATATAAAACTATGAACCAAAAAAGGGCCCAACTCTCAACCCAGGGACAGCATGTCAAAAACAATATATCATGCTGGCCCTGGGGTGGAGGGGCCGGGCCCTTTTTTTTCCTTCAATTTTGTAATTAGAACGTTCTAGAAACAATGGAATAGAAACCCCCAGGGGGGGGGGAGTAATACGGGTATATTACGATGTAAAACGATAGATTTTCACCCTCTGGGGCCTCTTGTTTAACGTTTAACGCCAGTTTTTCCTATAGAAACGATAACGAGGGAAAGACCTTCCTGTGCATTTGTTCTACTGAACAAATGTCCTTTTAATTAAGGCTTTCCACTTTCCAGTGGAAAGACTTATTGCATTTTGTCTGTTTCTTATTATTATTATTCTTATTATTCTTCCACCAAGTTTTGTTATCCCATTATAAATTTTGTTTCGCGACATGTCGTAAAGACATTTTGTACTATGGATGTATGAGACATTACGCATTCGCAGTTAACCCTGTCACACCGAACACTTTTTCTTTACGGAGTTATTTCCCCTGTCATAAAAAGCTTGTGTGCAGATAAACTTTGAAACCGTAAAAGATTTCGCAATAAAAATTGTTGCAAAATGGTCAGCTATTGATTGCGACAATTTGTTACATATCGCGCAAAGTATTTTGATGACTCCTTGTAGGAGTCATTTCCCCTTATTTATTGGAAGTACATTTTGTACCATAGTAACTCATGAACCAGAGGTGACAGAGACTAGATATTTCACAGTTGGTCATCATTGACCTTGACCTTGAAAAAGGTCACAAGGTCAAATGTCAAGGTCACATTCTAAATTTTGACACTGTGGTGTGTGCGATTCTCCTCCTGAACCATAAGAGATACAGAAATAAATCTTTTACCAAAATGTGTATCATATTAAGGTCTTGAAAGGTCACTATACATGATTTGACTTTTGAAAGAGTTATCTCCCCTGGATCAATTAAATATAGTGTATATAGCGTTATCTCAGTAACTATGACAGATATTTATATGAAACCTTATATCATTAGTCATCATTGACCTTGACCTTGAAAATGGACACAAGGTCAAAGGTCAAGGTCACGTTTGAAATTTTGACATTATCTTGTCATCGCTATTTCTTTGAAACGGTAAAAGATAGGCTATAATTTGTAGCGGATAAAATGTCGGCCTCATAAAGGCGCAACTTTTTCCTATTTGGAAGAAAAGGATTCGACTTCATCTTATAGGAGTCATCTCCCATTACAACAAGTGATATTTAGTTTTTCATTGCTAACTTATGAACTATTGATAGTAGAGGCATGGGGTCTTTCACCAAAGATCATTATGACCTTAACCTTGAAACAGATACAAGGTCAAAGGTCAAGATCTTCTTATAAATTTTGGTATTTATGATAAATAGTAATATCTTCATAACTTTAAGATATATTGACATTGTGGATCTTCATTGTTGGTCCTTTTTTTGACCCTCAGCTAGTTCAAGGTCACATTGTAAGAAGTCAAGGTCAAATAATATTTTTTGGAAATTCTGCTTTTTCGTGTATATAAAATAGTAAATAATAATAAATGATTTGTTTTTTAAGCATTAAATATGCAAATATCAAACACTTGGTAGTCAAGGTCATTTATCTCAATTAACGTCCTATTTTATGACCTTTTTCATTTCGAAAGATATACGCATGGTTTTTCTTTCGTTTGTTTACTTTGAAAAGAAGATTCAATTTCCATCAAACCAAAGTCAAGGCCATGGTCGTTCTTGCAATAAGTGGAAAGCCTCTCATTTGTTCGGTAGAACCAATGAACTTATATTTAAGGCTTTCCACTTTCCAGTGGAAAGACTTATTGCATTTTGTCTGTTTCTTATTATTATTAAGGCTTTCCACTTTCCAGTGGAAAGACTTATTGCATTTTGTCTGTTTCTTATTATTATTATTATTCTTATTATTCTTCCGCCAAGTTTTGTTATCCCATTATAAATTTTGTTTCGCGACATGTCGTAAAGACATTTTGTACTATGAATGTATGAGACATTACGCATTCGCAGTTAACCCTGTCACACCGAAAACTTTTTCTTTACGGAGTTATTTCCCCTGTCATAAAAATCTTGTGTGCAGATAAACTTTGAAACCGTAAAAGATTTTGCAATGAAAGTTGTTGCAAAATGCTCAGCTATTGATCACGACAATTTGTTACATATCGCGCAAAGTATTTTGACGACTCCTTGTAGGAGTTATTTCCCCTTATTTATTGGAAGTACATTTTGTACCATAGTAACTCATGAACCAGAGGTGACAGAGACTAGATATTTCACAGTTGGTCATCATTGACCTTGACCTTGAAAAAGGTCACAAGGTCAAAGGTCAAGGTCACATTCTAAATTTTGACATTGTGGTGTGTGCGATTCTCCTCCTGAACCATAAGAGCTACAGAAATAAATCTTTTACCAAAATGTAGACCATATTAAGGTCTTGAAAGGTCACTATAAATGATTTGACTTTTGAAAGAGTTATCTCCCCTAGACCATTAAAATGTATTGTGAATATCATTATATCCCTAAATCTCAGTAACTATAACAGATATATATATGAAACCTTATATCATTGGTCATCATTGACCTTGACCTTGAAAAGGGACACAAGGTCAAAGGTCAAGGTCACATTCTAAATTTTTACATTTTCTTGTCGTCGCTATTTCTTTTAAACGGTAAAAGATAGGCTATAACTTGTAACGGATAAAATGTCGGCCTCATAAAGGCGCAACTTTTTCCTATTTGGAAGAAAAGGATTTGACTTCATCTTATAGGAGTTATCTCCCATTACAACAAGTGATATTTAGTTTTTCATTGATAACTTATGAACTATTGATAGTAGAGGCATGGGGTCTTTCACCAAAGACCATTATGACCTTAACCTTGAAACAGATACAAGGTCAAAGGTCAAGGTCATCTTATAAATTTTGGTATTTATGATAAATAGTCATATCTTCATAACTTTAAGATATATTGACATAGTGGATCTTCATTGTTGGTCCTTTTTTTACCCTCAGCTAGGTCAAGGTCACATTGTAAGAAGTCAAGGTCAAATCCTATTATTTTGGAAATTCTGCTTTTTCGAGTATATAAAATGGTAAATAATAACAAATGATTTGTTTTTAAAGCATTAAATATGCAAATATCAAACACTTGGTAGTCAAGGTCATTTATCTCAATTAAAGTCCTATTTTATGACCTTTTTTATTTCGAAAGATATACGCATGGTTTTTCTTTCATTTGTTTATTTTGAAAAGAAGATTCAATTTCCATAAAACCAAAGTCAAGGCCATGGTCGTTCTTGCAATAAGTGGAAAGCCTCTCATTTGTTCGGTAGAACGAATGAACTTATATTTAAGGCTTTCCACTTTCCAGTGGAAAGACTTATTGCATTTTGTCTGTTTCTTATTATTATTATTATTATTCTTATTATTCTTCCGCCAAGTTTTGTTATCCCATTATAAATTTTGTTTCGCGACATGTCGTAAAGACATTTTGTACTATGAATGTATGAGACATTACGCATTCGCAGTTAACCCTGTCACACCGAACACTTTTTCTTTACGGAGTTATTTCCCCTGTCATGAAAATCTTGTGTGCAGATAAACTTTTAAACCGTAAAAGATTTCGCAATGAAAGTTGTTGCAAAATGCTCAGCTATTGATTGCGACAATTTGTTACATATCGTGCAAAGTATTTTGACGACTCCTTGTAGGAGTTATTTCCCCTTATTTATTGGAAGTACATTTTGTACCATAGTAACTCATGAACCAGAGATGACAGTGACTAGATATTTCACAGTTGGTCATCATTGACCTTGACCTTGAAAAAGGTCACACGGTCAAAGGTCAAGGTCACATTCTAAATTTTGACACTGTGGTGTGTGCGATTCTCCTCCTGAACCATAAGAGATACAGAAATAAATCTTTTACCAAAATGTGTATCATATTAAGGTCTTGAAAGGTCACTATAAATGATTTGACTTTTGAAAGAGTTATCTCCCCTGGATCAATTAAATATAGTGTATATAGCGTTATCTCAGTAACTATGACAGATATTTATATGAAACCTTATATCATTAGTCATCATTGACCTTGACCTTGAAAATGGACACAAGGTCAAAGGTCAAGGTCACGTTTGAAATTTTGACATTATCTTGTCATCGCTATTTCTTTGAAACGGTAAAAGATAGCTTATAACTTATAACGGATAAAATGTCGGCCTCATTAATGCGCAACTTTTTTCTATTTAAAGGAAAAGGATTTGACTTCATCTTATAGGAGTTATCTCCCATTACAACCATTGATATTTACTTTTTCATTGATAACTTATTAACTATTGATAGTAGAGGCATGGGGACTTCACCAAAGACCATTATGACCCTTGACCTTGAAAATAGAAACAAGGTAAAAGGTCAAGGTCATCTTATAAATTTGGGTATTTATGATAAATACGCATTTCTTCATAATTATAAGACATATTGACAAAGGATCTTCACTGTTGGTCCTTTATTGACCCTCAGCATGGTCAAGGTCATATTGACAGCAGTCAAGGTCAAATAATATTTTTTGGAAATTCTGCTTTTTCGTGTATATAAAATGGTAAATACAAGTAAATGATTTGTTTTTAAAGCATTGAATATGCAAATATCAAACACTTGGTAGTCAAGGTCATTTATCACAATTAACGTCCTATTTTTTTACCTTTTTTATTTCAAAAGATATACGAATGGTTTTTCTTTCTTTTGTTTATTTTGAAAAGAAGATTCAATTTCCATATAGCCAAAGTCAATGTCAAGGTCATTTATGCAATAAGTGGAAAGCCTCTCATTTGTTCGGTAGAACCAATGAACTTATATTTATTCTTATTATTCTTCCGCCAAGTTTTGTTATCCCATTATAAATTTTGTTTCGCGACATGTCGTAAAGACATTTTGTACTATGAATGTATGAGACATTACGCATTCGCAGTTAACCCTGTCACACCGAACACTTTTTCTTTACGGAGTTATTTCCCCTGTCATAAAAATCTTGTGTGCAGATAAACTTTTAAACCGTAAAAGATTTCGCAATGAAAGTTGTTGCAAAATGCTCAGCTATTGATCGCGACAATTTGTTACATATCGCGCAAAGTATTTTGACGACTCCTTGTAGGAGTTATTTCCCCTTATTTATTGGAAGTACATTTTGTACCATAGTAACTCATGAACCAGAGATGACAGTGACTAGATATTTCACAGTTGGTCATCATTGACCTTGACCTTGAAAAAGGTCACAAGGTCAAAGGTCAAGGTCACATTCTAAATTTTGACACTGTGGTGTGTGCGATTCTCCTCCTGAACCATAAGAGATACAGAAATAAATCTTTTACCAAAATGTGTATCATATTAAGGTCTTGAAAGGTCACTATAAATGATTTGACTTTTGAAAGAGTTATCTCCCCTGGATCAATTAAATATAGTGTATATAGCGTTATCTCAGTAACTATGACAGATATTTATATGAAACCTTATATCATTAGTCATCATTGACCTTGACCTTGAAAATGGACACAAGGTCAAAGGTCAAGGTCACGTTTGAAATTTTGACATTATCTTGTCATCGCTATTTCTTTGAAACGGCAAAAGATAGCTTATAACTTATAACGGATAAAATGTCGGCCTCATAAATGCGCAACTTTTTTCTATTTAAAGGAAAAGGATTTGACTTCATCTTATAGGAGTTATCTCCCATTACAACCATTGATATTTACTTTTTCATTGATAACTTATTAACTATTGATAGTAGAGGCATGGGGACTTCACCAAAGACCATTATGACCCTTGACCTTGAAAATAGAAACAAGGTAAAAGGTCAAGGTCATCTTATAAATTTGGGTATTTATGATAAATAGGTATTTCTTCATAATTATAAGACATATTGACTAAGGATCTTCACTGTTACTCCTTTATTGACCCTCAGCATGGTCAAGGTCATATTGACAGCAGTCAAGGTCAAATAATATTTTTTGGAAATTCTGCTTTTTCGTGTATATAAAATGGTAAATACAAATAAATGATTTGTTTTTAAAGCATTGAATATGCAAAAATCAAACAGTTGGTAGTCAAGGTCATTTATCTCAATTAACGTCCTATTTTTTTACCTTTTTTATTTCAAAAGATATACGAATGGTTTTTCTTTCTTTTGTTTATTTTGAAAAGAAGATTCAATTTCCATATAGCCAAAGTCAATGTCAAGGTCATTTATGCAATAAGTGGAAAGCCTCTCATTTGTTCGGTAGAACCAATGAACTTATATTTAAGGCTTTCCACTTTCCAGTGGAAAGACTTATTGCATTTTGTCTGTTTCTTATTATTATTATTAAGGCTTTCCACTTTCCAGTGGAAAGACTTATTGCATTTTGTCTGTTTCTTATTATTATTAAGGCTTTCCACTTTCCGAGTGGAAAGACTTACTGTTATTAGTCTGTTTCTTATTATTATTCTTATTTTTTTTCCGCCAAGTTTTGTTATCCCATTATAAATTTTGTTTCGCGACATGTCGTAAAGACATTTTGTACTATGGATGTATGAGACATTACGCTTTCGCAGTTAACCCTGGCAGACTGAACACTTGTTCTTTACGGAGTTATCTCCCCTGTTACAGAAAAGCTTGTGTGCAGATAAACTATGAAACCGTAAAAGATTTCGCAATAAAAGTTGTTGCAAAATGGTCAGCTATGGATTGCGACAATTTGTTACATATCGCGCAAAGTATTTTGATGACTCCTTGTAGGAGTTATTTCCCCTTATTTATTGGAAGTACAATTTGTACCATTGTAACTCATGAACCAGAGGTGATATAGACTAGATATTTCACAGTTGGTCATCATTGACCTTGACCTTGAAAAAGGTCACAAGGTCAAAGGTCAAGGTCATGTTCTAATTTTTGACACTTGGTTGTGTGCAGATCTCCTCCTTTACTATAATAGATAGAGAACTGAAACCTTTACCAAAATGTGTATCATATTGAGATCTTGAATCGTCACTTTTTTTATTTGACATTTTTATAAGAGTTATCTCCCCTTGACCAATAAAATGTATTGTGAATTGCATTATATCACTATATCTCAGTAACTATAACAGATATATATATGAAACCTTATATCATTGGTCATCATTGACCTTGACCTTGAAAATGGACACAAGGTCAAAGGTCAAGGTCACGTTTGAAATTTTGGCATTGTCTTGTCATCGCTATTTCTTTGAAACGGTAAAAGATAGGCTATAAGTTATAATGGATAAAATGTTGGTCTCATAAAGGCGCAACTTTTTTCTATTTAAAGGGAAAGGATCCGGCTTCATCTTATAGGAGTTATCCCCCATTACAACCATTGATAATTAGTTTTTCATTAATTACTTATCAACTATTGATAGTAGAGGCATGGGGTCTTCACTATGGATCATTAGGACCATTGACCTTGAAAACAAATACAAGGTCAAAGGTCAAGGTCATTTTCTAATTTTTTGTATATAATATAAATAGTCATATCTTAATGACTTTAAGAGATATTGGCATAAAATCTTCAATGTTGATCACTGTTGACCTTCAGCATGGTCAAGGTCATGCTGTAAAAGTCAAGGTCAAAGTCCTTTATAAATGTTTTTCATGGTACAATGTATTTTGAATGGCTTATTCTTTTAATGGTATTACCTATAAGTAATATTTACGTAGATTAAAAGATCAGTTGTCAAGGTCATTTAAGTTTTCTTACGTCCTATTTAATGACCTTTCTTATTTTTAAAGATATCTAAATAGTTTTTTAATAATTTTTGTTCTTATTAATTGCTATAGACAAATTACGTATGTTTCTTAGCTTTTTGGTTTCAAGGTCATTTATTTAAGGTCTTCTTTTGAAGTGGAAAGCCTATTAATCGTTCTTTAGAACGATTGAACCTATATTATTATTATTCTTATTGTTTTTCCGCCAACTTTTTTTTCCCATTATAAATTTTGTTTCGCGACATGTCGTAAAGACATTTTGTACTATGGATGTATTAGACATTACGCTTTCGCAGTTGACCCTGGCACACCGAACACTTGTTCTTTACGGAGTTATCTCCCCTGTTACAGAAAAGCTTGTGTGCAGATAAACTATGAAACCGTAAAAGATTTCGCAATGAAAATGGTTGCAAAATAGTCAGCTATTGATTGCGACAATTTGTTACATATCGCGCAAAGTATTTTGACGACTCCTTGTAGGAGTTATTTCCCCTTATTTATTGGAAGTACATTTTGTACCATTGTAACTCATGAACCAGAGGTGATAGAGACTAGATATTTCACAGTTGGTCATCATTGACCTTGACCTTGAAAAAGGTCACAAGGTCAAAGGTCAAGGTCATGTTCTAATTTTTGACCCTTTGTTGTGTGCAGATCTCCTCCTTTACTATAATAGATAGAGAACTGAAACCTTTACCAAAATGTGTATCATATTAAGATCTTGAATCGTCACTTTTTTATTTGACATTTTTATAAGAGTTATCTCCCCTAGACCAACAAAATATATTGTGAATTACATTATATCACTATATCTCAGTTACTGTAACAGATATTTATATGAAACCTTATATCATTAGTCATCATTGACCTTGACCTTGAAAATGGACTCAAGGTCGAAGGTCAAGGTCACGTTTGAAATTTTGGCATTGTCTTGTCATCGCTATTCCTTTGAAACGGTAAAAGATAGGCTATAAGTTATAATGGATAAAATGTTGGTCTCATAAAGGCGCAACTTTTTTCTATTTGGAGGGAAAGGATCCGGCTTCATCTTATAGGAGTTATCCCCCATTACAACCATTGATAATTAGTTTTTCATTAATTACTTATCAACTATTCATAGTAGAGGCATGGGGTCTTCACTATGGATCATTAGGACCCTTGACCTTGAAAACAAATACACGGTCAAAGGTCAAGGTCATTTTCTAATTTTTTGTATATATTATAAGTAGTCATATCTCAATGACTATAAGAGATATTGGCATAAAATCTTCAATGTTGATCACTGTTGACCTTCAGCATGGTCAAGGTCATGCTGTAAAAGTCAAGGTCAAAGTCCTTTTTAAATGTTTTTCATGGTACTATGTATTTTGAATGGCTTATTCTTTTAATGCTATTATCTATAAGTAATATTTAAGTAGATTAAAAGATCAGTTGTCAAGGTCATTCAAGTTTTCTTACGTCCTATTTAATGACCTTTCTTTTTTTTAAAGATATCTAAATAGTTTTTTAACAATTTTTGTTCTTATTAATTGCTATAGACAAATTACGTATGTTTCTTAGCTTTTTGGTTTCAAGGTCATTTATTTAAGGTCTTCTTTTGAAGTGGAAAGCCTATTAATCGTTCTTTAGAACGATTGAACCTATATTTCTTATTATTCTTCCGCCAAGTTTTGTTATCCCATTATAAATTTTGTTTCGCGACATGTCGTAAAGACATTTTGTACTATGAATGTATGAGACATTACGCATTCGCAGTTAACCCTGTCACACCGAACACTTTTTCTTTACGGAGTTATTTCCCCTGTCATAAAAATCTTGTGTGCAGATAAACTTTGAAACCGTAAAAGATTTCGCAATGAAAGTTGTTGCAAAATGCTCAGCTATTGATCGCGACAATTTGTTACATATCGCGCAAAGTATTTTGACGACTCCTTGTAGGAGTGATTTCCCCTTATTTATTGGAAGTACATTTTGTACCATAGTAACTCATGAACCAGAGGTGACAGAGACTAGATATTTCACAGTTGGTCATCATTGACCTTGACATTGAAAAAGGTTACAAGGTCAAAGGTCAAGGTCACATTCTAAATTTTGACATTGTGGTGTGTGCGATTCTCCTCCTGAACCATAAGAGCTACAGAAATAAATCTTTTACCAAAATGTAGACCATATTAAGGTCTTGAAAGGTCACTATAAATGATTTGACTTTTGAAAGAGTTATCTCCCCTAGACCATTAAAATGTATTGTGAATATCATTATATCCCTAAATCTCAGTAACTATAACAGATATATATATGAAACCTTATATCATTGGTCATCATTGACCTTGACCTTGAAAAGGGACACAAGGTCAAAGGTCAAGGTCACATTCTAAATTTTTACATTTTCTTGTCGTCGCTATTTCATTTAAACGGTAAAAGATAGGTTATAACTTGTAACGGATAAAATGTCGGCCTCATAAAGGCGCAACTTTTTCCTATTTGGAAGAAAAGGATTTGACTTCATCTTATAGGAGTTATCTCCCATTACAACAAGTGATATTTAGTTTTTCATTGATAACTTATGAACTATTGATATTAGAGGCATGGGGTCTTTCACCAAAGACCATTATGACCTTAACCTTGAAACAGATACAAGGTCAAGGTCATCTTATAAATTTTGGTATTTATGATAAATAGTCATATCTTCATGACTTTAAGATATATTGACATAGTGGATCTTCATTGTTGGTCCTTTTTTTACCCTCAGCTAGGTCAAGGTCACATTGTAAGAAGTCAAGGTCAAATCCTATTTTTTTGGAAATTCTGCTTTTTCGAGTATATAAAATGGTACATAATAATACATGATTTGTTTTTAAAGCATTAAATATGCAAATATCAAACACTTGGTAGTCAAGGTCATTTATCTCAATTAAAGTCCTATTTTATGACCTTTTTTATTTCGAAAGATATACGCATGGTTTTTCTTTCATTTGTTTATTTTGAAAAGAAGATTCAATTTCCATAAAACCAAAGTCAACGCCATGGTCGTTCTTGCAATAAGTGGAAAGCCTCTCATTTGTTCGGTAGAACCAATGAACTTATATTTATTCTTATTATTCTTCCGCCAAGTTTTGTTATCCCATTATAAATTTTGTTTCGCGACATGTCGTAAAGACATTTTGTACTATGAATGTATGAGACATTACGCATTCGCAGTTAACCCTGTCACACCGAACACTTTTTCTTTACGGAGTTATTTCCCCTGTCATAAAAATCTTGTGTGCAGATAAACTTTTAAACCGTAAAAGATTTCGCAATGAAAGTTGTTGCAAAATGCTCAGCTATTGATCGCGACAATTTGTTACATATCGCGCAAAGTATTTTGACGACTCCTTGTAGGAGTTATTTCCCCTTATTTATTGGAAGTACATTTTGTACCATAGTAACTCATGAACCAGAGATGACAGTGACTAGATATTTCACAGTTGGTCATCATTGACCTTGACCTTGAAAAAGGTCACAAGGTCAAAGGTCAAGGTCACATTCTAAATTTTGACACTGTGGTGTGTGCGATTCTCCTCCTGAACCATAAGAGATACAGAAATAAATCTTTTACCAAAATGTGTATCATATTAAGGTCTTGAAAGGTCACTATAAATGATTTGACTTTTGAAAGAGTTATCTCCCCTGGATCAATTAAATATAGTGTATATAGCGTTATCTCAGTAACTATGACAGATATTTATATGAAACCTTATATCATTAGTCATCATTGACCTTGACCTTGAAAATGGACACAAGGTCAAAGGTCAAGGTCACGTTTGAAATTTTGACATTATCTTGTCATCGCTATTTCTTTGAAACGGTAAAAGATAGCTTATAACTTATAACGGATAAAATGTCGGCCTCATAAATGCGCAACTTTTTTCGATTTAAAGGAAAAGGATTTGACTTCATCTTATAGGAGTTATCTCCCATTACAACCATTGATATTTACTTTTTCATTGATAACTTATTAACTATTGATAGTAGAGGCATGGGGACTTCACCAAAGACCATTATGACCCTTGACCTTGAAAATAGAAACAAGGTAAAAGGTCAAGGTCATCTTATAAATTTGGGTATTTATGATAAATACGCATTTCTTCATAATTATAAGACATATTGACAAAGGATCTTCACTGTTGGTCCTTTATTGACCCTCAGCATGGTCAAGGTCATATTGACAGCAGTCAAGGTCAAATAATATTTTTTGGAAATTCTGCTTTTTCGTGTATATAAAATGGTAAATACAAGTAAATGATTTGTTTTTAAAGCATTGAATATGCAAAAATCAAACACTTGGTAGTCAAGGTCATTTATCACAATTAACGTCCTATTTTTTTACCTTTTTTATTTCAAAAGATATACGAATGGTTTTTCTTTCTTTTGTTTATTTTGAAAAGAAGATTCAATTTCCATATAGCCAAAGTCAATGTCAAGGTCATTTATGCAATAAGTGGAAAGCCTCTCATTTGTTCGGTAGAACCAATGAACTTATATTTTATTATTCTTATTATTCTTCCGCCAAGTTTTTTCTTTTCCCATTATAAATTTTGTTTCGCGACATGTCGTAAAGACATTTTGTACTATGAATGTATAAGACATTACGCTTTCGCAGTTAACCCTGTCACACCGAACACTTTTTCTTTACGGAGTTATTTCCCCTGTCATAAAAATCTTGTGTGCAGATAAACTTTGAAACCGTAAAAGATTTCGCAATGAAAGTTGTTGCAAAATGCTCAGCTATTGATTGCGACAATTTGTTACATATCGCGCAAAGTATTTTGACGACTCCTTGTTGGAGTTATTTCCCCTTATTTATTGGAAGTACATTTTGTACCATAGTAACTCATGAACCAGAGTTGACAGAGACTAGATATTTCACAGTTGGTCATCATTGACCTTGACCTTGAAAAAGGTCACAAGGTCAAAGGTCAAGGTCACATTCTAAATTTTGACACTGTGGTGTGTGCGATTCTCCTCCTGAACCATAAGAGATACAGAAATAAATCTTTTACCAAAATGTGTATCATATTAAGGTCTTGAAAGGTCACTATAAATGATTTGACTTTTGAAAGAGTTATCTCCCCTGGATCAATTAAATATAGTGTATATAGCGTTATCTTAGTAACTATGACAGATATTTATATGAAACCTTATATCATTAGTCATCATTGACCTTGACCTTGAAATTGGACACAAGGTCAAAGGTCAAGGTCACGTTTGAAATTTTGACATTATCTTGTCATCGCTATTTCTTTGAAACGGTAAAAGATAGCTTATAACTTATAACGGATAAAATGTCGGCCTCATAAATGCGCAACTTTTTTCTATTTATAGGAAAAGGATTTGACTTCATCTTATAGGAGTTATCTCCCATTACAAGCATTGATATTTATTTTTTCATTGATAACTTATTAACTATTGATAGTAGAGGCATGGGGACTTCACCAAAGACCATTATGACCCTTGACCTTGAAAATAGAAACAAGGTAAAAGGTCAAGGTCATCTTATAAATTTGGGTATTTATGATAAATAGGCATTTCTTCATAATTTTAAGACATATTGACAAAGGACCTTCACTGTTGGTCCTTTATTGACCCTCAGCATGGTCAAGGTCATATTGACAGCAGTCAAGGTCAAATAATATTTTTTGGAAATTCTGCTTTTTCGTGTGTATAAAATGGTAAATACAAATAAATGATTTGTTTTTAAAGCATTGAATATGCAAAAATCAAACACTTGGTAGTCAATGTCATTTATCTCAATTAACGTCCTATTTTTTTACCTTTTTTATTTCAAAAGATATACGAATGGTTTTTCTTTCTTTTGTTTATTTTGAAAAGAAGATTCAATTTCCATATAGCCAAAGTCAATGTCAAGGTCATTTATGCAATAAGTGGAAAGCCTCTCATTTGTTCGGTAGAACCAATGAACTTATATTTAATATTGCTTTTTGTGTATTATATTTGTGCACATATGTGTATTGCTTTTTGACACTTTGCTTATACGTCAGTATATGTGTATTGTATTCAGTTTGTGTGTATTGTATTGCTTTTTATGTACAGAATTGTTTTATGTAAACTGTACTGCTAAAAAAACCCAAAACACTAGATAAAATTCTACATTTAAATAGATAATTAAAACGTATATGAGTTGGTGAGATCCTTATCCATTAACACTTGTGCCAAACTAACTGCATGTTGTAACTTTCCCAAACCCAACCTACCTTGATGCCTTTTACCCTTCGTAACCGCATGCACTAACACCTATTTAAGGTCCCACTTTATGTAAGGCGAGGTAATTCTTGTTGGAGTTTACTGTTAACTCTGTTAGGTTCAGATCAGGATATTGTTGTCCAGTATATACTGGTAGTTGCTGCTTTGCCGACAGATTGATTGATTGATTGATATCAGAGAATAGCTGCTCTTTCTATACTTTATACTTTACTATATTTACTTTAGTCAGGCAGATTACTTTTGTGTTTATTGCATTTAATATTTATATAATAATAATTTTTTTTACATGAGTCTGTGACGTACAAGTTTTACATACTCATATCCAAGTTTAGGTATTTGTATCCAGCAGGTCAGTACATTGTTTGATATTGTGTTGATTGATTACGTCATTTGTTGACTGTGATTGATCGGTTGATATTTTGCACAGTAACTTACTATTATTTTGATTACTAATTAATCATTTCATTGTTGAGATTGATTGATTGGTGATTATTTCTTGTACTTTATTGTAATTTATTTTCAGCTCAGTTATTTGATTGATTCTTCTCATTGATTACATTTGATTATTGCACTCATTGTTTGTCATTGATTTATTTGATAACCTTTGCTTTAATCCTTACCTCTTCTATTTTTACAGTATTTAATATTTTCAGGAAGTTTTTGATTGATTATTTATTTAAAACTATTTTTTGTAAATTATTGCTTTTCTTGTGTGACTTATAATTAGTTTGCAGCAAGATATCATCATGTCTACAGATAGTGTTAGCGAAGAAACTTTAGAGATTACTATCTCACCTGAGGACTTGGCATTTTTGAAACTACTTAAGAAAGAAGTTAAGGAGCCACCTAAGGGAGATGATTCCAAAGGACTTAAAGAATGGATGCTCCACTACCTTGCCACCAGCGGAGAACTTCAACCAAAAGAGGAACTGAAAGAATCCAAGACTAAGGTCATACCCACTCCAAGAATGCGAGACCCACCGAGAGTGTCTACATTTTCAGGAAGCAACGCCAAGGGAGAGACCACATATGAACTCTGGAGGTATGAAGTTTGTGGATTGATGGCAGATAAGCTATACGACCCAGAAAACATTACCTATGCTGTTCGACGATCACTGAAGGGCGATGCTGGTGTGATTGCCATGCACTTAGGATCCCAAGCCAGTGTGGTTGAGATCATCGACAAGCTTGACAGCATCTATAGAGCTATTGAGAAGAAAGAGGACATACTTGGTCAGTTTTATAGAGCCAGACAGGGTGATGATGAATCAGTGACCAAATGGAGTTGCCGCCTTGAAGCTATCATTGGTCGTGCAGTAGATAGGAAGATTGTAGCCAAGAAAGATACCAACGCCATGCTACGTTCTATGTTATGGTCAGGACTCAGAGGAGAACTCAAAGACATTTCAGGCCATAAGTATGACACCATCAATGACTTCGACCAACTACGTATTGCACTACGTCAGATAGAACAGGACCAGGAAGAACGTCGGACCAAAAGACACACAGCTAAGTCAGCAGTCCCAACAGCGGAAGCTACTACCACCAACCAGATTGATGAAGTAAGAGGCATGATTCAGCAACTCAATGCCAGATTTGATAAGTAGGAACAACGACAAGACAGACCTTATAACCAGAACACCAACAGCAACAACAGATCATACTACCAGAACACCAGTGGTAACAACAAACCAAAACAACGCCGCTATCAAAACAACCGACGACAACAACCCAACACAGAAGAACCAACTCAACCAACAACTGATACCAACCAGAACCAGACAAGAAAGAAGATTGTGTGTTACAACTGTGGACAAGAAGGACACAAGAAAATAGGATGTGCCAACCCACCCAACTTATACAGACAGAAGTTAAACTTCCAGAAGCCTATGGAGCAGGACCGTCACTAGGCTTAAGTTGTTCTACATCAGGTCCTACAACCAACACGACTATACACCATGATACCACAGTACCACCTGGATTATTTGGAAAACCAACAGAGACTGATGTGATGTTGAATGGTAAGAAAGTAAAGACTCTACTAGATACTGGATCTACTATTTCTACTGTCAGTGACACCTATTACAACACCTACTTGTCATCCACACCGAAGCAGACCATAGATACCATCTTGGACATAGAGTGTGCTGGAGGTGAACAACTACCCTACTCTGGAGTTGTTGAAGCAGAAATTACCATACCTGGCCATGACATCGCCTATCCAGTTCTACTTTTAGTGATACCAGATAGCAGGTACAACGGCGAAGTTCCACTGCTTTTGGGTACCAACATCATGCAACCCATTATGGACAGTATTAGAGACCAACATGGAGACAGATTTTTACAGACCTGCCAGTTAACATCACCATGGTATCTTAGCTTTAGATCCATCACGCTTAGAGAGAAAGGCTTACGAAGGAACAACAACGTACTCGCCTTGGTAAAGAACTTGAAGGATCCTATCACCATTAAACCCAACACGAGTTTACGAGTGACTGGTTACCTCGACAAGCAGTTGCCTTATACCACCACGCCTGCTATGCTACTGTCATCAACTCTGCAACCGAACTGGAAAGACTTGGATATTGAACCAGGGTTAATCCAGTATAGATACAACGACAATGGAAGAGTCACAGTCCAGATATCCAACATCACTACCCGAACCATTACTATACCACCACGAGCTGTCATCTGCGAGGTTCAACCTGTTGCCGTCCAATTTAAGGACAATGATGTTTCAACACCAGCTACATCCATCCTTGACCAGGTCGAGATAACAAGAAGTGATTTGTCTAAGGAGCAGCTAGATGCTGGAATATCCCTCATCACATCTTTTGAAGATATCTTTGCCAAGGATGACACAGACATAGGCAACACCCATGTGAAACATCGCATAGATTTACTAGATGAGAAGCCATTTAAACAACGGTTCCGGCGAATACCACCTGCCATGTTTAATGAAGTCAAAGACCACCTTCGACAGTTATAAGCTAGTGGAACCATCAGACCATCACACAGTCCGTGGGCTTCCAACGTGGTATTAGTTAGAAAGAAGAATGGTAAACTACGTCTTTGTGTCGACTATCGCCAGCTGAACTCAGTCACCAAGCGAGACTCTTACAGCCTCCCTAGAGTTGAAGAACTGTTGGATTGCTTGGCAGGAAGTACGTTCTTCAGCACTGTTGACATGAAGAGTGGATATCATCAGATCGAGATCCTTGAGGAGCACAAGGAGAGAACCGCCTTCACCGTAGGTCCCCTTGGATTTTTCGAATATGAAAGGATGCCTTTTGGTCTGACTAACAGCCCTGCAACATACCAGCGGATGATGGAGGATTGTTTGGCAGATTTACATCTGAAGATTTGTTGCATCTTCATAGATGACATCATCATCTTTGGTAGGTCATGGGAAGAACATCTCCAGAATCTCCATCTTGTGTTTGACAGACTGCGACAAGCCAACCTGAAGCTAGCAGCAGACAAGTGTTCCTTCTTTAAGAGAAAGGTAACCTACGTTGGACATGTTGTTTCAGCACAAGGTGTAGAGATTGACCCAGAGAAGACAGCCAAAGTTGTTGACTGGCCAACACCCACCAACCCAGAAGACGTTCGACGCTTCCTTGGTTTTGTTGGTTACTATCGCCGATTCATCAAAGGATTCAGTAACATCAGTCGTCCTTTGACAGAGTTGATGCCACTAACTGGAAGAACCAAGAAAACCAGGAAACCGAAGGACCAGAAGCCATGGTCATGGGGTCCAGAACAGGACAGAGCCTTCGAGACTCTCAAGCAACATCTGATAACTGCACCTATCCTTGGATACGCCCTAAGTGATGTGCCGTTTGAACTACACACGGATGCTTCCGGTACAGCATTAGGAGCCGTTCTTTACCAGGAACAAGGAGATGTCAAGAGGGTTATAGCCTACGCCAGCAGAGGACTCACTAAGTCTGAACGACGATACCCACCACACAAGTTGGAGTTTTTAGCTCTGAAGTGGGCAGTCTGTGACAAGTTCCGTGATTACTTGTATGGAACCAGATTTACAGTCCTTACAGACAACAACCCCATGACCTATGTGCTGACTACAGCTAAGCTCGATGCAACTGGACACAGATGGCTGGCTGGACTTGCTTCATTTGATTTCCAGATTCTCTACCGTCCAGGAAAGAAGAATGGAGACGCAGATGCACTGAGTCGCTTACCTCAACCTGATGCAGATTTTGACAACAGAGAAACCATCTCCATTGAATCTGTGCACTCGATTTGCAACTCCATCCTTCCGAAGACATACATCGAGAGTCTAGCTGTGAATCAAGATGTCATACCACCAGATGATCATTTTATACAGGAAGACTTGGTCGATTGGACTGCTGCGCAAGCCATGGATCCTGTTATCAAGCCCTTTATTCAGTGTGTCATTGACGGAAAGAAACCAACCACCGCTGAAGTTGGACCCACACCACTTCTACGACAGTTTGGACATCTGAAAGTCAAAGACGGTGTACTGTATAGGGAAGTCACTATCAACGATGACAGGAAATGCCAGCTAGTGCTACCATCTGTTCATGTGAACACTGTTTTGGAAGCTCTACATAACGACATGGGCCACCCAGGAAAGGACAGGACATTGTCATTGGTTCGTGACAGGTTTTATTGGCCTGGGATGGACAATGATGTGGAGCAGTGGCTACAACAGTGCAGCAGATGTGTGAAGCGCAAGACACCACCGAACAGTCAGAGAGCACCACTAGTTACCATCGAAACCCAGTTTCCACTTCAGCTCGTCTGTATGGACTTCCTTAAACTGGAGCGATCGAAAGGAGGTTACGAGAACATCCTAATTGTAGTGGACCACTTCACTCGATTCGCCCAGGCAATTCCAACAAAGAACCAGACAGCGAAGACAACAGCGAAAGCTTTCTTTGATAACTTCATCTGTCACTATGGAATCCCAGAAAGAATCCACTCTGACCAGGGGAAGAACTTTGTCAGTGAAGTCATCAAAGAACTCTGTGCTCTAACTGGTATGAAGAAATTCCGTACAACGCCATACCATCCAATGGGAAATGGGATGTGCGAGAGGTTTAATCGCACCCTTCTGAATATGCTAGGGACTTTGGAACAACATCAGAAAGCTAACTGGAAGGACTACGTGCTGCCAATTGTACATGCCTACAACTGTACCCGCCACGAGTCCACTGGTGTATCACCTTACTTTTTGATGTTTGGGAGAAATCCTCGCCTTCCAATAGACCTGGCATTTGGACTACACAAGGACCAGAGGCTACCAGCAACTCAGTACGTGAAAGATCTACGTGAGAGATTAGCACGAGCTTATGAGCTGGCAGCTGATGCGTCGAAACAGTCACAGGCCAACCAGAAGGAATACTACGACCTGCGTTGTAGAGGTGCATCCATCCAGAAAGGAGACCGTGTGCTAGTAAAGATAGTTGCCCACGAAGGTACCCACAAGCTAGCAGACACTTGGGAGGATTCACCTTATATTGTGCTCGACCAGACCAACGACAGTATTCCTGTATACACTGTCATCAGGGAGGACGGACAAGGCAGACCCAAGAAAATCCACAGGAATTTGCTGTTGCCCATTGGATTTTTGAGGGACAACACGACACCTTTGCAACCCAGACCTACACCAAGACCAAGAACACGACTGCAACCTGCGACCAAACACCAGACACCTTCAGATGAGTCTACTGATGAAGATGAATCTTCCGAGGAGTCTGATGCCGGATATATGCTGGAAGAAGAGACAGTTTACAGTGAATCAACACTCACTGGTAGACCAACTGTTGATGTGCCAGCACCCGACGTTTCTATTCCATTAGGGGACGCCCTGCCTGAGGATAACCAAGGGTTGGAATTAGAAACTACTACAACAAGAAGCGCTTCTGACATGGCTGATGCTACAGCAGAACCCCAGGAGAATACACCTGAAGTTACAGTTGTAGATCAGGAACCTGAAGTCCGACCACCACCACCAGTTGCACCAAGACGTTCTGGTCGAGACCGTCGTCCACCAGGCTGGATGACTTCAGGTAAGTATGACATGGTCATTGCAGGTACACCAGCTAAGTCGATTCCAGACACAACTACTAAGACTACCCAGAGCAGTACTGAGTGGCAGAGAAAAGCTGAATACTTAACTTCTCTTGCAGGTTCCCCATTATTTTCAGGTCTGCAGAAGGAAGCAGCACTCGCCATTCTAGATGTTATATCCCACCATTAGAGATGACGAATGACGGGACGTCATTCCACAGCTGGGGGGGTATGTGATAGTACTGCATTTTAATAATATTGTTTATAATATTGTATTTAATATCTTTTATTTTTAGTTTCATATCAGAACAGATTTACCTATATCTGTCATTTGATATGTATTTAGTATATTAAGTTAGTTTTGTATCTGCCTGATTATTACTCAGATCTGTAGTCTGCTAGTTTTGTTACTTTCTCCTTGTTGTCTCATTGGTTCTTTTGGTCACATGACTTAGTAGATTTTTAGGCGGGAATCTAGTTGGTTATTCACTTATTTACTCTCTGACAAAGGGTAGCCATTGCTGTTAGAATTGTGTAAAATTGTATTTTGTCTCTGGAAATTTTACTTGGTTTAAGGTATGTTGTTTCACTAATATTTAACAGTCTTGTCCTTAATGTCCTTGATTGAGAGATAGTATGAGAGTCCTTTATTTGAGTAAATCTGAGATTGATAGATTTATGAAAGGTCTGTTTGATTGATTGAGTACAAGTGTGAATAATTGTAAATTTTAATATAAACTGTCTATAAAATCAGTTTTATAGTTAAGGTAATATTATTATGATTCATTTGCATAAAATTGACTAAATATTATGTAAATTATAGGATAAGTAATTTAAATGGGTTCAAGATATTTTAACTGTATGAATGTGAGGGCATAAATAGGTTTAAACTTCATATAAACTTTTAAGGGATAAATTTCTATAAAATTGCACAAGGGAAATAACCCAATTTTGTATATAAAGCAGTCAGTAAGTAAAATATTTATAAGTGTAAATATTTGTACTTCAGGTCTGATGAATTGTTTATATTGACGTCTTTGACGCAGGAAAATGTGTAGACAGCCTTTATAAGATATTATAAGGTGGGTTATACTATTCCTTTTGTATTTTTATTATTTGCATTGTTTGTGTTATATTTTTATAGCATGACTAAAGCTTAATTGCTTAAGTTTATTATTTACCATGAATTGTATATATTTTGATATTTGGTTGCTCACAGTTATGAATCTGTGAAGTATTAAATGTGAAGTACATATTACTCACATTATTATTATAGTATTATTTGCCGTGAGATTAATTTCATTTTGTCATTTTGAATACTCATTCAAAATGAGGTTTTGTCTATGAGAATTATATTTTTAATTGCATTATACACAGAAATATATCTATTTCTGCAGATTAGCTGAATTAAGATATTCATGTTTTATTTATATTGTTACGTGGAATTTATTATTCCTATTTTGTTATTGTAGGGTGTTTTTCCCTGCTGTATTTTTCCTGTTTTACATATCTCAACACTTAATATGATGATGAAATAAAGAACCCAAATATTCCTGAGATTTGTTATTTACTAGCCTGGCTATACACTACTACAATATTCTACTGGGTAAGGTTACTTTTTATTCAAGATTACAGTTCTTATCCCTCTATCATACAATACAGAGATAGGTATATTTTCATCAGACATTTTTCTGATACCTCTGTTATACAATGTATAGAAGATGCAAGGTAGCTGATATTTGAATGGTAATATTTTATACATTATTAATATATTCTACGGGGTAAGGTTGAACTTAATCAAGGATGTAAAGTAGCTGACTTTTAGCTTGCTTTTATTAGGATATAGTCCTTATTTCTCTATTATACAATATAGAAATATAAGATATCTTATTTTAATGGTCATATTTGGATTCCTGTTATACAATGTATAGATGTAAGGTAGTTTATTTTTCATGGGGACGTTTTATACTTCGTTAATATAATATACAGGGTACAGTGCTTTTTTTCAAGGATTATAGTTCTTATTCCCTCATCATACAATACAGAGATATAAGGTACCTTATTTTCATGGGTCATATATCTGATTCCTATGTTGTACAAAGTATAGATAAACAGAAGATGATTTTTTTACGGGTAATAGTTTTATACATGTTTTATATAATCTACAGGGTAAGATTGCTTTTTTTCAAGGACTATAGTTTGAAGATTTGAAACTGGTGCGCTTAAGTTAGTAACTCATGCGAACAAGATTTGAAACTCGTGCGCTCAAGTTTACAACTCGTGTGCACAAGTTTAAAAACTCGTGCGCTCAAAAATTGTAACTCGTGCGCACAAGTTATAAATTATTTTTTTCCGTGGCACGTACGGGTTTCCATAGATTTCATTGTTACGTTCTTATGTTATTGATATAGTAAAGAAATATGAACATAAATCTTTTTAATTTGACCCCTTTGAGAGTTCCTGTTGCAAAAGCAATAAATAAAGTTTGAAAATGTGATTTGAAAAACATATATCACAATAATTTCTAATAAGGAAAATGGTAGTTGTTTTCAGCCACTAACTTGCAAATAAATATAAAATAAATCTGTTACAAAAATAGTGCGTCTAAACTATACAACAGTTACCAACGTGAGGTAAAAAAGTGAGCTTTATAACAGACTACAATAGTGTTCCTTTTGAGCTTTGCATGTCTAAAGACAAGCTCTCTGTAAAGTTTATAAATAAGACTTCTCTAATATTTCACCAGGAAACATTTCAACTATTATCACAGGCAATTATAACTATTTTTTAGATATTAATAGACTAATATTTAAAACACAAGCTTTACCTTCACTATAAGGATCTACAATAGATAACAAAATTTCCAGCAGTTATCTGATGGAACTGCGATTGTCGTTAAGAGACCCTAGAGTATTGAGTCAGAAACAAATAACATTGGCAGGATAACTGGCAATCATTGTCAATAAGTGCTTAGTTATAGTCAATTAACATGCTAACATACAGTTTTGTGAAAACTGTGCGGAGTAAGTTAGCCTTTTTCCAAATGCCTCACTTTTAAATACAGTTTAGGAAATCGAACTCAAGTACACAGTTTCCCAGAGGCTGGATAACAATTAGGTTAAGTTTTTCACCTACATGTATATATTCTGTATACATGTAGGTACCGAAAAGGACCGAAAATTGTTTCGACAACTTTGCTAAAATTGTTAATGTTTTCTTTAAATTACAGGACAATGTAATTTTTGTGATTGTAATGTGGTATGTCGAAGTAGAATAGTCGGTTAGCTCTGCATGTTGATCCGGAAACAATAAGTTTAGAACTGGTAATGGATCATTTTGACGCTTCCGTTTTGGAAAATGGGATGATCAATTTTTAATTTGTTCCTGATTTATTCCTGATGCTCCTTATCCGGAGTACCTGAGTGCACCCATGGTTTTTACTAGCTTCGGGTTACCCTCTGTTTTTTGTGTTTTCCATTTTTGTTTTGCATTTGTCTATTTCCATATTTGCTACTGTCCCTTGACTTTTGGCTTTTGTTGTTCGGTCGGGTTTCTTTGCTATTTTTCTTAACAGTTTTTTTTTATGACTTCCTGAAAATCGAAATAATTGGGTTGCAATTCAGTCATTTGAGAGAACAAATATTTGCAAAAAAACTATACTATCCATTGATAATTTTAACATAAGAAATTTAGTCAGGCATTTTGTTAATTGGCTCTGTAAAAATATTTTGTTAATCCGTTTTGTAAAACATTTTTCGTTAATTTGTTCTGTAAATCCTGCCTTTTATTTTTTTATGTTTTATTACGGTTCTACAAGGACTTAATTTGTGTTCTCATCATTCATGTTAAGATTTAGTTTGTAGATTTTGACGGCCTATTTATGTTGAATCCTTTCTAAAAAGCTTTAGATATAATGAAAATATCTATACTGTAGTCGTTGTCTTTGCAGAAAACTTTTTAAATGTCTATCTTCTACTCCAGAACAACTGGCCCAATTTCAATCAAACTTGACATAATATACCATTAGGTTAGGGAAATAGCTAGGATTTGTTTAATGAAGGGCCAACGGACAGATAATTAAAAATTATTTAAATGTCTCTAAATTTTAAATTTTTGTCGATTTCAAATTAAAATGATTTTTGCACGAAGAAAAATATCTGGAAAAGCGATTTATATATATCTGACATACACGAAAAATTGTATAATATCGGGAGATTGTGAAATGTGTCGAATTAGAACCCGTGTCGCAGAATCCGCGGTTTTGCCTATGGAGAGCTCTTTGAGATCCCACGCTACCAGAAGTTTAAAAAAGCGTCGGGCAACAGAGGATTCTCGGACTACCTGATCGTATAGTAGTAATTATTAACGTGGCTATTTTAATTGCAACAAAAGAACACTTTAGTTTTTAAAGCTCTTCTGAGAGTGTTTTTATCCCATTTTACTCCTCAAAAACTAATCTAGGTGGCCAGTTGACTTGGAACAGTACAATATGATAATCAAACTTTCCCATGTCATCATCTTTATATCACAGCCACACATTGATTTTCCATACATGTTAGAGGTACGCAGGCTGTATATAATCCTCAACTACTAATGGCCAGGCGGTACCAAATGTTGAAAATAAACATGTATGACCAAAATTGTTCATATTACCTCTCTGCCACTGGAAATATTAAAAAAAACACAGTTCACAATAAACTGTTAAAAGTCGGGTTTTGTTATTTATTCAACATGCTAGTTGCACTGTGTAGAAACTAACTTGGTCAAATTTGAATAGAAGTAATGGACCTTTGCAAAAAAAAAACTATCATTATGTGTTTGTCAGACTCCAAATGTTCTTTATTGGAATCCGTTTTTAGAAGTTCAACCGCGCGACATAAGGTGTCACGTGACTGTTTTATGCTAGTATGTTATTAACGTGTATTTTTCCTTTATATTCTTTGTCCAGCAAAAGAAAGTTCATTTTCAGGTCGATCTTTAAGCCGTTACTCCCCTTCGTTTGTCCAGCTATCTCAGGTTTACCTTTACGCTGAAGCTTTTTTAAACTTGATGCACGGTTAAAAGATCATATGATCTCTTCACTGGAAAACAATATGTATGATTGTACAGGCAAATATTGCAGGCATAAGTAAATTTTAAAAAGTGCTTATCAATGTGTGTGTTCCGGGATATCAATGTCTCACCGACACATTTTCTTGTTTAAATATATAGCCATTTTAAACCGTTAATTGTGTTTCTATTATTTTTCTTTACCTGAACGTGTTTTATATAATTTCTGGCTAAGGGCTGCTAGGTTTAAGATTAAGCATATCAAGATATTAGTCCTATCCAGTGTGTGAGAATGCAAGGATGGGTGAAACCATTCTTAATAGAATTCGTCTTGAAACTATTTAAAATATATATAATAGTTTTGTCTGATTTTCAAAATTAAACCGAACTTTAATTGGAATTTAGAATTATTGTAAGCAGCTAAATTTCCATACAAATTATGATAGGTAGGTTGAAAGTTTTTAATTTTTTCTTTAATTAAATCTCAAATCGTCAAAATTGAGGTCCAACTACAGTATCTCACCACTTTTGGATTGTTTGCTGTACTTACTGAAGTGTGTCAGCTGCAGCATAGACATTATCACACATCTTAGTCACCTACCTTATTCTTCTTAAAATAAGAAACCAATGAATGCGGGTTTGCATTCAACAATTCTCGTTAAACTGATATGTCCAGTCTCAACATAATAGGCCAGTTTATTTTCACCGAGTTTAAGAAACCTATGAAAATTACGGTAATAACAAAATATCAGGGACAAACAAAACTATCAAAACAAAATGATCAATAAATCAAAATGCTAGAAACCGGCACGTCAAACTGAAGAACCAACAGCACAAAATAAAGCATATATAGTAACTATAGCAATGTTCCTGACTTGGAACAGGCATTTCAAAAGGAATGGTGGGTTTACCAGGTTTTGTGGAACGGCAAACCTACCGCTTTCATTACTGTAGTCTGTGAGTTGATGTGTTGATGAAAATGGTTGGCTATCTTACATCACTAGTCAGTAACGGGTGTGTCCAATGATTACATCGCATTACAATCACTTAGTTATCAATTCAAAACTTGTGCAATATGATTTTATATATCATAATATTCAAGACTTGTATATATATATACAAGTCTAGAAGATTATGCAATGATTCAAATGACGGTGTTTCTTGTCAAAAATCTAGACAAAGACTGACCAACTAATGGCCTTACTCATTAAATGTCAATATAAATAAATGACGTATACAAGTCATAACATATTGATCTTAAACTTTCTCACTCCAACTGAACTAAAAACTTTTATATACTAGTAGTTGCTTCCCAGTCCGCAATCCGAGGACGTGCCGTGCTGTTAATTGGCTTTGCTCAAATATTCCAACAAGATGTAATTAAAATTACCAAGGTGACAAATTCATTACGCCAGACGCGCGTTTCGTCTACTTGAGACTCGTCAATGGCGTTTAACTCTAAATGCTAAAAGTACTTTTTTCATTATAACAGTGTTGGGCTTAATTTGTATACGTCTACAAATTAAGCCCAACACTGTTAGAATTAGATATATATACGTCTTCAAATTAAGCCCAACACTGTTAGAATTAGATTTTTAACACTCGAACTCACACCGTTGTGACACTGTGGCACCAATTCGCCTGCACTATGTCCAGCGGTCTAGACCCCTCGGCCAAATCCGCTATATAAATTAAAATATAGCTTCATTAACCGGGGTGAATCGTAGACATAGACATAGTACATGTGTACTAGCGTGTGACGATGGAATTTTCGTAACCAATACGTATTAATTTGACAGTAATCTAATTCAGCATTATATCTGTATAATTGCATATATACAGATCCATTCTGATTGTATGAAAATCGTTGTAATTAAAGCTCAGGTCGCACAAAAACATTGTGCATGTAAATGATATGCTCAACCAAAAGTAACACTAGGCCAGTGAAACTCCGTTTTATGGTATATAGTATTCAAGTTGTTGTGGTTGTCGATATATCTTTCCAATAAAAGTCCAATATAACTAGAATTTCTGCATTCTTTAATTCAAATTGAATTAAAGAATGCAGAAATTCTAGTTATATTGAATTAAAGAATGCAGAAATTCTAGTTATATTGGACTTTTATTTGATATATTTATATATATATATTCGTTTAAAAATATGTACAACAACATCTAGAAACATAATTAAAGCGAAAACAAAGTTTTACACTTTAAAAAATTGCACAAATATTTCGCCTGACCAACAGGCTTCGTCAGTTTTTTTTACAACGAATGAACATTATTATTTGAGTCTGTACAGTATCGTTATCTACCGTAACGATCCAACATCCCGTACGAACAATTGTTGACTATTTCTTTAGACGAATTATATACAAACGTCTAAGTATTGTGACAACCATATAATATATCTATCCAGCGGATTTCTGAAACATCAGAAATACAGGGTTAATATCAAATATTTATATATACGTCTACAAATTAAGCCAAACACTGTTTGAATTAGATTTTTAACACTGTCAAATTTTTGCTTTCCCTCAGCGGGATTCGAACTCACACCGTTGTGACACTGGCACCAATTCGCCTGCACTATATCCAGCGGTCTAGACCCCTCTGCCAAATCCGCTATATAAAAATATAGCTTCATTAACCGGGGTGAATCATAGACATAGACATAGTACATGTGTACTAGCGTGTGACGATGGAATTTTTGTAACCAATACGTATTAATCAGCTGGATATATATATATATGTTTTTTGTTAGTGCTATTACAAGTATGTACAGGTGTATAAATATGTAGCACTATTTATACGGTTACAATCAATATATATAAAAAAGCAGTTAAAAAATAAATAAAACGACACGTAATTCTACATGAATATTCGGAGACCATGGTTGTATCTGGTCTAAGGTCCTATAATTTTTCATTAATTCCATTCGGAAATGATGTTCCCAATGTTATATATATATAACATTATATATATATATCCAGCTGATTTCTGAAACATCAGAAATACAGGGTTAATATCAAATATATATATATATAAACTCTGTTCAATTTTCCGAACGTTTCAGCGGAATTTTATTATAGGATTAAACACTGGGTTTTAGGAAATAATCAATCTGTAGACAACGACGACTCAATCACAAACTAAATAATGTCCGAACTTTATGTCAAGTTTGTGAGGGAGTCGCCGGAGTATACACATTGATAATTTTCTAAAACACAGTGTTTAATCCTTATAATTTTGTGAAATGATAGTTGCAATTTTTAAAACAGCTAAAACAGTTACAGAAACATATCTAGACCTCAAAACGTACCTATGCCGGAAAGCGCAGGAATATGCAAAACATAGTACCAAAGGAATCGCTGTTCTGTAGATATTGATAGGAAAAAACAAAATGAAACACTAAATTGTATTTATATTAAATTTTATTTGAAATCTCAATCGATTTAATTGGAAATCATTGGGACAGAGAAAACATTGTCCCCTCGACCTGACCAAGTTGACGATACGCTAGGAGGTCGCCATCTTGTTTACATTGGATACTGAAAGTAGTCCGCTCAGAGGAAATATCGATATATAAATTATCTGAGAAGACGCCATTTTAGTGATTTTATCCCATCAAAGCACTTAATATAAATAAATTACAGCATGAATAGAATTATATGAATATGACATCTGCACATATGGGAATGACTCTGTTACACATCGTTTACACTTACACTGTGTTCTCTGGCTGCAGTTGTTCAATTGGATCATATTTTATATAAAACGTAATGGCAATCAATGAACAATTTTTAAAAATTACAAATTTAGCAACATCTGAACGATAACATGCTCTATTTATTAAGTACTTTTTTAGAAGATGTTTTTGTTTGGCAGTTAAAAACTGTACGTTTCAATGTATTAATTTTTTAGTTTGTTAAGCCGGCGGTAAATGTGTTAAGTTAAATGCATATTACACACAAAAGAAGATTGATGACAGCACTCCAGTGACATACATTTTACCAACATACACAGATGATGGATTGTGTTCATACAATCTTCTGTTCTCTAGTAATTCTAGAGAAGCAAAATTTGTTTTTGAACAAATTCAGAGAACTTTTGGGAAGAAGGTAATTTATTACTAACCGTTGATGACCTGTTACTCGAAATGTTGCAAACTTTCGATATTCATCTCATATATTTTAATGTACTTGATAATTATATAGTTCTATAATCTGCCATCTTTCATAACCATCGATCGATCGATAGATAGAGAGATAGAGAGAGAGAGAGAGGAAGACAGAAAGACAGTCAGTCAGACAGACAGGTAGGTAGGTAGACAATTTAAACGAATGAATGTAACATCAGTTCTTTAATGTGTACATACTAGACATAACTATGAAAATATTGTATCTGTGTTTTAAACAGAGGTATACAATGCACGTGCATGCCGACACAAAGATCACCGTAAGGTTTTTTATATGGTTAAAAAAGTGGGGGGTACATAACGGACTCGGGACGTTGCAATTGCCGACTAGATCTGTATGAAATATGTATAAACGAATAATATCTTTAAGCCCCTCTAATATCGGAGTTATTTCCTTATTGGTCATCCTGATGCCTTTATTACAATGTCCCATCGGAGACGGTATAGATAGGAGACGATATACATAATCAAATGATGAACAGCCTTCGGAGTAAATGAATATGTGTTACTTGATTGGGTGGTTCATTAAATTTATAAATATTTTTGTCGTATCATTGGTTTATGTCAGGATCGCACTAGTATGTGTACTGAAATTTCAATATATTCTTTACCGCAGGTCGGGGGTTCTCTCCGGGTACTCCGGCTTCCTCCCCCAATAAAAACTGGACGCCATGAAATAGCTGAAAAATTGCTGAAAGTGGCGTTAAAACACCATTTAAACAAACAAACAAACAATATATTCTTTGATTGAATCGGGATTGTAATCGGTCTTTTGTGTAGTAATTTTACCTTCCACATATTGAATTATATTTTATTCAGTGCATTTGTCTGTAAACGATTAAAAGGTAAACAACATTGCACCAAAAGCTTTTTGAAAAAAAAATGATATTTTCGTTCTGATATTGATGCAAATAGAACAACACATATTTTTACTGCTCATTTTAAACATTTCTTCAGGGAGTCAATTTTTGTCAATCTTATTAAAATTTAATCTTTTATTTCATTTTAATTAGATTTTTGTTTAATTATTTTTGAAAACGCATGTGTGAAGTGACGACAGGTATTTCAATATCTCAAGCACCATTGGTTAGTAGTTTAGCGTAAAAATTTCATTATCAGGTACATTGTTATCCATAGTCCGAGAATCCTTTGTCGTTCAACGCTCTTTTTTGGCGTGCATGGGTCCCACGCAAAAAAAAGGCGTTGGACGGCAGAGGATTCTCGGACTATGTTATCCATAACAAGGGTAATGCAGCAAAGACGCAGCTAGCTTTTCAGAAAAGCTGAACTTGTATTCTGAATAAGCCTTCATACGGAACTGTTTTAGCAAATTAAGGTATACGGTATCCGCAGTAAGTGTAATGACCGAGAGCTGTATAATTTTGAGACAAACATGTAAGTCCTCCTTGAGTGCAGGCTCGAATCCAAGGACAGGCGTGCCGGACGTGGGCCCTCCCCCATCCCCTTAAAAAAGAGAGAGATAAGAGACGGTGAATGATAGGATAAAATAAGACAACTTTGGTACACGCATGTATTACATAGATTTGATCGCTTGTCTTTTACATTTTCACTCAAGTTGCTCCTATAAGACACAAAACCATATTCATTATTGAAGAAATCTGGTGTTAAAACATCTTTTCATCCGTGTCTCTGTCAGCTTCCTGCAACATATCCTGTCATTACTACGCCCCGCCCCCTAATTGTAAATTCTGGATCCTCCCCTGGAGAGTTTGGTGTCTAATGCTTTTCTATTAGAAACCCTAGGAACTCGAGACCTTGAACTGTTTCAACTCTAAATTTTATTCTTCGTAGTATATAATCAATATTATTTGTTTACGTTTTTAATCAACCAGCACATGGTCATCTATTGCAAATTGTAAGAAAACCAACAACGTTCATAAGAATACTGAGATTTATTTTCAGAGTTCTTATGTTATATTATAGTTATTTTTATTAAACTTTTTCACTCTTTTTTCTATTCATTTATAGAAGTTAATTATTGCTATTATTTACATCCGTACTCATAGAGCCTGTACAAATACTCTCAAAAGTATCGATGCTTTAACAAGTATTGCGATGCTTTTGATAATTTAAGTTACGCGATGCTTTTGATACACTAAGTTACGCGATGCTTTTGATACTTTAAGTTACGCGACGGTTTTGATACTCTAAGTTACGCGATGCTTTTGATACTTTCAAGTTACGCGACGGTTTTGATACACTTAGTTACGCGATGCTTTTGATACACTAAGTTACGCGATGCTTTTGATACTTTAAGTTACGCGACGGTTTTGATACACTAAGTTACGCGATGCTTTTGATACTATAAGTTAAGCGATGCTTTTGATAATTTAAGTTACGCGACGGTCTTGATACACTAAGTTACGCGATGCTTTTGATACTATAAGTTAAGCGATGCTTTTGATAATTTAAGTTACGCGATGCTTTTAACAAGTATCACGATGGAAATAAATAAGGCGATAGAATTACACTTGTTACACGATCGGTCAAATAATCGAAAAAAGCAAGCCGATGTAGTTAATAAATTAAAGAAAAAAATGGACACAACTTGCATATGTCAATATTCCAATAACAAAAACGGGGACAGCAAGTGAAAGTTTTTATTAAATGTATATAGAAAGGACTGGCAGTTGTTTGAAATAATTTTAGTATTGTGGTTGTAATTTTCATAATCTTATGCTCAGATATAGTAAATAAGTTATATAATTGTTGATATTACAATACTTTTTATTTTATGTTTTCAGTATAGTTACTTATTTAATGATAATAGCTGTTGCTTTGTTAATCTAAAATATAGAAACAAGTATAACAAATGTCTTCATATTATCCATGCTTTAAACTCAATACAGTAATTCTGGAAATTTTTACAGATGTTTTTTTCAACTTTCATTTTAGAAAAGATTTTACACAAACCATAAAATTCAATCTTAAAAATATCAATTGATTTTTATTTAATGTTTTCAAATTCATATCGGTTATACTTCCAATTATAAAATGGTACATGTACAATCCTGTAATCAGTTTTTTTTCCTATTTCGTAGTGACATATGTTTATTACTTAACTCATACACATATTGTGTGCAAGAGCAATATAATCAAAACAAATACATACATGTACTTACACAAACACACAAATACATATATGTACATACACAAACACACAAATACATACATGTGCATACACAAACACACAAATACATACATGTACATACACAAACACACAAATACATACATGTACATACACAAACACACAAATACATACATGTACATACACAAACACACAAATACATACATGTACATACACAAACACACAAATACATACATGTACATACACAAACACACAAATACATACATGTACATACACAAACACACAAATACATACATGTACATACACAAACACATACATGTACATACACAAACACACAAATACATACATGTACATACACAAACACACAAATACATACATGTACATGGGTACACAGACACACAAATACATACATTTATATACACAAACACACACATATATACAGGATATGCACAAATATAAGACAGACACAAAAAAGATGCAGCGCCACGATTTACACAATTGAACATTGGAACATGTCGATTTATAAGGTGATTGTTTCAGAGCAACTCACGCAACTCACGGTGGCCGAGTGCTCAAGGTAGTTCGTCTTCTATTGATCACGTGGTCTGTCAACACTGAGATTGCGGGTTCGATTCTCACTGCAGGCAGGGTGTACTCGACTCTAATCTTAATTGACATGGATTGCCAGTTTTCCTACCACAGGTCGGGGGTTCTCTCTGGGTACTCCGGCTTCCCCCCCCCCCCCCCCCCAATAAAAAACTGGACGCCATGAAATAGCTGAAAAATTGCTGAAAGTGGCGTTAAAACACCATTCAAACAAACAAATCAAACGCTTACTCCATATTTATATTTAGAGAAAACCTGATTAGATGGATACTACTTCGATATATAGTGTTTATTACTTACTCAGATCCTTGTTGTGTACAAGAACAGCATATACAAAACAAATACATATGTACATGTACATATGCAAAACAAATAAACAAACAAATATATACAGAATATCAATATAAATTATAATATATTACAGATATAAGACAGACACCGTATATATCAATATAAAATGTGCGCATTAAGAATGTATGTCTAAGTTCTTCTTATATCAAATCTCATATTTTAAAACTAATAAAAATGCTTACGGTGAGTATCATTAATGGCAGCAATGTAATTTATTGAAACAAATACATGAATGTATACATAAATAAGAGGAAAAGGTGAAAAGTTTCCAACAACGACAGACAACAGAAAAAATTTGATCAGAAAAGCTAAACAGAGCCTTTTGGCTTCAGTGAGCTAATGGAATGACAATGAAGACTAAAATTTACGAAAGAGATACCTAAATTATTAACTGTTAACAATGCTATAGGATGAAACTGCAACAACTTTTTCTATGCAAATGATACACAATTAACATAAGGAATCTGCAACAGCAACCTTCTTGTCAACAATGTGGTACATTTCTTTCAGAAATTTACAGCCTCCAGGATTTACAATCTTAAGAATGTGCATCAAATGACGTATGGTTTTATTGCTTGTACTGTTTTTCCATTTCATCAAAATGTCATAATTTTGTCCAAACATGTCCCGGTTAATTTTGAACATGGTTTCTTCAATCTGGCAGAAATCAATTCCCAGTTCTACACCAAGATGAATTGCACAACTTCTCATTTTCCTGGACAGCTCAAATAGAGTATCATTGTCTGGAATTTCTTGCAGTATATTATCTTCCAATTCTAAAATGGAATAATATGACAAACGTAATTGTTTCGTAAACAAGTACGTTGTACACATTTTTGGTTTTAGCAATTATAGTAGTTTGCAAAAAACATTCTTTTAATTAAGTGAATAAAGTTTTAGCTTCATTCTGTCTTTTAGCCATAATGTGGTAACCAATTCGTAAACAGAATCCCATTGAATACTGATGGCAAGTAACTTAAACAAATTTTTAATGGGATTTTAAGCTAACATAAAATAAAAACATTGATTGAAAAAAAACTTGTTTAAAACTAAACTATCATACGTATATTATCAACATGTATTAATAAAAATATAAAGGCAAGATCAGCAGTGGACAAAAAGTCATACATGTAAAAATCTATCGTTAGTGTAGGAAGATTAAAGGGACATGCATTTTGACGTCAGCAGTTACGATGTTACACTTACGACTTTTTATGAGAAACACTGCATTATTGAAACTATAAAGAACTCACCCAGAATTGTTGTATCTTCTCTAAATATCTGAAAAGAGTAAATTTTAGATACTGTTTTATGTTATAAATATCTAAATTAGTGTTTTAAAAAGATATCATCTTCAGATGGGAAACATAACTCCTTATATTTACAGTTGTCTGTAACCAGGCATAATTTTGATTTTACAATAAATTAGGATTAATAATAGATATGGTTGCTCAGTGTACAGCTTGCAAGGATGCCAGTGTTCGAATGGGAACTTACAACAACTTTCATCGACTTGAAACCGTATATTAGATATTAAAAAGTAAATTTTGAATTTTTATACTACACTACAATCTTTGTTGAAATCATTATAAAACTTACTGACCTGACAAAGAATATGTTGATCATAACCGATATCAGTCAAGGCTGTACATATATCTCTAAAAGAATCTTTCCAATGGCACAAAATATCAAGTTTTATCAACAGTGGATCTCTACCTTGATGCTTGTGATCACAATCATCCCATTCATTCCTTGACAGTCCTAAATTTATGACAAACTGATCAAAAGTCTTTATTCCAATATGACGGGCCAATCTAGCAAGATGTTTGTCCTCTGGGCGTAAATTTAAACACTGTTCATCAAGACCTATAATGTAATAAAATGATAAACTGATCATTCTGTTTTATAATTAATATTGTTCTCAAATATGTGTTTATTACATACATTAAGGCTAGCTTGAAATTTTAAATTGCATAAATGATCAGCAAGGCAAGGCTTGCAAATGTTTTTTTTGGTCAAACATTGTTATATGTCTTCTTATACTGTATTAGTTAATGTTTTGCCTTTTAATGATGATTTTTTATGAATGTTTTTGTTTTTGTCCTGCCACCTAAAATCTATAACATTACAAAGGCTCTATTTACTCTTCTCATGAATTGTATTTACTTATCTTTCTTTCTCTTGTAAGACATAAATTAAATTGACAAGTTACGGTGAGATTATGCTCCCTGAGAAACCCCCGCTCTATTACTTAGGAAAGGATTGAAAATTGTGAAAACCATATGGCATTATGTAAACTATTTGCATGGAGAACTCAAAACATTAAAATTATAAATCGTCGTTTAAAATAACTGACCATTTAATCTGACAAAAACCAAAAGGAAAGAAATGTATGTTCACACACAAACATTTAAAAAGAAATTAAACTGAAAATTGAAACATTGAAACACAATATGAGACCCTTGGATTTTTTTCATATAGATACTCGTAACAGAAAAAGCTCAATCAATTAGCAATCCAATGATAACAATCTAATTAAAACTAGATAAAAAATTCAATATTTACCAAAATGGTGAAAATGCATTGTTTGCTCTATTTAACCCTTAAACTATAACAGAGAGAAAATACATATTTACGATACCAAAGCGAAGTTTTGTGAAAAAAAGACTGGATTAAAGAGGAAAAATCAAACACAGTTGGTTTATCTCCTCATTTATATATACTACTCAAACGTCTCTTGTTAATAATTCAGAGAATGTATTTGTATGGTAAACACAAATGTAGACCCAATTGAAATTTATAACTTGCAAACAGTACAATATAAAGCTTGTTTCGTGTAAAATTTAATTACAAAACATACCTTTTTAATACTTTTTTTATTTATTTAAAAACCGATAGAAGATGAAAAAAATCTGTGGATACACTACTTAAACTGATAAGATGAGGTATACAGTGAAACAATCTCATTAAAATTCTATAAAAATTCTAACAAGTGTGGACAAAGAAAAATGTCTCGCCTGCATTTCACATTAGTAATGACAAAAATTATGTCATGAGCAACATGTGAAAAGCATTTAATATATACAATGCATGGTAACAAAGCAATTTCCCTATTTAAAAACTTTAACGTAGTCATCGGACTGTGGAACTGATAGCTAAGGTCATCATGTACTATTCATCAGCAACCTATATACCAAATATTGTCTTCATCCTATCATTCATGGTTACAGAAGAACTGCCCTAATCCAAAAACATTCACGTAGTCATTGGCCCGTGAAATTGAGGTCAAGCTCAGGTGACTGACTGGCAAGTACTCGTCATAAGCTACACTGGATCAAATTTGATGGACCTGAGCTTAATCGTACAAACAAAGATTTAATTAAAAATGTCAAGTTTTGATGCCGCCACCACCGCCATCAGATTCCCACATATATATGTCTAACTTTCATCGACTATCGTCGCAGGCGAGACAAAAAAATTTAGCTCTGAGGCAGACACAAAACTTCAACCTTGTTAGATCCTTATGACGAAATCTGTAAAAAAAAAATAAGAAAAATCCTTTCTTCACTGCTAAAGCTCATAAAACAACAAAATGAAGAAAAAAATTAAATCAGTATCGGATAACAAAGAATACATTTTTTAAATAGCAAAAAACATTAAAGCCCTAAAAGTAACAAATATATGTTGACACAATAACATAATACCACTATAACAATTTTGTGACATCTAAAAATATTTTAGTAATCTCAAATATTAAGTTCAAGTTATAAATTAGAAACATTATACATGTAATTCTAATTTTTTCCAGTACATTTGTAAAAGGGTTTCACCATTATATGGCACATTATTTACTAAATTTGATTTACACTAACAAATTATAAGATTTTGATCATTGTTTTGTATGCTGTAGCTGTTCAAATATAAAGAACTTGTTCCTTACCTTTACAGTCAGTGCTACATTTCCTTGGAATCTGTAATAAAATCATACAACGGAAATCATGTAAAATAAAGGAAGATATACCAAAAAGTCCAAAACAATAATACGAAGCCGTGGGACAGCAACAAGAAACACAGAAGAAAACAATACACAACCAAGAGCCAGCAACATGAACTCAAGAAAATGAAAATATAAACATATACCACCACTGTTCATTTTATCATCATTTCGTTATTTCGTCATTAGTACGTGCAAAAATATGATATAAATGTATATGATTTTGTTGTTATAAAATGTTTTTATAATTTCATAGTAAAACCATTCTAAGTAAAATGTCAGAAAATATCACCTTTAGTTGTATCAAATGGCATGGTTACACCCATTTTATATTACAACATTAAAATTTGAATTTTGTAACGCTTAAATAGACATTTACTAAAATCTAAATTTGATTTTTATTTTAAGTCAAAAAGTCAAAAAGTAATAAAGTCGTAGAGAGAAGAAACTGTCAGAAACAAAAAGTATTGTCAGAAGTCAAACCAAGGCATCACACATATAGAAGTAGGCGTATACAATGCATGTTCCTTGTGATATACAATATAAAGTAAGTCTGTTGGCAATTTTAAATATTTAAATCAATTGACATGCAACAAGAAATCAAATTATTTTATTCAAGTTACCTACGGAATTACATACCCTGTATGTCCAGTACATAGGAAATTCTCTTTTATGTTCCCTGCCCATATTGCATATCCAAGGTGCTTTCATATTTGTCTCCATTAGAGAAATATAACAGATCTCCGTCCCACATTTCTGTATAACTTCAATCTCAAACAATTTAGCAATTGTTAATTTTGGAACCACCTTCCCAAAGCTTTTGTGATAGAACTCAATAGAACTTGTCAATGTAAGTGTTAAGCACTCTTGCACACATGAGGCAATATCAGGAGATATGAAATATTGTGAAACTGAATTCATTAGATACACAATTACTCTGTCATTTTGGACTAAAAGATACAATGTATTTAAATTGTCAATACAGAAGATTGCAGCTTTGTAATACAAACAGACACCTGTATCTGTTTCTTTTAGTGGCCAAATATTCATTGCAGCACCAATTAACTTGAAAGACAATGCTGAGGGTATAGAGGATTTTACCAGTTTATATGACAAACACAGGCTTTTGTTGTTCCCAAGGTTTTCACTAAAATCGGTGACTGGTTTATGTTTAACAGCACATGGTACAAGATAGTAGTCACTTGTTGTGTTGTGGTACTTTGGTTCAATAAGAAAGTCAAGATGCACCAGTACTCTGGCAACAAACTCTTTGACGTTATCATCAGGCATGTGTTTATTGAACTCGTCCTGCTTCCAAAGTTTAAACAGATCTTCTTTCCTAATTTTTCCAGTCTCTGTCATTTTTTCCAAGATTTGTCTGAGAGATTTGTCAGATGGAAAGAACATCTTATCTGTGATAAACGACCTCAAAATATCTACCAGCGAGGCTGGTTGCAAAATTATAAATTTTTCAAGTCCCTGGCTTTCAATATACATAATTTTTCCTAAGACATGCTGCACTCGTAAGAAATCATTGAATTGCCTGTTTGTAAGTGCAAGGTCATCATTTTCTTCATTTACCTTCAAAAGTTCATCCTTTGATATGATACTTATGTTGTTTGATCTCATCTCGGACATTTGCAGCTCCAAAGGAACCCAGGCCATGGGCATTGGTTTCCCCCATGATTTTTGCTGGAATGCTATGTCGACATAAGTTGTCTGTAGCCTGATAACTTCAGGATCATTCCTATCTGTTCCATTTATGAAGAAAATGTCGTCGTACTGTATACGATGTCTACATTCATGGTTCTGAAATATTTCTTTTAGACCTTGCTTGAATTCTGCCATCATCTTTAACTGTTGATCCTATACATTAGTGACAAATGTCATTATATTTTTATTGAAATATATTTTCGAACAAAAATTTGTAAGAAAAAAAGGAACAAAGTTTTTGTATTAATAATTCTTTTATTCTTGTAATTTACCTGTTCTAAACTTGATCTCAGTCAATACATCAAAATGTAAATTTATATAAAAATGATCCTTTATTTAGTACTTGAGGTTTAATCAGTACGTAAGATTACATGTAGTAAGTGGTAACTTATCAATCAGTCGCTGATCAGTCTGAACTTGCCACCTTTAACATGTCTTGGTTAGCACCAACTGATGTATCTTGGTGATTTGTTTTTCATTCGTTAATGCTTTTTTGGCGAACTCTTTCACTTTTCTTCTTTGATATTCCTGTAGTAGATTCAATTTCCTATTTCAATGTGTCTAAATTAGTTGTTTAACTTGACTTCTTTGATGTACGTTGTTCACTTATTTTACTTAACTGTGTAAAGTGTCTTGGTGAGGTGTTCAACTTAACTGTGTAAAGTGTCTTGGTGAACTGTTCAACTTACCTGTGTAAAGTGTCTTGGTGAGTTGTTCAAGTTATCTGTGTAAAGTTCTTGGTAAATTGTTCAACTTACCTGTGTAAAGTGTCTTCAAGTTGATGAATTGTTCAACTTACCTGTGCAAAGTGTCTTGGTGAGTTGTTCAACTTACCCGTGTAAAGTGTCCTGGTGAATTGTTCAACTTACCTGTGTAAAGTGTCTTGGTGAGTTGTTCAACTTAACTGTGTAAAGTGTCATGGTGAATTGTTCAACTTAACTGTGTAAAGGGTCTTGGTGAGTTGTTCAACTTTACTGTGTAAAGTGTCTTAGTAAATTGTTCAAGTCAAATGTGTAAAGTGTCCTGGTGAGTTGTTCAACTTAACTGTGTTAAGTGTCCCGGTGAGTTTTTCCACTTACCTGTGTACAGTTTCTTGGTAAATTGTTCAAGTTAACTGTGTAAAGTGTCCTGGTGAGTTGTTCAACTTTACTGTGTAAAGTGTTCTGGTGAGTTGTTCAATTATACTGTGTATAAAGTGTCTTGGTGAATTGTTCAACTTAACTGTGTAAAGTGTCCTGGTGAGTTGTTCAAGTTAACTGTGTAAAGTGTCCTGGTGAGTTGTTCAATTATACTGTGTATAAAGTGTCTTGGTGAGTTGTTCAACTTAACTGTGTAAAGTGTCCTCGTGAGTTATTCAAGTTAACTGTGTAAAGTGTCTTGTTGAGTTGTTTATCTTACCTTGGTAAAGGTTCTTGGTGAGTTGTTCAACTTACCTCCTTTAATATATCCCTGTGCGTTGCCACGAATAATATTAAAGGGAGAATGTCATCATCATCTTCCCCGCAGTAGGTCAATATAGAGTCAACCCAATGCTTTAGAATTGCTACAAAAACAAAAACTGACTCCTTTATACAAGTTGAAATGTGAGGCAAAACAGAATATTAATTATTGATAATGAACAAGGGAATCAAAAGTCTTTATTCAGATACTAATGAAACAAAGTACACATGTATTCCGTGGTCTTTACTGTACAGTAAATGTATTGATAGATCACAACGGATACTTTTTTTTAAAGTAAGTGTCATGAGAAAGCGTCTGAAATCAATCGACAAAATGCTTATAAATGTAATATTTACAACTTACACTCAGTTGTTACATCTCCTTCATATTCATTCAGTGGATCCCACAGCCCTTTTCGTCCATCAAAGAACAGTGTGAACGTTCCTTTCCCCTGAATAAACAACTGATGGGACATATCATAAGACCTTTGTCCACCAAAATCCACCAGATCTGAAGGAGCTATCTTGACCCTGTATTCTCCTTTTCTTAGTTCTTGTTTTATACTTTCGTGAATTGAAGTGAATCCAAGTCTGTGTAATTGCTGCATAGGCTCCTCCTCTTGTATTTGTATCTGTTCTGTTACTGTTTCTTGCTTATCACTAGACATCAACTGGGCTCCTGCAGCTGTTGTGGGTTCACCTTTTGTATTTTCTACACCTGTTTTCACAGATATGTCTTGCTGTTCGAAGGTACCAACGTGCAATGATTGAGACGCGGAAACACCTTCTGTCTGGCTTTTCTCCATGTATGGCTGACCACGCAATACATTGCACAAGATGTTTTGGTTCCCTTTATCTGAAAGAGAATACTACTCAACTATATATTAGTTAGATAGTAACAAGCATGTTTTCATTTTGACAAAATAAATCAACTGAAAAATCACCATCACAATCATTTGACACCTTTTAACTTAAAACAGTTAAAATAGTATAATTCTTATCGCATACTTCAGAAAGCATATGTCTTAAGAAACAATTTAAAATCCTGTCTGGTTTGAAAAATAAACATAACTCATATTAAAAAGTTCTACCTTTTTTTCAAAACATGTAGAGAATCCGTAGCTTATAAAATACATATATATGTACATTATGTTCAAATACCGAGGAGGATATATATAATTGGAATTTATTTTTAACCAATCAGAAACAAGGATGGCCAACAGTAGATTTGTTTTTGTTGATCAATATAAATCAGAAACCTTTGTAGAAGAATTGGCATACATCATTTGTTTGTTTGTTTGAATTGTGTTTTAACGCCACTTTTAGCAATTTTTTAAGCTATTTCATTGCGTCCAGTTTTTATTGGGGGAGGAAGCCGGAGTGCCCGGAGAGGAGAGAATCCCCGACCTACGGTAGGAAAACTGGCAATTCTTGTCAAATAAGATTGGAGTCGACATACATCGTTTGTACTAAGTAACTAATTATTTGGATATGTAGATATATTTTTTTTTAATTCCAGCAAATCAGACACGAGATTGGGGCTTGACAACCTTGATTCTTAGCAATCAGGAGGAATATTTTTAGAGGATTAGCTACAAAAATGTTACTCCTCTGACAATTTTGGTTCTCGTCAGAGCTACTAAGAGGTCGCAATACTTGTATGGGAAAAAATTTACTTAAATGAATGGGATAAAACCTCATTTTTACCTCAAATATTATTGAAAAATAAAATTCCTAGCTTATACAAAACAAAATCATTTCATTTAAACTACTGGTCACTTCATTATGTAAGATTTTGTTGTAACTAAGCTACGACAAATAACGTACAATCTCTCAGTAACACAGGAGGCGGCTTACCAATTATGTTGATATGTTTACTTAAGCGAAGATGTCTTTTTTGTTAATCAGATAAGATAATTTTCAGGTTTGAGAGCCAATTCTGCAAGGCGGCAATAAGAAAACTAGCTCATTCTAGTCCATGTTTAATCCAATTGTTACCAACTATGCCTATAAAGTACTAAACTATATCGGCATACATAACGACCTCCCTTAGAACAAGATATTTTACTAGATCGCACCACAATAAAAATAAAGGCAAATTGTTAATACATGTTTTTTGTTTAGACGATAGTATTTAGCTTGAAATAATGTCATAAAGATAAAACATTTATATTGGTGAAGCAATTTGAGTCACCCAATATGTATAAACCCTCAGGTATTATACCTTTTTGAAGCTCCCCAAGAGCAAAAATGTCACAGGGGCTACAATATTCTAGCTATTAGAGGACCTCATATGACTGAGTGAATTCACAGAAAAGAATCAATTGTAAATTTTCAGTATTGAAGTATTGGACGTCTTTAACAAAAGTTCTAAATGGCAACCACATGAAAGTTTTTTTTCAGGTTGTATGTATTTTTTACTATCTGAAGAAATATTTAGTTGAAGCTTGTTCTTTTTGTGATCTATGAATCAATCTTTATTATTAAATAATTCTAATATGATTTGCATATTTAGAAATACGTTTATTTGATTGGTCGATATTACTTCCGGTTAATGTTTTTAACAAATTAATTTTTTGATAAATGAAGTTGACTCAATTTATTTTTGGATAAATGATGTTGACCGAACTATTTTTAGCGTAACCAATGTAAACAAAGATGGCGTCATTCAATATCGACGGTGATTACAAATGATAAATTGACGTTAATGATTGGTTAAATTTAAAACTATTATTGTCTTCGATAAAGAAAATAAAGTTGTTATAGATTTAAGTTGTATTTTATCAAAAGATGGTTTATAAACGAAATAAATAACATTTGACACATAAAAATCAGCAAAATATTCATACGTTAGGTCGACGATCGCTGCTACCAAAATACACAAGAAACATGAAATTGAGAATACTTTAACAGTAAACTTAATTTCTTAATGCCATTTTAAAGAATCATAAGGATTGAACACTGTTTTCAATGATTTATCGGTTAATCAATAAGACCAACTTTTATTTGTTTGTGAGTGGGTTGGTCGTGTTGATATACCGATAAATTTATTGAAAACGGTGTTCAATCCTATATCATTACTCCTGATTATTATCTCTCATTCAAAGTAAATGGTGATAGGTGTAAAATATAAAGCTTCTTTTCTTTAACCTTTGATATTCAGTTTATGTTCAGTGATTTCTGACTTAACGTCCCTTCCCTCTTCAAGATTAAAACTATGCAGGATTGAAGTTATGGTGCTCCTTTTGAAAAATCCCTATTAAATGCTGAGAAACGTTTTTGTTTCTGAGACAATCAGCTGCAGACAATCAGAAACATTTTATTATAATTTCAAATACAGAAGTATTTCATATTCGATCAGAACAAAATGAGCCCTTTTAACAGTTTTCAAAAATGTAATCCTGCAAAGTAAAATGTCTTAAGCATCGGAATCTATAGAACATTTATTCAATTTCAGCAATTTAGAAAACATGATGTCTTATGGGAAAATATGATCTGATATTTTCGCTGAGTCATATGTAGTGCTTCCTATTCCTGGATTTGACTTTTCCCTGGACATGACTGAGTAACTCGACGGTTGTCTAATTAGAGGCGGACACTGCTTACTCGTCCAGAACACGTGCGTGCACCATGGTTTTTAATGGGTTCGGTTTACTCTCTTTCTGTGTGTTATGTTTTTTAGTTTTTGTGTTGTGTTTGTCTATATCTGGATATTTAACTTTCCCTTGGCTTTTGGCTAATGTTGTTCGGTCGGTTTTCTTTGCTATTTTCTTATGGTCATTCTGACTATCTTGGTCACATAATTAGTTATATTTTTATATATTTTTTTGCATGTAGTCTCAGACATGTCCTCTCTTGTTCAAACTCACATTTGTCCAATGGAACCATTTTCCTCTCATCCAAATGTATTCCATTTCTGCCAAAAAATATTGTTAAACCATCAGTTGACTTCCACTTTAATGGAATTTCATCACCTATGAGAAGGCTAGCCAGCGTAGATTTGCCAACTGAACAACAGCCAGCGAGATAAATTCGATTTCCGTACGACTCATAGGTACCTTGGATGAGGAGCAATTTAAATTGCACAGCATTAACTATCCCTGGCAATATAACATCTGAAATAAAAACCAAACCAGATGCTGTCAAAGTGTGTATCGCCAACTGGATTTACATAGGCAATGAAGAAAAAGGCATAGTGTGGTAGCCAGTTTCAATTGGCATATACAACACAAACATTGTAGATGATCATGAATACTGGTATTTGGCTATAAGTTGTTAAATCAATTTCTAACTTGGTAGCTATATTGTATATTTGATCAGAACAAAAGGAATAAGCTTTGTGTAGGATCATCTGATAAAAATCCACATACAATATGGCTTCAATATAATAAGCAATGCAGTTTCTAAGAAGGTATAAAAAATCCGTAGTAAGTGTAAGAACTGCAGTGACTTCGTGGATTTCAAATCAATTCTAGAAGACCATCTAAGGAACATTCACATATAACTTGCTTTAACCGGCTTTGCATTTAATTTGAAGAAGGCTTTTGAACATTTTACTCATAAGTTACTGTATTGCTGGCCATTTTGCATTTCTGATTGGTATAAAAACAACTATGATAACTATCCAATAAACATTTACATATGATATGATATAAGAGATATGAGATGAGAAATGAGATGAGATGAGCTGAGCTGAGCTGAGCTGAGCTGAGCTGAGCTGAGCGCTGAGCTGAGCTGATCTGATCTGATCTGATCTGATCTGATCTGATATGATATGATATGATATGATATGATATGATATATGATATGATATGACTTCAACCAGCTAAAAGAAAGGTAATTAGAACACTAAGGGAATGTAGCTAAAATATCTATTTTTCATAATGGGCCTGTTAAGCTTGGTTAGAGAGAAGGGCGTTCTGATACAATTTTGATAAGAGACCTTTCATTGGTCTAGGACAATAACAAAAAGTTCATAAGAGCCTGTAACGCTCACCTGATCTATATTGAAAATAACGTGTGTTTCAACTTATCTATTTTCCAAAAATTTCCCCCAAAACAAACCCAAACCACAAAAAAAATCTTAAAGTTGACCTTAATCCATGTTGAGGTTTAGGGTTAGGGTTTGGGTTAGAAATAAAACAAACACAACTCTCACAATTAAAGACAAAATTGTAGTTTGCATATTCTGTAGACATACATCGAACACAAGTATACACAAAGAGTGCTGTGTTGAATGCAAGCTTAATACAGTATAAGAAATATCTGAAAAGGACCTTATGTTTAGTGGTGTAGCGATCTTCAGACACACCAATGTATTGCAAAATTTTCTTTTACATTCACAATCTGCAAGAAGGATTCTGATCCAATACAAGTTTGTGGTCACAAATCAAATTTGTATTAACATGCTAAGATATAATGCAATATTTTTTTATCATTCAATAAAGTTCTACTAATATAAGCTACATACCCTGAAATATGGTCATGACAAAAACTTGTGGAAGAATACAAATCTTTTTTAATTTAAAAATTCATTTTAATGTGTTCCAAGTATTATATTATTTATCATATCAAGACCTAAGTATCATGGTATAGTTTGAATCATTAGACCCATAATATCTGAACCAATAAGGATGCGATTTATGTCATTTTTACGCTTGTACTTTCAAGCAGTGGTGACTACCTTTAATTGTTTGCTGAAACAATTTAAATATTAGGGGACCTTTATTTGAGTCTCTTATTGAGAAGTAAGATATATGTATTGTCATTTATGTTCCATTTTAGAGAATATAATACGAGTAGAAATTGTTAGAGATATACAAATTCTAAATAAAGCTAGCCATTTATTATTATCATCGCAAGAACTAAACGTGTGTGTCCTTTTTTGATTTATGTCTGCTTACTACTCCACCATCACATATTATTGTGCTAGCAAATGGCAGAAACTGTCAAACATCCTCCCCTTTAGGCTCACATGTTTGTTTCATTGTATAGTTGCCCAATATCCAGTGAGCAATATTAAGATATATCTAAAATTGGAACAAGTACACAAACAATAAATCCATGGAGGAAAGAGATGGAATAACTGGAAAAACATGTTGACTGCCACTGGAAAAGGTATTAAGTATTGGGAAGGGACAGGAAATTAGGCCTTTTGGGCTGCTACAATAAACCCACTGTTTTTCAAAACCTACAAAATGGTCAAGGCACTCCCCCAAATATGTCACCCACTGTGGTCTGCAGTAAAACATGACATGATTATACCTGACAACTCCTAACAAGGGGGACACCTATCCGCCACATGGGAATTAGCAGCATCTTAGTGGGGAACCCTCCCAGTACGGTGGTTTTAGCAGCCCACTTAGACACATTTTTCTGAATACTTCCTACCAATGAAATGTCTTTTGCATAAAGGAGAAACACATAAATATCTCATGTGCTGTAAGCAGGCATGATAGCATTTACATCAGAGATGGTTTTTTTAAAACATTGTTAAAAATATACATGTATTTCTCGATGTGACATTCCAATCAACAATGTAGTGTAAATGTCCGTAATCTACCTAAATGTCTTTCAAACTAAATGTAAATAGCAAAATATATTTCAATCTACTAACAAAAGTACACAATTCTTCAGCTGTGGATTGAACTATATAAAACAGTTGCAAATGAAAATTAAAAAATTTAATTTTGGCAAGATGTTCTTAAATCATGGGAAATAATAATTAAAAAAGAACAAAATGTTACATGGAAAAATTTCCTCTCAAGTCCAATTTGGATGAATGAGAAAGTTCAAATAGGGAACAAACCAGTTTTTTACAAAGACTGTTGTAACACAGGAATCAGATATATAAATGATTTAATGAATACATATGGATCTTTTTACTCTTTGGAACAGATTCAACAAAAGTTTCAAATAGATATACATATAATGAAGTATATATAGTATAATTGCAGCTGTAACGATGTTACAAAAGGAAGTCATAAAGTGAACACTCCATTTATCCCATCAAATATTGGAGTGTTTTTCAATTCCAAATGGACAAATTAAAAGGTGTGACATCTTTAATATGAATGAACAGAACTGGGATAAATTTTTCAAGTTACATTTTATGGTCACCAAGAACACAAAAATATAGTGGCTACAGTATAGAATCAATCACAGAATAATTACAAAAAATAAATTCATTTGTAAAATAAATATAACTAATGATTCAAGCTGTACTTTTTGCAGAACTAATATTAAAACTATTGAACACTTATTTTGGAAGGGTGAAAATGTACAATCATTTATTACAGATACTGAAAATTGGTTTCTCTCGAATGGCATAAGTATATCATTCAGCTGCCAAAACTGTTTGGTAATATAAATAAATTTTGTTAAGGAAATGCTGAAAATATTATACTGCTCAATATAAAACAGTACATATATAATACTAGATGTTTGTAAAGAAACATTAAGTCATTTAAAGAAAAACTCAAAAACATGTACTTAATTGAAAAGATGATGTTTGTCAAAATCAAAAATATCACTCTCTTCAACAAATTATATGAAATATTTTTCATATTTTACTCAATTAATCTTCATTATGTATACACATATGATGAATGAACACATTGTATTTATTATTGACAATTTTTGTTATATTTTTGTGTATTGATGTCAGCAGGAATGGCAAACTTTACTTCGAAGAATAAGAATACTTCCTGTTGTTTTCACTTCTTCTAAATTTACTCTTTTTTAAACCCAATTAAAAAAATTCAACAACTGTTCTTTTTTTTTAAAGTAACTACACATGTATAACATTTACTAGTATAATTGCATGTAGATACCATTGTGATATATGTGAATTCGTGTATGTGTTGTTGAAAAGCAAAAAAAAATAAAAGTTAAAAAAAATCTACCTTAATGTCGAATTCTGTTTTATTTCAATAAATGTTCTACCTCTCGAATTTTAAGGCAATGGATCATTCCTATACTAATTTAATATTTCTAACATTGCTTTTTGTGCAGCACAGTTTATCAGACGATTACTTACTGTAAGATGGATCCAAAGAAAAGACTATTAAATCAGAACATTCCTGCTAATACCTCTGTCCTCCGATTCTACATATAGCCTGTAATTGACAAGTGAAATGAACATGTGACTCAGTATGCCAAAAATTGTTTAATATATTTTGAGTAGTTATACATGCATCTTCAAACATTTATAGTGTGCCAGGCAAGAGAGACAAGTCTAACTACACACTGTTACTCCAGTGCACTACCACTTTCAAAATGTGCATGGTATAGATCCTCAACTTTGTCCAAAGAACAAATGCATCACACAGTTTTGGTTTTTGCCATATGGGCGCAAAATTAATCATTTTTCATTTTACTTATACTCACTCACATTTAAACATTTATAAATGTCACACTCTATACACATAAGCCTCGGTTGAAGGATTAAAAGTTTCTCTTTAAAACAGAAGACTGTGCAAATTTGAAGACTTTCAATGAGAAGTTGATGACCATAGCCAAGACTGAAAAAATAGCTTATAGTAAAGATGGAGCTGACAAAAATGCAAATGAAAATCTTTTTCTCACCTTACTGACAATTTTCCAACAAATGGAAAATTCAAAATTGTCCAATTTTCTGTCATTTTCCAGGCAGTGTGCAATGTAGTTTCTAAAATATTTGATCCGTGCCAAATCTGCTCCAAAACTTGCATCACTAGGTTGAGGTAATGTGTCAAAATCTGAAGATTGTGGTGTGATAGATGACAGATGACGGAAAAAACAAACCATAAGTGTTACATCAAAATTTGCTGATGTAGCTTTGGCACCTAAACAAAACAATCAAATACTGTATATTCCATCAGTAGCAGGTTTGTTGCCTTCCTTATAATATAGCTACTATATTACTACAATTATGGTTCTTCTTTAGGATTACTTGGAAGTTTGAGAATAAATTGTATATTAAATTTAAAGCCTTTATTTTTTTCAATGTTCTCAAATTAAAAATAAAAGATTTTGTTGTTTAAACCTACACTAATTTAATACCTCTGCTGTTATTTTATCTTTAGTTTTAACTTTTAAAACTTTCTGGGTGTTCACCCGCGTATGATTCTATGGTTCAGCTTATGCTCCTTTTGTAGATTTAGAAGGGTATTTTTTAAAATTATCAATTATTTCTTAGAGATATTCAGCGTTTTAAAATATGGCGATTTTTACATTTTGATCTGGCGATTTTTCATACTAAAATTTGACCTGAATTAGAACGGACTGTACTTTAGGAACAATTGATTGTTGTCTATTCGAAATCCTTCGCGGGATGTCGTCTGCAGTTATGGCGGGAAAAGTCTCGCGGTTTGTCCGAATACCATTGAACACGAAAGCAGACGAACATTTGTAAACAACGCACAGTCCCTTAAGAAACAAAAATGGCTGACTTACTATGTAAAATTACCGTAGCAAGAGTCAACGACGAATTGTAACAAGTAAACAACAGCGTCATAGTATAAAACATGAACAGGTTATCGTATCTAAATTTTTTCTACTAGAATTTTGTAATAAAATGATAAAATATGGAATAATAAAAATATGCAAGCAAATTAATTTTTGAATAGGGTTTGGAATTTAGTATAACTTACTATAAGGAATAAGAAGTTTCCATTGGGTTTTTGTTAGAACATGCTGTTCCTTCATTTCCATTAACAAAGTCATATTTTTTTGTATTATAGCATTAAGTTGGTCTGGAGGAAATTCCTGATCAAAGCGACATCTCACGGCCTGTGGAGCAATTTTCATTACAAGATGACAAAACTTCAGGAAGTTAGCTGTAGATTCTTCTTCTGTTAAAGGACTTGTCAACCTAAAACAATTGTGGGTGTAATTTTATTTTGACAAACACATGCTAGCTTAGACCTACTTGTTTGATACATTGTGTCACATGACTTTTTCACTGCTACACAGAGACCAGATTTATTGGCAGTGACATTTACATTCACTTCTACACAGTGACCAGATTTATTGGCAGTGACATTACATTCACTTCTACACAGTGACCAGATTTATTGGCAGTGACATTACATTCACTTCTACACAGTGACCAGATTTATTGGCAGTGACATTACATTCACTTCTACACAGTGACCAGATTTATTGGCAGTGACATTACATTCACTTCTACACAGTGACCAGATTTATTGGCAGTGACATTACATTCACTTCTACACAGTGACCAGATTTATTGGCAGTGACATTACATTCACTTCTACACAGTGACCAGATTTATTGGCAGTGACATTACATTCACTTCTACACAGTGACCAGATTTATTGGCAGTGACATTACATTCACTTCTACACAGTGACCAGATTTATTGGCAGTGACATTACATTCACTTCTACACAGTGACCAGATTTATTGGCAGTGACATTACATTCACTTCTACACAGAGACCAGATTTATTGGCAGTGACATTACATTCACTTCTACACAGTGACCAGATTTATTGGCAGTGACATTACATTCACTTCTACACAGTGACCAGATTTATTGGCAGTGACATTACATTCACTTCTACACAGAGACCAGATTTATTGGCAGTGACATTACATTCACTTCTACACAGTGACCAGATTTATTGGCAGTGACAATACATTCACTGCTACACAGAGACCAGATTTATTGGCAGTGACATTACATTCACTTCTACACAGTGACCAGATTTATTGGCAGTGACATTACATTCACTTCTACACAGAGACCAGATTTATTGGCAGTGACATTACATTCACTTCTACACAGAGACCAGATTTATTGGCAGTGACATTACATTCACTTCTACACAGTGACCAGATTTATTGGCAGTGACATTACATTCACTTCTACACAGAGACCAGATTTATTGGCAGTGACATTACATTCACTTCTACACAGAGACCAGATTTATTGGCAGTGACATTACATTCACTTCTACACAGTGACCAGATTTATTGGCAGTGACATTACATTCACTTCTACACAGAGACCAGATTTATTGGCAGTGACATTACATTCACTTCTACACAGTGACCAGATTTATTGGCAGTGACATTACATTCACTTCTACACAGAGACCAGATTTATTGGCAGTGACATTACATTCACTTCTACACAGTGACCAGATTTATTGGCAGTGACATTACATTCACTTCTACACAGAGACCAGATTTATTGGCAGTGACATTACATTCACTTCTACAGAGACCAGATTTATTGGCAGTGACATTACATTCACTTCTACACAGTGACCAGATTTATTGGCAGTGACATTACATTCACTTCTACACAGAGACCAGATTTATTGGCAGTGACATTACATTCACTTCTACACAGAGACCAGATTTATTGGCAGTGACATTACATTCACTTCTACACAGAGACCAGATTTATTGGCAGTGACATTACATTCACTTCTACACAGTGACCAGATTTATTGGCAGTGACATTACATTCACTTCTACACAGTGACCAGATTTATTGGCAGTGACATTACATTCACTTCTACACAGAGACCAGATTTAATGGCAGTGACATTACATTCACTTCTACACAGTGACCAGATTTATTGGCAGTGACATTACATTCACTTCTACACAGAGACCAGATTTATTGGCAGTGACATTACATTCACTGCTACACAGAGACCAGATTTATTGGCAGTGACATTACATTCACTGCTACACAGAGACCAGATTTATTGGCAGTGACATTACATTCACTTCTACACACTATTTATCCTGGGCAAAAATCTGGCTTAATTTCAGTCTGTTTCTATCACATTATAAATTGATTAAACTGAATTAATGGATGTATTTTGTTGTAACTCAAATGCAGATTTCAAATAAAACTTATTATTATTCTTTTTAATTCTTGTTACTCCAATATAATACATTGAACAAGAAAATGTGTCGCAGCAACACTGATGTCCCGCAATCACTCTGCTACCTGTACACACTTGTCAGCAACACTGATGTCCCACAATCACTCTGCTACCTTTACACACTTGTCAGCAACACTGATGTCCCGCCATTACTCTGCTACCTGTACACACTTGTCAGCAAACCTGATGTCCCACAATCACTCTGGTACCTGTACACACTTGTCAGCACCACTGATGTCTCACAATCACTCTGCTACCTGTACACACTTGTCAGCAACACTGATGTCCCACAATCACTCTGCTATCTGTACACACTTGTCAGCACCACTGATCTCCCGCCATTACTCTGCTACCTGGACACACTTTTCAACACTGATGTCCCGCAATCACTCTGCTACATGTACACACTTGTCAGCAACACTGATGTCCCACAATCACTCTGCTACCTGTACACACTTGTCAGCAACACTGATGTCCAGCAATCACTCTGCTACCTGTACACACTTGTCAGCAACACTGATGTCCCGCAATCACTCTGCTACCTGTACACCCTTGTCAGCAACACTGATGTCCCGCAATCACTCTGCTACCTGTACACACTTGTCAGCAACACTGATGTCCCGCAACTCTGCTACCTGTACACACTTGTCAGCAACACTGATGTCCTGCAATCACTCTGCTACCTGTACACACTTGTCAGCAACACTGTAATCCCGCAATCAGTCTGCTACCTGTACACACTTGTCAGCAACACTGATGTCCCGCAATTACTCTGCTACTTGTACACACTTGTCAGCAACACTGATGTCCCAAAATCACTCTGCTACCTGTACACACTTGTCAGCAACACTGATGTCCCGCAATCACTCTGCTACCTGGACACACTTTTCAACACTGATGTCCCGCAATCACTCTGCTACCTGTACACCCTTGTCAGCAACACAGATGTCCCGCAATCACTCTGCTATCTGTACACACTTGTCAGCAACACTGATGTCTCGCAATCACTCTGCTAACTGTACACACTTGTCAGCAACACTGATGTCCCGCAATTACTCTGCTACCTGTACACACTTGTCAGCAACACTGACGTCCCGCAATCACTCTGCTACCTGTACACACTTATCAGCAACACTGATGTCCCGCAATTACTCTGCTACCTGTACACACTTGTCAGTAACACTGGTGTCCCACAATCACTCTGCTACCTGTACACACTTGTCAGCAACACTGATGTCCCGCAATCACTCTGCTAACTGTACACACTTGTCATCAACACTGATGTCTCGCAATCACTCTGCTACCTGTACACACTTGTCAGTAACACTGATGTCCCGCAATCACTCTGCTACCTGTACACACTTGTAAGCAACACTGATGTCCCGAAATCACTCTGCTACCTGTACACACTTGTCAGCAACACTGATGTCCCGCAATCACTCTGCTACCTGGATACACTTTTCAACACTGATGTCCCGCAATCACTCTGCTACCTGTACACCCTTGTCAGCAACACAGATGTCCCGCAATCACTCTGCTATCTGTACACACTTGTCAGCAACACTGATGTCTCGCAATCACTCTGCTAACTGTACACACTTGTCAGCAACACTGATGTCCCGCAATTACTCTGCTACCTGTACACACTTGTCAGTAACACTGGTGTCCCACAATCACTCTGTTAACTGTACACACTTGTCAGCAACACTGATGTCCCGCAATCACTCTGCTACCTGTACACACTTGTCAGCAACACTGATGTCCCGCAATCACTCTGCTACCTGTACACACTTATCAGCAACACAGATGTCCCGCAATTACTCTGCTACCTGTACACACTTGTCAGTAACACTGGTGTCCCGCAATCACTCTGCTAACTGTACACACTTGTCAGCAACACTGATGTCCCGCAATTACTCTGCTACCTGTACACACTTGTCAGTAACACTGGTGTCCCACAATCACTCTGCTAACTGTACACACTTATCAGCAACACTGATGTCCCACAATTACTCTGCTACCTGTACACACTTGTCAGCAACACTGATGTCCCACAATCACTCTGCTACCTGTACACACTTGTCAGCAACACAGATGTCCCGCAACTCTGCTACCTGTACACACTTGTCAGCAACACTGATGTCCCGCAATCACTCTGCTACCTGTACACACTTATCAGCAACACTGATGTCCCGCAATTACTCTGCTACCTGTACACACTTGTCAGTAACACTGGTGTCCCACAATCACTCTGCTAACTGTACACACTTATCAGCAACACTGATGTCCCACAATTACTCTGCTACCTGTACACACTTGTCAGCAACACAGATGTCCCGCAACTCTGCTACCTGTACACACTTGTCAGCAACACTGATGTCCCGCAATCACTCTGCTACCTGTACACACTTGTCAGCAACACTGATGTCCTGCAATCACTCTGCTACCTGTACACACTTGTCAGCAACACTGATGTCCCGCAATTACTCTGCTACTTGCACACACTTGTCAGCAACAGTGATGTCCCAAAATCACTCTGCTATCTGTACACACTTGTCAGCAACACTGATGTCCCGCAATCACTCTGCTACCTGTACACACTTATCAGCAACACTGATGTCCCGCAATTACTCTGCTACCTGTACACACTTGTCAGTAACACTGGTGTCCCACAATCACTCTGCTAACTGTACACACTTATCAGCAACACTGATGTCCCACAATTACTCTGCTACCTGTACACACTTGTCAGCAACACAGATGTCCCGCAACTCTGCTACCTGTACACACTTGTCAGCAACACTGATGTCCCGCAATCACTCTGCTACCTGTACACACTTGTCAGCAACACTGATGTCCCGCAATCACTCTGCTACCTGTACACACTTATCAGCAACACTGATGTCCCGCAATTACTCTGCTACTTGCACACACTTGTCAGCAACAGTGATGTCCCAAAATCACTCTGCTATCTGTACACACTTGTCAGCAACACTGATGTCCCGCAATCACTCTGCTACCTGTACACACTTATCAGCAACACTGATGTCCCGCAATTACTCTGCTACCTGTACACACTTGTCTGCTACCTGTACACACTTGTCAGCAACACTGGTGTCCCGCAATCACTCTGCTACCTGTACACACTTGTCAGCAACACTGATGTCCCGCAATCACTCTGCTACCTGTACACACTTGTCAGCAACACTGATGTTCCGCAATCACTCTGCTACCTGTACACACTTGTCAGCAACACTGATGTCCCGCAATCACTCTGCTACCTGTACACACTTGTCAGCAACACTGATGTCCCGCAATCACTCTGCTACCTGTACACACTTTTCGGCAACACTGATGTCCCGCAATCACTCTGCTACCTGTACACACTTGTCAGCAACACTGATGTCCCGCAATCACTCTGCTACCTGTACACACTTGTCAGCAACACTGATGTCCCGCAATCACTCTGCTACCTGGACACACTTTTCAACACTGATGTCCCGCAATCACTCTGCTAACTGTACACACTTGTCAGCAACACTGATGTCCCACAATCACTCTGCTACCTGTACACACTTGTCAGCAACACTGATGTCCCGCAATCACTCTGCTACCTGTACACACTTGTCAGCAACACTGATGTCCCGCAATCACTCTGCTACCTGTACACACTTGTCAGCAACAGTGATGTCCCGAAATCACTCTGCTACCTGTACACACTTGTCAGCAACAGTGATGTCCCGCAATCACTCTGCTACCTGTACACACTTGTCAGCAACACTGATGTCCCGCAATCACTCTGCTACCTGTACACACTTGTCAGCAACACTGATGTTCCGCAGTCACTCTGCTACCTGTACACACTTGTCAGCAACACTGATGTCCCGCAATCACTCTGCTACCTGTACACACTTGTCAGCAACACTGATGTCCCGCAATCACTCTGCTACCTGTACACACTTGTCAGCAACACTGATGTCCCGCAATCACTCTGCTACCTGTACACACTTGTCAGCAACACTGATGTCCCGCAATCACTCTGCTACCTGTACACACTTGTCAGCAACAGTGATGTCCCTCAATCACTCTGCTACCTGTACACACTTGTCAGCAACACTGATGTCCCGCAATCACTCTGCTACCTGTACACACTTGTCAGCAACACTGATGTCCCGCAATCACTATGCTACTTGTACACACTTGTCAGCAACACTGATGTCCCGCAATCACTCTGCTACCTGTACACACTTATCAGCAACACTGATGTCCCGCAATTACTCTGCTACCTGTACACACTTGTCAGTAACACTGGTGTCCCACAATCACTCTGCTAACTGTACACACTTATCAGCAACACTGATGTCCCACAATTACTCTGCTACCTGTACACACTTGTCAGCAACACAGATGTCCCGCAACTCTGCTACCTGTACACACTTGTCAGCAACACAGATGTCCCGCAACTCTGCTACCTGTACACACTTGTCAGCAACACTGATGTCCCGCAATCACTCTGCTACCTGTACACACTTGTCAGCAACACTGATGTCCCGCAATCACTCTGCTACCTGTACACACTTGTCAGCAACACTGATGTCCCGCAATTACTCTGCTACTTGCACACACTTGTCAGCAACAGTGATGTCCCAAAATCACTCTGCTATCTGTACACACTTGTCAGCAACACTGATGTCCCGCAATCACTCTGCTACCTGTACACACTTATCAGCAACACTGATGTCCCGCAATTACTCTGCTACCTGTACACACTTGTCAGTAACACTGGTGTCCCACAATCACTCTGCTAACTGTACACACTTATCAGCAACACTGATGTCCCACAATTACTCTGCTACCTGTACACACTTGTCAGCAACACAGATGTCCCGCAACTCTGCTACCTGTACACACTTGTCAGCAACACTGATGTCCCGCAATCACTCTGCTACCTGTACACACTTGTCAGCAACACTGATGTCCCGCAATCACTCTGCTACCTGTACACACTTGTCAGCAACACTGATGTCCCGCAATTACTCTGCTACTTGCACACACTTGTCAGCAACAGTGATGTCCCAAAATCACTCTGCTATCTGTACACACTTGTCAGCAACACTGATGTCCCGCAATCACTCTGCTACCTGTACACACTTATCAGCAACACTGATGTCCCGCAATTACTCTGCTACCTGTACACACTTGTCTGCTACCTGTACACACTTGTCAGCAACACTGGTGTCCCGCAATCACTCTGCTACCTGTACACACTTGTCAGCAACACTGATGTCCCGCAATCACTCTGCTACCTGTACACACTTGTCAGCAACACTGATGTTCCGCAGTCACTCTGCTACCTGTACACACTTGTCAGCAACACTGATGTCCCGCAATCACTCTGCTACCTGTACACACTTGTCAGCAACACTGATGTCCCGCAATCACTCTGCTACCTGTACACACTTTTCGGCAACACTGATGTCCCGCAATCACTCTGCTACCTGTACACACTTGTCAGCAACACTGATGTCCCGCAATCACTCTGCTACCTGTACACACTTGTCAGCAACACTGATGTCCCGCAACTCTGCTACCTGTACACACTTGTCAGCAACACTGATGTCCCGCAATCACTCTGCTAACTGTACACACTTGTCAGCAACACTGATGTCCCACAATCACTCTGCTACCTGTACACACTTGTCAGCAACACTGATGTCCCGCAATCACTCTGCTACCTGTACACACTTGTCAGCAACACTGATGTCCCGCAATCACTCTGCTACTTGTACACACTTGTCAGCAACAGTGATGTCCCGAAATCACTCTGCTACCTGTACACACTTGTCAGCAACAGTGATGTCCCGCAATCACTCTGCTACCTGTACACACTTGTCAGCAACACTGATGTCCCGCAATCACTCTGCTACCTGTACACACTTGTCAGCAACACTGATGTTCCGCAGTCACTCTGCTACCTGTACACACTTGTCAGCAACACTGATGTCCCGCAATCACTCTGCTACCTGTACACACTTGTCAGCAACACTGATGTCCCGCAATCACTCTGCTACCTGTACACACTTGTCAGCAACACTGATGTCCCGCAATCACTCTGCTACCTGTACACACTTGTCAGCAACACTGATGTCCCGCAATCACTCTGCTACCTGTACACACTTGTCAGCAACAGTGATGTCCCTCAATCACTCTGCTACCTGTACACACTTGTCAGCAACACTGATGTCCCGCAATCACTCTGCTACCTGTACACACTTGTCAGCAACACTGATGTCCCGCAATCACTATGCTACTTGTACATACTTGTCAGCAACAGTGATGTCCCGAAATCACTCTGCTACCTGTACACACTTGTCAGCAACAGTGATGTCCCGCAATCACTCTGCTACCTGTACACACTTGTCAGCAACACTGATGTCCCGCAATCACTCTGCTACCTGTACACACTTGTCAGCAACACTGATGTTCCGCAGTCACTCTGCTACCTGTACACACTTGTCAGCAACACTGATGTCCCGCAATCACTCTGCTACCTGTACACACTTGTCAGCAACACTGATGTCCCGCAATCACTCTGCTACCTGTACACACTTGTCAGCAACACTGATGTCCCGCAATCACTCTGCTACCTGTACACACTTGTCAGCAACACTGATGTCCCGCAATCACTCTGCTACCTGTACACACTTGTCAGCAACACTGATGTCCCGCAATCACTCTGCTACCTGTACACACTTTTCAGCAACACTGATGTCCCGCAATCACTCTGCTACCTGTACACACTTGTCAGCAACACTGATGTCCCGCAATCACTCTGATACCTGTACACACTTTTCAGCAACACTGATGTCCCGCAATCACTCTGCTAACTGTACACACTTGTCAGTTTTGATGTTAAATTTAATCAAAACCATCAAAAGGCTGAAATGGATGGATTGGAAAGCACGTGCCTTAATAAATAGGTCACCATTTACAATTTGTTGGAAGAAAATTTAGGATCTTTGTCAAATGTGGGATGACATTATTACACAGTTAGTGCTATTATAGCTTTTACATAGTGTAATAATAATAATGTTTCTTTCTTTTATCTGTATTATATACCTATTATAACATATCATTTGATAAAAAACAGACAAAGCCTATCAGTGAGGCTAATTACGTGTGCAATTAACATCATTGTCTTATTAAGCTATGTATCTAAATGATGCAACTTTAATATTATTATTTGAGTGTGAAGATAATGAAGAATTTTTAGGACCTTTTTTCTTTAATATGGAAGTCATATTTGTACCAATAGGTCATTCTTCTATGAATTCAAACCTTTCTGTTTGTTCTCCATTGTCCATCAGGATCATATAAAGTGGATCCAGGGTACCTACTAACAAATTAGAACACTCCAGCTCATACCTGTGTCCCCCGATTCTACCGATAGCCTGTAATAGAAAAGTGTAATTTACTTTTGTCAATGACCGTACAGGGACAGTCTATACTAACGGGACATGTCACTGGCGTTTTCGGCAAAATTTCTAGGACACGAACGCAGAGCTAGCACTTCGGTCGGAAATTTTCGTATCTAGAATTGAGTCACATACGGCTAGCTTTAGTTTCGAACTTTGTTAAAATGTAATCGTGTGCGGTACGGTATGATATGATTTCCGTTTTTTTAAATACATTATTTACAATTTTCTAGTGTTTTCCCGTGCGTTTAACTATATTATACAATAAAAAATTTTCATGTCAGATCGGATTATTATAATTATAAATTTTATAAATTTTTATTCACCATAATCGTGTAATTAAACTAAAACAACTTTCCCAATTAACATTTTATTGAATTTCTCTTCAGCTTTAAATGTTTTCATACATATATCTGTAATTACTTTATTTGTAAGGTAAAAAGAATACAATTCTTTGATAATGATAAGGAAAAAGAAAATAAACAAAAACACAAGCCACTCTGTATAATTATTAACCTGTCGGGTAAACACACCTGTCAGGTAAACACAGTAGAAATTACAGGATGATATTGCAAACAGTAATTAACTAATCAACTAATTAATAAAATTTTCTGTCTGTCTCACACCATGTGGTGCAACCAAGGCAATATGTATAATTATAAACCTGTCAGGTAAACACAGTAGGAATAACAGGATGTTATAACAGTAATAAACTAATTAAAAAATTTGTCTGTCTGTGTTAGGTGACGTGACTTCTTTCGAGAAGGCATCTGAAACAACAAAATTATTAATAATTAATATTAGATATGCACACGGTGGATATGCACAGGAGTATCTATAAATTCATAAAAACCAACTAAGGTAAGTTGTGATCATACAAAGGGTGATAAGTTATTACATGTACAAGTGGGTGTATGTAGCCAAGATGGGGAACGGTGTTCCAAAATATAAACGAATTTCCAATCATCCAAATTCATGCAAAAAACATATAAAACCTACTTTAAGCAGTCTACTACACAGGAGTATCTATAAATTTTCATAAAAACCAAGGTTTGTTGTGATCACCCAAAGGGTGATGAAGTTGTTACATTCTATAATTGGTGTATGGTCGTTGTATGTAGCCAAGATGGGGACCGGTGTTCCAAAATATAAACAAATTTCCAATCACCCAAATTCATGCAAAAAACACACAAAACTTACTTTAAGCAGTCTATTACACAGGAGTATCTATAAATTTTCATAAAAACCAAGGTTTGTTGTGATCACACCAAAGGGTGATGAAGTTATCCCAGTCAAAAAAGGGTGTATGGTCGGTGTATGTAGCCTAGATGGGGACCGGTGTTCCAAAATATAAACAAATTTCCAATCATCCAAATTCATGCAAAAAAACACATAAAACCTACTTTAAGCAGTCTACTACACAGGAGTATCTATAAATTTTCATAAAAACCAAGGTTTGTTGTGATCACACAAAAGGGTGATGAAGTTATCCCATTCATAAATGGGTGTATGGTCGGTGTATGTAGCCAAGATGGGGACCGGTGGTCTAAAATATAAACAAATTTCCAATCATCCAAATTCATGCAAAAAAACACCTAAAACCTACTTTAAGCAGTCTACTACACAGGAGTATCTATAAATTTTCATAAAAACCAAGGTTTGTTGTGATCACACAAAAGGGTGATGAAGTTATCCCATTCATAAATGGGTGTATGGTCGGTGTATGTAGCCAAGATGGGGACCGGTGTTCCAAAATATAAACAAATTTCCAATCATCCAAATTCATGCAAAAAAACACCTAAAACCTACTTTAAGCAGTCTACTACACAGGAGTATCTATAAATTTTCATAAAAACCAAGGTTTGTTGTGATCACACAAAAGGGTGATAAAGTTATCCCATTCACAAATGGGGATGACTGAAGGAAAAAACCGCTACGATATTACGCACATGTTAGACAACAACATTTTCGTATTGTTTTCTGGCTAAATGTGGAATGACAACTTGTAATTTAACGAAATCATAATTCATAAGTGAATAATAAACTATACAAAATAAATACTTACTATTATTGTACTATATTTTCGTGAAATAACCAATTTCGAGATAGAAAAAATTCCAATCACACTAACAATAAAATGGCGGAATGTTAATTCCGGAAACGGAACGGAGCGGATACGTCAAATTTCAGCCGTGGCACAGAAATATCGAACTGTAATATAGGTTTAATTAGGAGTGACATGTCCCGTTAGTATAGACTGTCCCTGGACCGTATGAATAACTATTTAAATACTGTATTGTTCAATAAACATACTTGTATCTTTGAGTGTGTATAATGTACCACAAGTCTAACTGCAGCCCTGTGTTAGCGCTAATAGGTCGCCACAGTCGCCAATGAGAATTAAACTTTAATGTGGCGAAGTGTTATTCATTCTCGTTCGCCACGTTGGCGAAGTGAAAGCGAAAGTAAAATGTTGACTGTCGAAATCTAAAATAAATCTTTGAGATAAAGTTCGGAGCGGTAACGATATATATCCGGGAAATTTCAATGCGTAATTGTCTATTCCGTAAAAACATTACCCTTGTCCGAATTTGTTTTCGATTTTACTCAATACCGAACTGGTTCCTATTGCAGTAATTGATCTTAATTCCAGTTTAATTTTGTCAAGCATGGCGAAACGCCAGCTTTCAATGCTTTCGTTCTTACCTAACGCTGACGAAAAGAAACAAAATCTATTTTATTTGATTCCACTCCACAGATGTACAAGGTGATGATATGACATTTTTAAGCATTCCATGACTTTTGTAATGATTGGATTTGCACAGTTATTATTTCTTGACTTGTTTAATAAAGTTTACTCTATTATCATCTGGTTAAATGTTTTCATTTAAAAGTTGAACCTCAGCACTAAATCTAAATTCTTCGAATGAAGAACAGTTGTAAAAGACCTGGTTGTGACCTATGAATGGAATTAATCCCAAATTTTAGTGTTGCTCATCACATATTCCCCCTTTTCTATACAAGTCATTTAAATTTACAGCTTCCATATTTTGAACACACAAATTTTGCTGAAATGTTGTGGCTAACAAATTTCAAATGTGGCTAAGTAAAATTTGGATGTATTAGCCACATTGGCTAATGGAAATTTTGAGGTAGTGCTAACACAGCAGCCTGTTACCCCCAGTGTGCATTCACTATCAAAATCTGTGTTGTATAAAACAGACATATGAAATCATGCATAACAGCTTATATTCTTAGAAAATCACCTACTTTGCATTAAAGAACATATACACGCTCAATATTGTGTTATTAAAATATGACTGATAATTAAAAAAGAAATATGACCAAAATGAAGGCATAGTTTCCTCCTATGGTTTGCTCTCAGGCTTTCCATATTAAAACCGTACAACCCCATTTTCATGAGGAAAGGGTCTACCATATCTGCCCATCAGGGGAGATGAGTAAAAGCTCTGTGGATAGAACCTTGGGAACCCTTTCCAGTACGCAATTATTATTTATGAGGGAACTACCAATAAAACATCTAAAAATTTACAGAATGTATATAAAGAAATATACAGTATTAAAAAGAAATATGACCAAAAAGAAGGCATAGTTTCCTCCTAAAGTTTGCTCTCAGGCTTTCCATATTAAAACCGTACAACCCCATTTTCATGAGATGGTCTACCATATCTGCCCATCAGGGGAGATGAGTAGAAGCTCTGTGGATAGAACCTTGGGAACCCTTTCCAGTATGCAATTATTTTTTATGAGGGAACTACCAATAAAACATGTAAAAATTTACAGAATGTATATAAAGGTTTGACGGCAATATTCAAGCCAGCTTTGTTTTGGAGGGTTGGCAGGTTAGTAGAAATAATTTTGTAAAGGAACTTCCAACAGAACCTCTGTACTAAGATTTTTGAGTCAAAATAAGCCTAATTTGCATATTCAGGAAAATAGGTAAAAGTATCCATTTTTTATGAGAATAGATCAAATTGGGCCATTTTTTTACTAAAATGAAGAAGAATCACCCTTTGAAATTCTATTATTAGTAATGGCAACCATTTTTGCGAAACAGTGAACCAGAATATTAACTGATGATATCAACCTTATTCTGTCAAAGGGATCATATTGGTATACATATATACAGTTTCGGTCAAAAGTATCCGGAAAAACTTAGACGACTTAGAAAAGTTTCATTGTTTGGGTTCCATGTTTGCCGATTTTGTCGTTATATACCCAAATATCTATATAACAAAATGTCAGTTCAGATAGACAGACAGGCTGAGTTCTACATTGTATATATTACTAAACTTTGTCTGGTAGTTGTATGGTGTTTAAGGTGTTTAATTTAATATTTGACCATACTCTTGGTGCATGGATAGATAAGAAAAGAAAATAATTGTTGTTTACTGAGTATAATTGAGTCAATACTGAGTCAATAATTACCCAAAGTCATTTGTCACCAAGTTTTTATGGATACCTCTACTTTTTATTGTACTATACACATTTGTTCAAACATTATGCAAATAGTGTATCAGAAATGAAGGTAAGGTCTTTTCGATAATTAATGTGATGACGTAGTATACAAGAAGTTGAAGCTCTATATAAAGAAATAAATCATGTATTCGAACCTGAGAGTAAGATCAACATTGAATTTTATTTAAGTAATCTTTTAATAAAAGGGTGGAATTTTATACATTTCAGAGCATTAACCATTTGAACAGGATACCTAGCCATTTCATACATTTGTAGTGAGTCTGAAAAACATGGGAAAAAAAACTAATAATAATAAAAATCCTTAAGGTTATTGTCTCTAATAATACATTATTTTACTTTCGTTTTTATAAGACCTTAAAATTCAAAGTTGTCCCGCATACGTCGATCATGACATGTATTTTGGGTTTTTTTTGCTCTCTATATATAACAGTAAATTAGTACTATGCATTGAGAGTAGAACTAAAAATAAATCAGTTATTAAAAACACCAAACGGGACCATATGCAAGGTTTCAGTTAAGTTGCTTTTATTAACACATAGCTGTTAATCCCAGTTGTTTGTCTGTTTCATAATATAAATCAAAAGTATCTTAGGGCAAAATGGTTTAAAAAAGTAGAATAAAGAATTTTTTACCTTCCTGACAGTTTCCCAACAAATTGGAAATTCAAAATTGTCCAATGTCTTGTCCTTTTCCAAGCATTGTGCAATGTAGTTCCTATAAAATTTAATCCGTGCCAAATCTGATGCCAGACTTTCCTCAGTCGATTGAGGTAGTGCGTCATAATCAGAAAATTGTGGAGCAATTGATGACAGATGGCGAAAAAAGCAAATCATAAGAGCTAGATCAAAATTTGATGATGACACTTTGGCACCTAAAGAAAAAAACGAAATAAGCATAACTAAAATTAGTAACAGAGCTTATTCACTACCATATAAACTGCCAGAGTATCTTACTTCGTAGTTTTAGAAATATTTGCAAATTAAATTTAAAGGTTTGTTATTTGCATTTTTTTATAAAACTAGAAATGTTTTTTGAAGATAATTTAAACTTGCACCACATTTAGTACTGCTGATGTTTTAGTTATATTTTTCTGGTTTGTCAACTACATTACATTTCCTTTTACAAAAGTATCTATTGGAATTCATTGAAACCAAATCCATATAACTTACTGTAAGGAAGAATAAGTTTCCATTGTGTTTTTGTTAGAACATGTTGTTCCTTCAATTCCATTAACAAAGGCATATTTTTTTGTATTGTAGCATTAAGTTGGTCTGGAGGAAATTCCTGATCAAAGCGACATCTCACGGCCTGTGGAGCAATTTTCAGAACTAGATGACAAAACTTCAGGAAGTTAGATTCTCCTTCTGTTACAGCACTAGCCAACCTGAAACATACACATGCTAGCTTAGACCTACTTGTTTGATACATTGTGTCACGTGACTTTTTCACTGCTACACAGAGACCAGATTTATTGGCAGTGACATTTACATTCACTTCTACACAGTGACCAGATTTATTGGCAGTGACATTACATTCACTTCTACACAGTGACCAGATTTATTGGCAGTGACATTACATTCACTTCTACACAGTGACCAGATTTATTGGCATGTTTTTATGATACTGCTAGTTGTATGGTACGTAGTGAGCGTCTTTGTACCATTCCTAGTTGGTGTTTTGATTCTTTTGTATAAGGGTCCCAAATGCTATAGATGTATTATATCTTGGGACGTACTAGTGGGGGTTATGCTCTTGACTTGATGTTTACATTTGATATTTGTAGGTTTTGTTTTTAAAAATCCAAGAGCTTTGCTTCCATGTGATGTTATATTATAATAGTGTTCGTTCCATTTTAAAATTTGGTATCAATAATTATATGTTCTAAATGACCTTAACAAATAACTAAAATAAAAAACACCGCAATTATTGATCCTTTTACAAAAGCTTGATATAGCTTGTTTGATATTTAAAATCAATCAATCATTTCATTTTATTTTATGTGTAGCAATTTACTACATGAACAGTAGAGGCTCTTTGGTATATGGATAACGTATAAAATGAATAAAATAACGTATAATATTGTCATCCACCTATATTTGCAACTAGTACTTAATATATATGCATACCTGATATCTGGTTCACTTGGTTGTTGCACTGGATTCATCGAAGTAGTTGTCACTACTGGTTTTGGGGCTTCCTGTTCTAAGTCTATCTCAGACACTGTTTTTCTTTTCTTTGTTTGTGGTTCTCCAACTGAATCCATCAGAGTAGTTGTCACTACTGCGTGTTGTGGTTGTTGTACTGGATCCATCACAGTAGTTGTCACTACCATGTGTTGTGGCTGTTGTACTGGATCCATCTGAGTAGTTGTCCCTACCGTGTGTTGTGGTTGTTGTACTGGATCCATCAGAGTAGTTGTCACTACTGTGTGTTGTGGTTGTTGTACTGGATCCATCTGAGTAGTTGTCACTACCGTGTGTTGTGGTTGTTGTACTGGATCCATCTGAGTAGTTGTCCCTACCGTGTGTTGTGGTTGTTGTACTGCCTCCATCTGAGTAATTGTCACTGCTGTGTGTTGGGGCTGTTGTACTGGATCCATCTGAGTAATTGTCACTGCTGTGTGTTGTGGTTGTTGTACTGGATCCATCTGAGTAGTTGTCACTACTGTGTGTTGTGGTTGTTGTACTGCCTCCATCTGAGTAGTTGTCACTACTGTGTGTTGTGGTTGTACTGGATCCATCTGAGTAGTTGTCCCTACCGTGTGTTGTGGTTGTTGTACTGGATCCATCAGAGTAGTTGTCACTACTGTATCTTCTCTTTATAAGTGTTGTGTTTCTTGCGCGGGATCCATCACAGTATCTGTACCCAGTTTCATTGTTCTGATATTAAATGTCACTATGGTTTGTTATGATATTCTTAAGCTTTTATATAATACTCTGTAAATATTACACAAAAATAGATATTGGTGCACCATGTTCACATGAAACATGTCGCAAACATAATTGTTCAGATCTTCTGAATAAACTATGTAATGATGGTAACTGACTTAAAAATTGAACGTTGTTAAAATTATTCATATGCATTTAGCAGTTGGAATGTTTCTAAAAATCATGTAATTTTTATTTCCAAATCCCTGTAAACAATAAATATGACCTCAACTTCGGCTCTAAAATACAAATTTCAAAAGCTTTTTGTTTAATCTTACACAACCTTAGAGAGACACTAAATACATCATTCAACAATTTAAACAAAATATTGAACATAACTTGTATTAATCAATTAGTGTTGTACTGTTTATAGACCTACAATATGTATTGCCAGTTAAGTCAATTCCAGAAAATTAAAGTTATTTGTGTTGGTGATTCAAAGTTTCGCCTGAGATGAAGCAAGGCTATCAAAAGTTATATTTACAATACAAGTCATTTGCTATAGCTAATTTACAGCCAGGGGGTGTGTATAGAAATCATACATAGCATGAGGTACAGCCCTTTTGCTGTCCATCAGATACAGTAAATGACAAGTATTGAATGAACTTATAATTTTTGTTTGACTTCGAATTAGTTTATCAGTTTTAATGCAGAAAAATGTACATGTGTACAATGATGTTAGATTTAATGGACATAACAGAAAAGCAAGAAGTGGGACCTTTTTCATGATGTTCCTCAGTGGTAATAGCATGTTTATGATTTTTTATATAATTCATTGCAGCAAGATAGTTCAAGTTTGGACCATATTACAATTTACCTGAATAGACCTGTAACTCATTCACGTATAACCTCTTTCATATTAGACATTTTGTTATCGATATGTCTGAAGACACAATATGGGTTGTTAACACCAGAAGGATATAACTATTTTGTTTAATTTCAATATAGAACACCTAATAAAAAAACTAAATGTATGGCAATTTTTGAAACAATCCGTGAACAAATTTAGTAAAGTGAAGTGCATGTGTCTTTGAGCTTCCATAAACTTTATAAGTCATGACAATGTGTCTTGCGAGGAATGTACTTTGAAAGAAAAAAACATTTAAGATACCTAGAAGTGATCATAAAACAAAAAAAGCCTACAAAAGATCTTTTTAATCAATTTATGACAATATGAACGAGCTACTACGCATAAGTTGCAGTAGGGTACAAGGGTTACTAAGTTCCACTGTATAATGTCACGAAGAATGCTAGTACTGCGAACGTGTATTGCTTGTGACGATTATTTTTTATTACTAGTAAACAACATACTTACGTAAATTTAAATACATATTATACGATTTCCTGCTAGAAAATAAAGGTGTTTTAAAAATGTCCCTTCCAACAAATTTGGTTTAGAAACGAAAGTAGAACAAAACAAACAATTTCATTCATTGTAATAATAATCCACAGTATGTGTAGAAATAAATAAAAAAAACATAGAACATATCCATTGAAACTAAAATGTCATCAAATACCTTATTTTTCACTGTTTTTTTTTGTCCACACTAAATCAATTTGTAATCAAATATCCCATTATATACTGACTGTCAATAAAAACGCATCCCCTTTTTTTTTAAATAACTTTGATTGTATGTAAAAATAAGTAAATTGGCAAAAGTAGATTTTTTTTAAATCAATAAGTAACCAATCGATACATATATGGTCCACTGATTTTTTAACGTTCTTTACTACAGTAACCCCGTACAACTCACTAAATTTTTGTTTGCAGGGTTTTGGCATGTAGACATGCATGAATAACCTCAAAACAAGTCCATTTGTTAACCTTTATTTGCGGCTACCAAAATTGCATCTTACGTTTTCAAGTTTCATTGTTCACAATCGACAATTACTCGCTTGGCCCAACGATATCAGCAGACGGGTTCAGTGAACGACAGGTCACGCCCAGGAAGATAACGAGCAACGACCCCTCAACAAGACCGTTACATTCGCCTCCAGCATTTACGAGATCGATTCCAAACCCCCATACGGAAGTCACGTGAGACGATTGAAATGCACGGAAGGCCAATTGGTTTCAAAACAGATAGAGGTCGACTAATCCAAAATGGACTTGTAGCAAGACGACCTTTCTGAGGAAACATGGTCACCCCTCTGCGGCGTTGAAACCGACTTGCATGGACACGAGCTTGTCAACGATGGCCACACGAAACATTGGCATCTTTGTTGCGGTCAGGTGAATCGCGTTTTCAATTGAGACATAGTAACGGATCAATACGTGTTTGGATACGTCGAGGTGAACGAAATGCTGATCCATGTGTTCAGGAGACATACCGTTGGGGTGGCGGAAGCGTTATGGTTTGGGGAGGCATTTCCTCTAATCTTCGTGGACATTAGGATGTTGACTTTTTTCAACAACACATTGCCCACGCTCATTCTGCTCGCGTCACATGTGCCTTGCTCAATGCAAACAATGTGTGATCTTCCATTGCCAGCGTTTTCTCCTGACTAGATTTCGATATGATACCTATGGGATTAACTGGCTTGCACAAGCTGTTAGAAGATGTCAACCATCGCCGATCACGTCAGCTTGAAATTGCGCTACAAGAGGAATGGAACAATATTCCACAAGAACGAATCCGTCTTATCCGATCAATGCCACAGAGATGTCGCGCATGTGTTGCAGCAAATGGTGGATACATTCGTTTTTGGCTATGGAAAATTCAGAATTGACTGTGAGTACTTAAGTGATTCGTGGAACAGAAAAGAATAACATAAATAAACACTTGAGTCGATTTGTTGCTGTTGTTTTGAACTTTAAAATACACCAGTTGTTTATATTGATGTTGATTCTATATTAAATTTTGTTTATGTAAATTTTAGTGTTGCGTCTTCATTGGCAGTCAGTATATATAATAATGGACGGTTAACTCTATACATTTTTACCTTTAACATATTTTACCTTGTTGAAGATACAATCAGTACGTAACCAACTGTGTCAGCATACAATTTAAAGCACTGCACATTTTGTGATGATAATAGTTGATCTGTTGACTATCTACAGTATAGGGTTTTTAAAATAATTTTGTGTTTAGTATACTCGCAGTGGGCACATATAGATAGGTGTTGGGTCTGTGTTAGGCGTAATTTATTCCTGCCTGTGGTCGGACTATTCTGCTTGGATAATGTATCCGGGACTGACTATACTGGATCACCCATATCGTTTTATATATTTTTAAAATTCTGCATGCTCTCTCAGAGTTGCTTTCTGGACGTAGCTTACAGTCTCCACCAACATGATTGACGGTTGCTCCAGACATTGGAAGGAATTTACATCACAAGAAGAAGGACCAGATATTGACTTTTGGATCCGGCTTTGTGCACTTGTTTCGCTGCATTTTAACGCGGAAAAGCGGATCCATTCAGCATAAATTATATCATACCAAAGAACAAATTCCCTTAAATACATGTGTAACCATACGGAAACATAATAGAAGGTATGTCAATACGAAATTTCAGGTTTTGATTAAAATTGTATAAACGTTAAAATTCGGTGAAATATTTAACACAGTATTTGTTGTATTAACTTGTTTATGGTTTATCTCACTCTAAGCAATTTTTTCAGCTGCATCATGAAAACAAGTTTTTATTGGGATGAAACTTGACAACTGGCAATCCTATAGTCAATTAAGGTTGGACTCAAGCACACCCTGTCGCAGGAATGCTCAAACCCACAACATAGGTGTTGACAGCTCCGTGATGACTATCTATAGTCAAGCACACCCTGCCGCAGTAAGGCTCAAACCCACAACATAGGTGTTGACAGCTCCGTGATGACTATCTATAGAGTCAAGCACACCCTGCCGCAGTAAGGCTCAAACCCACAACATAGGTGTTTACAGCTCCGTAATGACTATCTATGGAGTCGAGCACACCCTGACGCAGGAAGGCTCAAACCCACCACATAGGTGTTGACAGCCCCGTGATGACTATCTATGGAGTCAAGCACACCCTGCCGCAGGAAGGCCCAAACCCACCATATAGGTGTTGACAGCCCCGTGGTAACTATCTATGGAGTCAAGCACACCCTGCCGCAGGAAGGCTCAAACCCACCACATAGGTGTTGACAACCCCGTGATGACTATCTATGGAGTCAAGCACACCCTGCCGCAGGAAGGCCCAAACCCACCACATAGGTGTTGACAGCCCCGTGATAACTATCTATGGAGTCAAGCACACCCTGCCACAGGAAGGCTCAAACCCACCACATAGGTGTTGACAGCTCCGTGATGACTATCTATAGAGTCAAGCACACCCTGCCAGCAAGAATTAAGGCAATGTTAAAATTAAAGCGATGTTAAAAGGAATAATCGTTGCTTTCTGGTTTTTTTTTCGTTCATCCTACAAATAATGAAACTAACATCGGATTACGGCAGTAAAATTCGACCTAAGACAGGATAAATGAGTATCTGACGATTTTTTTCTCACTTGTTGTTGTAAGCAAGTATAATTAAACTGTATACTTCTTGGCGATGAGGAATATTTTTGTCATGCAACAGTAAAACAAAAGGAATTGTAGCATGTTCCTGAACAATTTAAGTAAAATTAAATGTTTCACTTGCCCCCCCCCCCTTTTTGCGTGTTAAACAAGAAACTAATGTTGTTAGAAGTGAGAACAATGATATCAGAAGGCTTCAGTTGAATAATAACCAAACATAGAAACAACTTATTTGAATCCACTAATGCGATGCTTCTAATGGTGTACGACATATTATTAAAAAAAGATAACCAATGTGATCATTTTGCTCGATAAAAAACTTCTCACACACACTACATTAAGGAATGCGGGAGATTTGGCACTGAATAAAATATGGTTTAACCCATCATGTCCTTAAAATTCTGGTACCAAGTCAGAACCATTGCTGTATTTGCTATATTTTTGTTAGTTGGGTCTCAAGGTTTCAAGTTTCTAGGACTGTAGTGTAATAGCAAGGATAAATGCAGCCTTACATGTTAATCGGTTGCGTTAGGGAAGTACTTCTTTAGCTCAATTAGTTAGAGCGCTGACTTCAGACACAGAGGTTGAGGGTTCGAATCCCGCCGGTACCATTGATGATTTTCACAACAGGACTTTGATTTATGTAATTGGTGTTGGGTATTCTGTTATTACTTTCACCTATACAGAATCTTCGACAAAGAAACAACTGAACCATCTCTTCAAGAAGTTAAGTCGAAATTAAATGGCACGAAGAAAAAACAAGAAACAAGATGTTCAATCAAAAGATACACAGACATAATCGAAAAAAATACAAACCAATACTACTATTATCAAATTTTATTTTTATGTTAGAATTAAAAGGAAATCATAGGAAGTATATGTGAAACCGCCACCCTTACGGTTTTCATGCTGTAACTTTTTACATGTTCGCCGGATATTTACCAAATTTCACATACATACTTCCTATGATTTCCTTTTAATTCTAACATAAAAATTAAATTGCAACTTACTTTGAGTTAACAACAATAAACAACTTTTACTTACCGGAAATCGAAGTCTGCTTTGAAGATCGTCCCTCAAGTTCGCCACCCGGATGTAAATACAAATGACGTAGTGGAATTGAGGCCAAGCATATTGTATAAAATTTCCTCTTTATATTCAAAGTTAATGTAAAAACGGCAAAAAATGAAAATTTAACGTCAAAAATGTCAAATCCAACAAATTAAAAGTCCAACATGAAAAACAATGAAAAACTGTGATAACTATCAATAATTGATTAATTGCTATTCCATGGCACAGTGCCACTGCAGTGGATGCACAAAAACTGTGTGTCCCTCCTCACAGCTCTCAACTCCGTGCAATATTTAAGATGAGTCCAATGTTTACAATCTTGTTTAATGCATTGGACCCAGCAGGTAAATTCTAGACCTGGTCCATTCCTGATTTCCTTAGGTGTAAACTGTTTACAGACGCAACACTTTTCTGAATCAGGTATTTGTTCGTCGTCTTTGTCTGGCTCAGAGTCTGTGGAATAGTCTATGTAAAGACAACTTGGACCTGCTTTTTGAGGTATCTGTTTCATGGATTTTGTCTGTTTTATCTGCTTTCCTTTCTCAGCTTTCTTACTGGTGGATTTAGCTTTTGTTTTAGATTTTCCTTGGTTTTCGACGTACTTTTTGACCTTGTCTAGTACCTCCTTTTCTGTAATAGGCATACCAGATACTTTTTGGTCGAAGTGATCTGTAAAAAAAAAACGGTTTGCTACGTCATTTAGCGTCAACGTCATTCAATCGAAATGTGGCGTGATGAATGGACATGTTGGGTTTTTCCATTGATCGTCTGTAAGGCAAGTCTTTTTTATCGTCTATGTAATAGTTTGTGAATGAGAATCTTTTAATTTACTCTTAATTATAATATGGGGTGTCAAATTTTTTGTTTTTAATATTTTGCTCTTTCGACGAACCGTATTATTTCAAATTTAACGAGTTCTGTGCCACAGTGCCGATCATCGGCCCAGAGTTAGGTACCTTTCAGTGCCAGCTGGCCGATTCATCAGCCCATTCAAAATTTTGTTGTATAGAAGTGTCTATGACGTCAACGAAAGGGTCCCCTAAAGGGGTTAATTAAAACAACGTCAAATGTTTTTAGTAATTTCAAGGAAACAATTAAGTTCTGTTACGGAAAAAACATTGCTTAGCAAAAAAATATTTATCGGTAATATATATTTTTTACTTGCTTACCTGTAATGTATATGAATAATATTTTAATACAAATAATGCTGAGTTTCTATGACTAAAATGTCCAATGTGATTTATATATTTTATTTGTAAAAAATATTTGGTATGTCCAACATTTTAAGAGGCTTTAAAGAGTTCGTGTGTTTGAAGTAAAGAATATATGCATTGATAACCATCCTATGAATAATGTTAAACGTAACCTTTTTCCACATCTTACTAGATTTACTTCCGTCTTCGTAAAAACTAGTTAACATGTCATTCAAGTCCACTACTCCCATATACTTATAGTTTGATGATTGATATGGTGATTTGTGCAAACGAATAACTAGTACGTTATAGGCTGTTATCCGACAGAACCCTACATCTTGTTGGCCGATGTGCATTACAATGATTTTAGTTTAACATTTAACCCCTTCTGGAAATTGG